>CM042155.1:52063392-52142673 GCA_023376005.1 Doryteuthis pealeii
ACTTTTCTTGCAAAACATCAAACAATGTTTTGTTTTATCTTTACATGTTTTTATTATTTAGATTTATTCGGACTATTGTCCTCATCTTTATTGTAAGCAACCAGAGTCCTTTATTTATTAAAATTACTTGATTTGGCATTAACTAACCCAAAATGAGTTGATATGCCGTAAAACAACCAACTAACCAAAAAATGTGTCTTTTATTTAACCATTTCTTTTTGTATCATTTGGGGGTTTTGGACTATTGTCTTCATCTTTATTGTTATCTACACAACATTTCAGCCAATGTGCCTCTGGCCTTCTTCAGGTATTTTTTGTCAGACTTGGGAACCTTCTCTTCAAACTCTGGAACCTTCTTCGCATTGGACGAAACATGTAGATAACAATAAAGATGAGGACAATAGTCCAAATAATCCAAATTATCAAGCCTCATCTAAAAAATTCAGAGAATTTTATTTTTATATTCATGTATTACAAATGTTTTTTTACTTACATACATATCAATTATCCAGGATGAGGCTGTTTGCATTTCCATAGCATTAATCATCATTATCATCTCACGCTAGTAGCATGGATATCCATAACAATCTCTTGCCAACCGTCCCTATCATTCATTACTCTTGGGAGGTCCTCTGCACAGAGCTGGTCAATGTAGATCTTTGCTGGATGGTCCACACTAGCATGCTCATGTGATAGTTTCCATAGGAGAATGTCACTTATGAGTTTGTAAGATGAACAAGATATGTTGGGCACTGCTGGAGAAGTAGGGATGAATAGCATTAATACCTTTGTAAAAGGTATGAATCTAAATTCTCCCTCCAGGTATGGATAAAGAGTATGGCTGATTGGACTCTTTAACCTTAGTGAGAGCAACTGTTACATAATCTATGTGGTTGCATAAGATTATTGTCAATCCCCTGTAATTCTAAAGGGATGGCCCTTTTCATATCACGGGCGGGACTTTCCATGGAATAGTACAGAAAACCCGCGAAATACAAGTCACATGGGACCTGGTTGGGTCCTCAGTTTCAGTTTAGACGTCGGGCAGAGAAGATGTCCTGCCTTAACTGGAACTCACTGCATACGCGCGCTATGTTAGTCAGATGTTAGTTACATGAAATGTTTAGATAAGTAAATAAAAAGCTTAAGAAAATAACATGGTGTTGTGGTTGGTGAATGTCTTGGTAACAAGACTGATCTAGAAGAAGAACAATTAAGATGCCAGAAGAAGAATAGAAGAAAGTAAAGTAAGTAAAGAGGTATGCAACACAACCAACCTAGAGAAGGAAAACTTTCAATTCAAACCAGTTAAATTCGACTTAAAAATTGACTTTGTGTTGCATTCTGCTCATGAAGAAGGATTTGATGAATACATATCAATTATAAAGATGTGACAGAGAGCATGGGGTGAGTGGCGGAGGTGGGGACCATGGAGTTGAGAATTATAAAGAGCAGTGACTTAGCAGAGATTTATTTGTTTAATGGCATATTAACTCCTAGTGGGTTATTTAATGCTGAAATTTTATTCATTTGTAAATGTTTGACTAAAATCATAAATATTTTATTTTCAAAATTCCATTGCATTTTATTTTTATTTGTTTATAATCATTTGTTTACACACCATTATGACAAAGTATTCCTATCTAATACAAATAACTTGCACTGAATAATATGGTTTCAAGTAATTATTTCTATTTAATAATAATAATTTGTTTACAAATTTGTTTATCATTTCAAGTAAATAATCATAACTTTGTGGAGGAATGATAGTTGCTTGAATATCGTTTCCTTATACAGAATAAATGAAAGAACAAATAGGATGTAACGAAAGATCCATTGCTCCTAGGTCCACTCTGACAACCCAACACAGTCTTAACAAACGGATCTACGAGCATAAAAGATCGATAAAGACAAACGACAACCAAAATGCCCTATTCACAATAAATGAAAGAACAATTCACGATGAAGTAATAAGAATATTTTATTTCCTTATAAATCCTTATATATAATTTTTCATTTCTTTATACAGAATAAAGGAAAGAACAATTCACAATGAAGTAATGATAAGTAATGACAAGAACAAATAGGATGTAACGAAAGATCCATTGCTCCTAGGTCCACTCTGACAACCCAACACAGTCTTGACAAACGGATCTACGAGCTTAAAAGATTGATAAAGACAAACAACAACCAAAATGCCCTATTCACTATAAATGAAAGAACAATTCATGATGGAGTAGTAATAAGAATATTTTATTTCCTGAACAAACTTAACAGAATAGAAATACAACATAAGAATAAATGATAAGAATGTCCTTATAAGGAAAGGGAAAGTATTTAGTATGATATATAACTGTTAGTGAACAAGAATATGAAGACTTACATATTCAGCATATTATAATGAGCCAAACGATACGAGCTGTTAGGAGGCTCAAATATCGAATACAAATGACTTCCACTGAATCATATAATTTCAAGTAATTATTTCTATTTAATAATAATAATTTGTTTACAAATAGTTATATCAAGTAAGTAATGATCCTTAGTAAATAATTATAACTTTGTGGAGGAGTAAAAGTTGGTTGAATATCATTTCTTCACACAGAATAAATGTGAGCAGCCCGTGATGCTTAAGGACAGAATCCTGATGGCTGATTAGTCCATAACATGCAACACTCCACTTTGGCCTTTACTTAGGCTATATGGGCAATCAGAGAGGCCCCCTCTGATCAATCAGCTGGCCATGTCAAGCCTACCACCTATATGATTGTCCTGACTCTATTGCCCTTATGGCAACCACCAACCCTTTTTATCATATATATATATTTACCAATCCCTCCGCACGAGTAGGATGTGACACAAGGTCAATTTATTAGGCAGAGTTTAACAGGTTTGAATTCAGAGTTTTCCTTCGCCTAGACAGTTTGCTGAACCAAGGCCAAAGAGCCCAGTCTGCCCTACTATTTACCCATAGCTGGAGGGAGAGTAGGATTCATACCTTTCCCAAGGGTATTAGCTGTCTACATTTCAGATAGTGCTAAGTTCAGGATTTGAACTCAGGGTGACGAGTCCATTTCCCATGACTTAAACCATTACACCACACTCTTCCCTTTTTATCATATATGTGCTAGAAGGTAGTGGCTGAGAGTTTTAATGTCCTGGGTATGATGTTAAATGTGGAGCATCCCTTCATTACCATTGCTCCCAAGTCCACTCTGACCCGGTGAGGTAGTACCTGTTAGAGTCCCATCTATGGGTTAAATATAATACATGATTTTAAAACTTTGATTTTTAAAATTGAGTACCCATCAAGAATTAATAAAACTTGTCTTCGACATAAAATGACCCAACAAGGGTTGATGTGCATTAAAAACCAAACAACCAACTAACTTCAGAAGAATAGTTATTACTGAGAATTAAATTTCTACAGTAATCTATGACATATTGATAATACTAAAAGTAGAAATATTTGTTTTGTTTTCATCACTCTACAATGTAAACTTATGAAATGTTTGAAGGAAAATTTAAGATTGGTAAAGTATTAGTAATGGCACTGCTAAAAATAAAAATCCACTTCTCTGCGAGTAAATGCAGTTGTATGTTACTGCTTTTTCTTCAATCTTCACCTTGTTGAATCTGGTTTCAGTTGTGTCTCTAAATTAATATCCAAAACTTCTGACTCCACATTATACAAATAAATGATCTTCGATTATCATTGAAGCTAAATACAGAAAAGCCTCAAGACTCACATTGAATAAAGTAGCACTAAAATAGTATCTTTTTAAAATAAATGTCCTTGTATGTTTATGACTTACTAGCAGGACTGAGTTTGATATGCCCTAAAACAAACCAAACCAAACCAAACCGAGTGTTTTCAGCACACCTTGATGATTAGGAGTCAAGAACTGAAATATTAATTTCTCAAAAAAAAAAAAAAAAAAAAGAAAAAAAAAAAAGGATGATTTTAAAGTAAGCATAAGTCCAACCCCTCCACACCATGACAGTGTGTGTGTGTGTGGGGGGGGGGGGTTGGAGATCAGAATCAACAAATTGGGTGAAATTTATATATAGAAAAATAAAAGAGGGTCCATTTCTTTATGGCAGTTTAGAGGGCATAAAAGTTGTTGAATGTTCATTCATTATAGTTGATTTTATGGTAACAATAATCTCAAATAAAATTTTTTTAAATCAACTGGGAATGCTAGTCAGAGCTATGCCGTCTGGAACTCAAGTTCCTGGTAAGGGGCTCACAAATGTATTGGTCTGTCATCCAGTGGTCCACAACGTGGCCAAAGGGACTTTGGGGAAAATCCAAAGGGAATCTTCATTATCATTAGGAATGGCGTACTTGTCACTGTGTCTGTGGAAAAACTGCAACAAACAAGGGGATCTCCTTCCTGAGCGAGATATGCATGTGGGGTTTGGGGACCACTTTTGAAGTTTCTAATCCCTTGTTACTCTTTCCATGAATTTACCACAGGTGAATTCATTGGATGGAGCCAGCTCAACCAACCTAGGGTAAATGCTGTCACAGAAACAGAGAAAAAAAGCTAGGCCATGAAGTAGTGATACTATTTAACCATTGTTGAGGGTCTTCACACCTTTCCAAGAGTATTAGTCCAAAAGGGACATCTCCATCATCCTCAAGAATCAATAGCTTTTGGCATACTTTTAACTGCATCTGTGGAAAATCTGTGGCATCTTCCTTCCTCTGACCAGAATATGCATGTGCAGTTTGGGGACCGCTTGTGAATTTCCTATTCCCTTCCATGAATTCACCACAGGTGAATTTGGTGGATGGAGCCGGCTCAACCAACCAAGTTATTTGCACAACAAACAACATCACAACAAGCATAATTTAATGTATTACCTTAAAATATCTGTCTTCAGTTCTTCCGTGAGGCGTTCTTGGAGTTTCTCTTTCTCTTTGGCGCATTTCTCAAGAAATGCAATGCTTTGGCGCTGGGACGACATGTCTTTCGGCCGACACGTCATTCCACTCCCAGGTCTCATGATTTTTTTGAAGCAGTCAACTGAAACAAAAGAAAATAAAAAAGATATATATATATATATGCTGTACAAAAAACAAAACAAAAAAAACATGTGACAACAAGTCTATTTATATTTTCCAGTGTTCTTTTCTTTTTACCCCCTAACAAAAAATATTAACACACTTTATCTTATTTTATTATGACACACAAATTTAACAATGATCACTAAGATCATATTAAAAACAAATACATTTACCAATATAAGTACACATATTTCACTAAATTAAAAAACAAAAAATTTAATCATATATTAATAGAATCTTAACTTTTCTTTGAACAAGTCAATAACATTACTTATTAAATTAAAAATTCCCTTTTTTCAAATATCACCCCCCTAAAATTATTTCCTAACTGTAACATCACTGTTTTCTCTAGCTGTGGAGCGTTTTTCAAATAATATATATATATATATATATATATATATTAATTATTCATAAAGGCGCAGTCATGTCTATATAACAATTCATCTTTATATATTATCTTGGTCGTATCTATCCCACTCATTCTCTCTCTCCCTTCCCTTTCACTCTGTCTGTCTGTCTATCTCTCTTTCTATATATATATATATATTAACATATGTCATCTTGGTCCTATTTATTTATATATATATCTTTATTTTATCATAACCTACAAATTTAACAATGATCACTAAGATCATATTAAAAACATTAAAAACAAATAAATTTACCAATATAAGTACACGTATTTCACTAAATTAAAAAAAACAAATCTTAATCATATATTAACAGAATTTTAACTTTTCTTTGCACAAGTCAATAATACTACTTATGAAATTACAAATTTCCTTTTTTCAAATATCACCCCCCCCCCAAAAAAAAAAAATTCTCTAACCGTAACTGTCACATAAACATCACTGTTTTCTCTAGTGTTGAGTGTCTCTCAAATAATTAAAAAAAAAAAAATTATTTTTTCGAACACTTCAAAATTCTCTGAATTTTAACCGTTTTAACTTCAAATATCAAACATTTTACTCTGATGAAAGCTGTTATTCTTTGTATGCTTAAATAATTTATAATTTTCTATTATTATTATTTTATTTTATATCTAAAATAATAAATAGAATACATGTGTACATGAACAAACTCCTGGCCGAAACACGTGTTCGTAACTCATTAAATCTATATTATCTATTCAACATTTTCTTTCCTTTATTTATTTTTCCTTTCAACATATTGTCGGATTCATTTCCATTTTCAACTTACATATATACTATACCTATATATAATATATTCAGAGAGATGTAATAAAAAATTTAAAAAAGCAAGTAGTAGTGAAGAAGTGGCTTAAAGAACAGTTAACA
Source organism: Doryteuthis pealeii (assembly GCA_023376005.1). NCBI lineage: Eukaryota > Metazoa > Mollusca > Cephalopoda > Myopsida > Loliginidae > Doryteuthis > Doryteuthis pealeii. Next base: position 52,069,765 of record CM042155.1, read on the forward strand.
GAATTTTACAGGGCATGACTCACCCTCGTATATATTTTTATATATATATATATATATATATATATATATATATATATATATATATATATATATATATATATATATATATATATGTACATACAGAGATTGACTTTTTCTCGATTTGTTTAGCCTTACATTTGACCGGGTATGCCCACCTAATTCATTAATTATCAATTAATTAATTTTCAAAAATTAGGTATGAGTTCAATTAAGCACATATTCTCCCAAAAATTGTCGGCTAAAAAAGCCATATCAAAATACATTGTTTGTTTGTTTACTTCTCATATATATATATATATATATATATATATATATATATATTTCCATAAGCAAAGCTAAATAAAAATATAATTAGGGTATAAATCAATGATATATTACAAAATTGATTTGAAAAATTATCAAAAAAATAAAGCAAATTGATAAAGGATAAAACATAATAAAAAAATACAAACAAGAAGAAAATAAAAATAAACTAAAAAAAAAACAAGAATATATAAAGAATAATAAATATTAAAACAAAGAAAACTACAAAATGCTAATTAGAATCTTTAACTCCTTCCTAAATAGAAGCATCAATGTAATCATGGACCACTGGTTCATGGTTCATTTAACACTTTGCAATGTGTTGGATGTGAACAAGGCAACAAAGTTATTTATGGCCAAATATTGATTATGGCAGTCTGATCAAAATTTTAGCATCAGTTCCGGCTTTGGTGTTACTTAAATGCTGCCTTTGGTGACTATTAAGTTTCACACCAAGTAATTTTATATCCATATTATAATCATTGAACAGGCACATTGCTGCTGATCTTAGGTGATCTAGTGGGTGTTGGTATTTCAGTGTGATTTGACCAAACAGTCTATGAGAAGAAGGAATCTCTGAATTAAAACCTATTAAAATCCACTTAAAAATTGACCCTGTGTGACATCCTGCTCATGTGGAAGGGTTAGGTAAATACATATACATAAATCTGATAATTATAATATAGATTGAATATTATATATATCGCGACGCTCTCCTGTATATAAGGGATGGAGCACTCTATGACGGCCTTTACATACAAAGCGATGTGTGTATTAAAACAGTTAAAATCCCATTTGGATTGTGTAAGTGAAGACAGCCTAATGGTTAAGGTGTCGGACTAACACCCAATCGATTGATCGGATTTCAATTCCGGCTGTAGGTAACTTACAAATGCCTAGCCACACTGAAGAGACTTGATAAGTCGAAACACGTGTCTGTGGATGACTATATATATATATATATATATATATATATATATATATATATAATTTACTCACATAAAATCATTAAGAAATCTGTAAGTAGTAAGGTATTTACCCAATCCTTTATTTTTAAGCAAAATACAACTAGATTGATTCAGAGATTTCCTTTCCTAGACTGGTTGCTATAGCAAACTTAAAGAGCCAAGTCTGTCCTATTATTTACCTATACCTGGGTGGGAGAGAATAGTTTGATTCACACCCTTTCTAATGGTATTAGTGCCATGTGAAATACAAACAGCTCATCAGGTATTGAACTCGGTTTGCCGAGTTCATTTCTTTTGATGATAACCATTACATCATAAGCACCTCTATGTAGCTAGTATGCCGGTGCATGGTCTAAACGTTAGAGTCGTAGGAAATGGACTTGTCGACCCAAGTTCAATTCCTGGATGAAGCTGTTTGCTTTTCACATGGCGCTAATACCCTTGGGAAAGGTATGAATCCAATTCTCCCTTCAGCTATAGGTAAATAGCAATGCAGATTGGGTCTTTAACCATGGATAGGTAACCATGAGAAGGAAAACTCTGAATTCAAACCTATTAAACTCTGCTTAAGAAATTGACCTTGTGTCGCATCCTGCTCATGCAGAGGGGTTGGTGAATATATTATATATATATATATAAAAGTAAAGTCATCAGGGTGGCCTAAAGTCGGTATCAGCCAATCAGCGAGGGAGTCTATCCCCTTTTCACTAGTGCTAGACCAAGGAGATTGATTTTGCATCTGAGGTGGAGTGTCACACCTACCATCAGCTCCTTACTTTACTGCCCAGATTCTTGTGCTACTCATACACTGAGTTGGCGAGGGCCGGTATCAAACTAGGGACCTTGTGGTTTCTAGCTGAATGCTCTACCGTCTGAGCTAACCTGGCCCTAATATATATATATATATATATATATATATATATATGAAAAAGATATGAAAACACCACAAAATGCTGTTAAAGTGAAAACATTTTATAACTTCGCTGATATTGAACAATATAGTCATATTTTTTTGTTTTGAACTCATATGATTTTTGTCTCCGCTCTTGACAACACGGAGAATAAAAAAGCTCTGAAGATGATTTTCATAAAATCGAAATATTGTTCAATATCAGCGAAGTTATAAAATGTTTTCACTTTAACAGCATTTTGTGGTGTTTTCATATCTTTTTTATATATATATATGTTTATCAAGCGTCCATCTGTAACGATAAGACCTGTTCCAACAGACATACGTGGTATCAACTGATATTAATCGAAAACTCGATTAATTCAGCGGATGTAACCCTGACGATTCAGATGATGAAACTCGAGAAGGTTACTTTATATCCATTTCTTAAATAAATTTTGCTCTACATTGTATTGAGCACTTTGTATTTGCTTTTTCACGGTCTTAACCCTTGGATCCTGTGCGCTCCCAACGATCGTACCCGTACCCACCGGTAAGCCACTACTCATACATAAATACATATATATATATATATATATATATGTATCTATAGGTAGTAAGGTAACCTGCAATATTATGTGATATTGTAAGAATACAGAAAGCACTAATATCAGAAGTACATGTCTATTAATATACAAGGTTTGGTCAATAAATCAATAGAATGACAAAGAGTTATTAGCTACAGTTCCACCTGGGAGCAATTGTGGTGTAACGGTTATCAATATAGGAAATGGACATGACAATCCGAGTTCAAATTCTGGACGAGGCTGTTTGCATTTCATATAGCCTTGAGAAAGGTATGAATCTAATTATTCTCCCAACTTTTCTATGCCAAACTTTTAACACAACTTTTTTTTGCTACTCTATTTTCAAAAGTAATAATCAATAGATAGTGTAATGGTTATAATCGTGGGAAAATGGACATGACAAGACGAGTTCAAATCCTGGAAAAGGTGACGTGCATTTTCCATTGCGCTAATACCTTTGGGAAAGGTATGCTTCTATTCTCCCTTCAGCTATGGTTAAATAGTAGAACTTTGGTATGGTAACTGGTCTATGCAATAAAAAATTCAAACCAGTTAAACTTAAAAATTGGACTTGGGTCACATCCTGCTCATGCACAGGGGTTGGGTGATTACATATAGTTTCATTTGAAATTTCCTTTGTATTATGTTTGATCTTTGTGATTGATATTCACTACTGAATCAACAAGAAACTAGCAGGACCTGTGGATATAACACAGTATGATAATTTGATTATTATAACATTTGATATAAAAAAAAAGAATTTTTTTTGTCAATTGTCTTTTAGCAGCTATTGTTGGTGGTTGTACCAGAGTTTGATCACCTCTGATAGAGTCAGCAGGGCGAAGGAAGTCTGATGTTGGAAGACCCGAAACTTCCCAATGAACCCTGCGGATTACATCACTGACAACCACCAGCGCCCTAAATGTAGGAGCGTATATTTAAAGTAGTATGATAATTTGATTATTATAACATTTGATATATTTACTTAAGAGCTATTACTAATAGTTCAATATGTAAAAAGTAATAGTCTTGATTTCATTCTCTCTAATACTTTTTTTTTCTTTCTTTCTTTCCTTCTTTTCATTATGTTCAATTGAAACAGATTAACATTATCACTTCTGCACACTCACCCCCTCTCTATATCTTTTCCCTACTCTTCTCCCTCCAGCTATGGGAAAATAGTAGGGCAGACTGGGCTCTTTAACCTTGGCTAGGCAACCAATCTAGGAGAAGGAAAACTCTGAATTCAAACCTGTTAAACTCCACTTAATAAGTTGGCCCTGTGTCACATCTTACTTTTGTGGAGGGGTTGGGTAAATATATATATATGAAAGGATGAAACAATGAATAGAAGAGAAATGCAGACCAAAGATTAGTAGACCATTCTTAGTGAGTTTGATTCTTACTGAGTGCCCTATACTTCTGGCCTTGTGCCACAACTAATCTATGCTTAGCAAATGACTATATACAAATAATAAGTACTGTATTTGACGGCATATAAGACGCAGGTCAGATTCAGGAAAAAAATGTTTTTAGTGTATTTAAGCATATATTGTTGAAAACAGTCTAGCTGTGCATTACACAAGCAGAAACATAGCTGTATAAAAGCAATTTGGCAGTTTAGGGTAAGTAAAAGTACCGAGCGTAAGCTGGGTTAGTGAGCATCATAGAGAAGATTAGCCTAGGCGTACGGGAGGTCTCAAACTTCACCTACGATGTATAAGACGCAGGGTAATTTTTGAGCCAAAATTTGGGAAAGAAAGTGCGTCCTATATGCCGTCAAATACAGTATATAACTATTTTTTCTTTTCTTTTGCAAAAACAAAACGACAAGGAAATACGTATAATTTTGTATAACTTTCAATATCTAAACTCTTCATTGCCATTACTCTCCAGATCCACTCTGACCGGGAGTGGTAGTACCTATGAAGGTCCCATGGGTTAAATAGATAAAAGAAATGAGTTTAAGAAAATTTGAATATCCAACAAGAAAGAATTTAACAAAAATGTCTTTGGCATAAAATAACCCCACAAGGGTTGACATGCTGTAAAATCCAATCAACCAATATTCAAACATTTTCGTATCTAATTTTATTATAAACACTTATGCTTTTATGATATATACTACTACTCTCTTTTTTTCATCTGCCTTTGTATACGCTATAAAGTAGCATCTATCTATACATATATAAAGAACAGCTGTATGTATGTATGTCCAGAGGAAACTACAAAAATAAAATTAACGACAAAGTGAATATATATACACATTCACTATCACCAGATCTTGCTTTTTGAGCAAAAAGGATGAAGATTTGATTTATATTTGTGAAGATCATTAAAAAAATTAGTTTTAAACAGTAACAGCATTTTTTTTTTTTTTTGCATTTAATATTTTAAATAGGAGACTGATTTTTATTTTCAGTGTGTGTACTTTTTTTTTTTCTCATGCCGAATCAACACAAGGTCTTTTTTTACAGAGGAATTTTAATAGGGCATCCTGTGAGGATCCAACTCATGATTCAGTAATGATGGATCTCCAAGACTAACTTTAAAAAAAAAATCCTCCCTCTACCCAGGTGATGCTGGGTATCCGCTTCTAGTTAATTGATAAATAATTGTACGAAGGTGAGTCAGAAAGTAATGCCATTTTGGTTAGGACATATATAATTACAGAAACATGTATCATACATCAAAATGAAGCTGATCCTCTGAGGATCACATCCCTACTTCTCCACATAGTCACCGTTTCTCTAAATATCAATGTTCCACCTTCGAATAAGAGCATGTATCCCCCCCCGTAAAATTCTGTTGACTGTTCTCTGAGCCACTTCTTCATGACAGATTTCACTTCTTCGTGACTAGAATAACGTTTGCCTCTCAAACCCTCTTTCATGGGGCCAAAGAGAGACAAACATTATTGTTTATGGTAATTATACCTAGCTCAGTCGGTAGAGCGTTCGGCTAGAAACCACAAGGTTCCTAGTTCGATACCGGCCCTCGCCAACTCAGCGAATGAATAGCACAGGGATCTGTGCGGTAAAGTAAGGAGCTGATGGTAGTTGTGGCGCTCCACCTCAGACACAAAAACAATCTCCTTGGTCTAGCACTAGTGAAAAGTGGATAGACTCCCTCACTGTCTGGCTGATACAGACATTAGGCCACCCTGACAACTATATCTGTCCTAAACAAAATGGCATTACTTTTTGACTCACCCTCATAGATTAAGAACTTATTAAATGTAAGAAACTTACCCCATTTCTTAGATATCTTCTTCTTTTTTTGTTTTAGTTCCTAGGCTCAGATTTTAACCAGTTGAAATGATCAGGATTTAAGAATTAAACAGCAACATACTGTGTCTATCATTAAACGGAACAGAAAAAAAAAACCCAACTCTTTGAGGCCTTGACACTATAACAGTGATACAAGATGTAAATGGAATAGACGCTGAAATAGACATGATAATTATAGTAGTAGTAGTAGTAGTAGTAGTAGTAGTAGCAGTGGTAACAAAAAGATGACAGGGACGTTTTTATGGCTATGTGCCAATGATTGGACAGAGTATTCGATGCGAATGATAATTAATTAAACTGATTAATCTTTTCTATGCATGTAAAATCTATAAGAATTTAAGGGCAGAAATTACCTGATGGAGGTGTGGTACACAAAAGGGCTTAGATTGGAATTAATAATGAGGGGTTCAAGTACTTTGGACACCAATTATAGATGTTATATTGTTTTGGACAAATAAACAAGTTCCCGTGGAGGATGATATAAAACTGCAGTCATTTTTTTTTAATGCAGAAATGTTTTATAAATATTCATTAATATGGTTTTCCAGTAAGCACTCTTATTTCTTTTTTCTTTACTAAAGGGTAAGATGTTTAGGTAGGTAGATATATATATATATATATATATATATATATATATATATATATATATATATATATATATAGGGCCAGTTTAGCTCAGTCGGTAGAGTGTTTGGCTAGAAACCACAAGGTTCATGGTTCGATATTGGCCCTCACCAACTCAGCGTATGAGTAGCACAGGGATCTGTGCGGTAAAGTAAAGAGCTGATGGTAGATGTGGCGCTCCACCTCAGATGCAAAAAAAAATCTCCTTGGTCTAGTGCTAGTGAAAAGGGGATAGACTCCCTCGTTGATTGGCTGATACCGACTTTAGGCCACCCTGACGACTATACCATTTAAGAGGCCATTTTAACTCAGTCAGTAGAGCATCTGCCTAGGAATCTCAAGGTCCCCGTCAACTCAGCACATGAGTAGCACAGATTGGATAATCTGATCTGTGTGGTAAAGTGGGAATCTGACAGTAGGTGTGGTGCTCCACTTCAGCAAAAACAATCTCCCTGGTCTAGCAATAGCGAAAAGTGAATAGAATTCCTCAGTGTTTGGTTAATACCGACAATATGCCACTCTGCCAATTTTTTTTTTTATACCATATGCAAGATACAAACTTTTTGTGTGTAAATAATTGACCAAGACTAGGTCTAGTTTATATATTACGTATGTTAAAATTTAGGTTTCATAAAGTTGAATGATATGCAAGTATATATGGTAATACCAGGCCAACTGTTAATTAATAAGAAAATAACTGTGGTTGGAGAGCCACTGCGAGCAACTTAAAGTAGGCAAAAAAATTGTTTGTTGAATTACAGTGAAAAAAATATTTTTATTTTACATGCATTTTGTACTTATGAAGAACTGTGATGAATTCAACAAATGGATTGATTTTTAATTATTGAATTATTATAATCAGTAAAATTATTAATTATTGAATTATTATAATCAGTAAAAATCAAAAACCGGATTTTTATACTCTTTCTTATAAACACATTAAAGTGTATGGGCGATTTTAATGCTCAATGACATCTCTTTTTTGAGTTATAAGTTGACACATACATACTAAAACAGATGCGACTCTCTTTCTCTCATTATATATATATATATATGTAAAAATGGAATTGGAATTGAATCTGACGATATGAGGAAGAATGAATAAAGAAAAGAAAGTACAGAATGGATAATAAAAGATGAATTTAATCAATATCACTTACACATGTGTTTCGGTCAGTTTATCTTTGTGTACACGATTCAAACTATTAAATAAACAAATGAAATGAAATAATAATAGAAAAATGTAAAAATATTCCGTACATAGAGAAAAAATTCGACCTTCATCAGAGAGAAATTTTATTTTGAAGGAGAAAATTCGTTGGAGAAAAACGGAGAATTTTTAAAAATGTTCGAAGAGAATTTTTTAAAAATTCACTTTCAGGATGCTAAACGATATAGAGCCGTTAGCAAATCTCTAGAATTTGAATATTTGATTTTTCTAGGAATTATGGTAGATACAGTTATGTTTGCAAAAATAAAATGTTATTATTTATCCCTAACTTGTTGATAAGTCCCGGAACCGAGAAAAAGAAAAGAAAAGAAAAAGTTTTTGAAAATAAAATTTCACTCTGATGAAGGTCGAATTTTTTCTCTATGTACGGAATATTTTTACATTTTTCTATTATTATTATTTCATTTCATTTGTTTATTTAATGATAATAATAGTTTGAATCGTGTACACATAGATAAACTGACCAAAACACATGTGTAAGTGATATTGATTAAATTCATCTTTTATTATCCATTCTGTACTTTCTTTTCTTTATTCATTCTTCCTCATATATATATATATATGCAGTAAATGCATTTCAAAATTATTAAATAGTGTCATTAAGAAATGAATATTGTACTAAGTACTTTTAATATTGTTGACTAATTTCTCCTTTTACTACAAACAAAAAACATTGCAGTATTTAGCTCCACCCTGTCTAAGTGAGCCTCTCCGTGAAAATTAACAAAGTTGTTTGTTTTTTTTTAAATACTGATTTAATGTTGTCCATAAGTGCAACATTCATGTTGCTTTTAAAAGATACTTTCATTCTACCACCACCTGGAATTGACTAAGACAGTTAAAATTTTTTTTTGAATATACATACATACATATATATATATGTATATATATGTGAAGAAAAAGAAGTGAATCCGATAGTATGTAGTATATTAAAAAAGAATGAAAAAAAACACAGGTTTAAATGAGTTAAGTGGTGAGTTTATTGGCTGAACGCTGCAGTGTTTCGATCTATTAATTAGATCATCTTCAGGGCATTTGTTGGTATATGGAAGGTAATAAGAAATTTTTATCACAGAATAACCACTCACTTTTCTCGTTATTCTGTGATAAAAATTTCTTATTACCTTCCACATACCAACAAATGCCCTGAAGATGATCTAATTAATAGATCGAAACAATGCAGCGTCGGCCAATAAACTCACCATTTAACTCATTTAGACCTATGTTTTTTTTTATTCTTTCTTAATATACTACATATATATATATATATATATATATATATATATATATATATAATTTTCTATGAAAAAGGTCTGCAAAATGGATATGTTTTGTTTTTTTTCTATTTTTTATGATTATTTTACATTTGCAACATATGTTTCAGAATATGGTTAATTAACAGAATATAGTTAATTAACAGCTGAAGAAGATATCAGAAAATCTGAAACACGTGTCGGAAATGTAAAATAATAATAAAATTTATAAAAAAAAAACTCACATAATCCATTTTGCGGACCTTCTTTTTTTTTTAAGATATTTAATTTTCTCCCATTGGACCCATAACAACACTTCATATATACAGGGTGCGGCATAAGTAACGCCCTTTGTTTAATTTAATTAAACAAAGGGCGTTACTTATGCCATATATATATATATATATATATATATATATATATAGTGATGCTGCTAGCTTTTTGATTTAGTTTGTCCATATTTGCTCTGAATAAGTCCCTGGGAAAATTTATGGGTCCCAACTAAAAGTTTCTTAAATTGTAGGGTTTTTATTTATGATCTGGGGAAACAACTAAAGCTGTCTAACTCCTACCTTGTAACCTATCCTGTGTAATTCATTTCTAAGAAACTATTGAAATGTATTTACAGTTGGCTTTAAATGATGAGGGAAGAAAAAAGATAGATACTGGGACGCATTTTACTGCATCCTTTTAGATTTTTGTGTGTCAGGGACTGTATATATATTTTCAAAAAACACATCTTTGCCTATTTAGACACCTTACTATAAAAAGCATTGAACATTTTGTCAGAGTATAATGGTTAGAAAGATAATAAACCAGATCAATTGTAACAGAGAGTTTGATCCTCACTAGGTGCCTCAGTTTTTAGAGTATTATTCCAATGATTGTTTTGGTTTGGATTATTTGGACTATTGTCCTTATCTTTACTGTTATATGAACGTTTCAGCCAATGTGCCCTCCAGCCTTCTTCAGGTATTTCTTGTCAGACTCTGGCCCATTAGTATTTGAACATCAGTATGTACTCTCGGGGTAGGGGTCCAGTGTATCAGCCCTAGACCTTACAAACTAACATTGTTGATACTAGGGGACCATCCCACCCCTTTTTTTTTTATTATTATAAACTCATTGCACATTCGGTTTTCCGGTTAATGCCGGGGGTCCAGCGAGCTTCGGCCGCTGGACTTGTCAAGAGTTAATAATAGCGTCGATCCCAGGGGGCTATCCCTCCAGGCAATGACGCAATTTTTGTTCTTTCCCACCCATGAGCTTCGGCTTTTGGTGGGCCCACGTTAAAACGAGGCCTTGTGCCCAGTCCATACAAGTGGGGTATGCGACAAATATAAATAGGGGACCATCCCACCCAGGCAACACATGCCCCCTTGATTTAAAGGGGTAGGGCTGGGTTTATTGACCAGTTCCTGAGGTGCCCCATTTGAGGGATCAATGCATTTTTTGCACCCGCCACCCATGAGTCTCGGTTCATGGGTGGTCCCACATTAATAGGGCCTTGTGCCTAACTCGTACACATGGGGTACGTAGTAAATATCTAGTAATTTGAATATCTTCCTGATGGGGTCAGAGAAAGTGTTACTACAAATCTAAACTACATTGATGGCTTTAGTGGTGTATGATAGCATGGGTTAGTGGCACTCGTGGTGTAATGGTTACCATTGTAGGAAATGGACATGGTAACCAGAGTTGAAATCCTGGATGAGGCTGTTTGCATTTCACATAGCACTAAGGGAAAGGAATCTAACTATTCTCCCCCCCCCCAACTATGGTTAATAGTAGGGCAGACTGGGCTCTATAACTTATGGCAACCACTCTAGAAGAAGGTAACACTTAATTCAAACCTGTTAACCTCTGCATAAAAAATTAACCTTGTGTTACATTCTGCTTGTATGATGGGATTTGTAAATGCAATATATATATATATGGGAGTAAATATGAAAATAAATCCAACAATATTAAGAAATTTGAAAAAACAAGTGTTCCAAAAATAAGATGAATTTATTAATCGACGCTTAAACGTTTCGGTTTCTTTAAACCTTCATCAGGATGTATTATGGGGTGAAGAAATTGATGGATGTTTTACAGTTACACAACAAAAAAAATTTGATAAAGATTTTTTTTATCTCCTGTCATCTATAAAAAATCCATCAATTTCTTCACCCCTTAATACATCCTGATGAAGGTTTAAAGAAACCAAAACGTTTAAGCGTCGATAAATAAATTCATCTTATTTTTGGAACACTTGTTTTTTCAAATTTCCTATATATATATATATATATATATATATATATATATATATATATATATATATATATATATATATATGTGTGTGTGTGTGTGTGTGTGTGTTTTATGGAGTCCACATATGCTTCTTAGTCTGTATATCAGATGAGTATATATATATATATGGGGGGAAATTTTAATTAAAAGGAAACCAAATAGATAATTCATTTTAATTCACATACATAAGGTTTAAACACAGATCTAGGTAATTTAAACACATACAAATACTTCAATCAAGCTCCACAACCTACATAGCAGTCCACCACAAAGAAACACAGGCAAACCCCCCCTCCTTTCCCCACCCCTTACTTCTGCAATATCAAAGACAACTAGCCAATTAACCACCAGGCCAGACAGAACAGCACATGACCCCAAACAAAGAACACAGATAAGTAAATGAACAGTAAGTCTATCTTAGATCTTGAATCTTCAGGAAACAGGAATTTGTTCTTTGAAATATTGGTAAATGAATAAGATCACAATATTCATTATTTTCTTTCTCATTTTCATTCTTGTTTGTAAAAAAAAAAAATAAAATAAAAATCTTTTCCCAAATATATAATATATATACACATCAGCTTATATATATATATATATATATATATATATATATATATATATATATATATATATATATATATATATATGTGTTTAGCCTTACATTTGAACATATATGCCCGCCTAAATTCATTAATTATTAACTAATTAATTTTCAAAATTAGGTATGACTTCAAGCACATATCCTCCAAAAATTGTTGGCTTAAAGCCATATAAAAATAAACACTTTTGTTTGTTTACTTAACCTCATATATATATATATGTTGAAAGGAAAAATAAATAAAGTAAAATAAAAAATTAAAATTATTTTTTTTAACACTTCAAAATTCCCTGCATTTTGACCATTTTAACTTAAAATATCAAACATTTTATTCTGATGAAGGCCGTTATTCTTTGTATGCTTAAAGATTTTATAATTTTCTACTATTATTATCTTATTTTATAGTTAACATAATAATAAATAGAATACATGTGTACATGAACAAACTCCTGGCCGAAACATGTGTTAGTAAATCTATTTTATCCATTCAACATTTTCTTTCCTTTATTTATCCTTTCAACATATAGTCGGTTTCATTTCCATTTTCAACTTACACACACACACAAAATCTGATGAGTATATACAGGGAGTTTGGGAGAAATTTAACAGTCTCATAAGGAAAAAGAAAAAGTGCTTGGTAACTACAAAATTTAATGAATTGTAAAGAAATTCAACAGGCATGGAAATTACACTACTGTCAACAAGTTTCACTCAAAATAACCGCCATTAGTGTCGATCGCAGCTTCAATCCTGCTCTGGAACCTGGAGCCAGCTGATGTTAGTTTCCCTGGGAAGGGTCTCAAAAACTACCTTAATTCTGTTGATTAACTGGGCTTTTGTAGTACTGACACGGCGATTGATGTCTTTCTCAACAGTGCCACATCCATGATAATCCATGGAGTTAAGATCTGGGGAGTTTGGAGGCCAAACATTGGGACTGGTGCAGTTATAAAAATCCAGACAACCATTTTTTACTTTTCCCAGAGGTGTAGCAGGGGGCAAAATCCTGCTGCCATACATGTGGCCTACCATTGGCTATACCTGTTATCCAGGCCTTGACTACAGTGTTTAGCAACTCCATGTAGGCATCTGAATTCAACCTGACACCTTCTCTGAAAAAATGCGGAGGCATCACATCACCCTCAGAGGACACACATCCGAAAACCATCACAGTTTGGGGAAATTTAGTCTGCATGATACGAGGAGTGTCCTTTGGATGTATGCAAGCCATCTGTTATTTTGTGTGTTGTGCTTTTGATCTTGGCAAAAGTTTTTCTCATCGGAAAAGAACCAGATTGTTTGTGGTTCAGCAGGATATTTTCATTGCTCAGAAGTTTCTTCACCTTTGTCAGATAATTTTCCCGGGCCTTTTCTGGGAGCAGTTGACTTCTGCGGTGCTTGTATGAGTAGTAGCGAAGTTCTTTATTGAGTGCAAGCTTCATAGTAGAGGCTGAAACATTCAATTCATGTGACAAAGCCCGAATTCCAATGCCAGGGTCCTCCAACACTTTCGAGGAATTCTGCTGTATGAACGCAATCAGATCGTCTGTTATGTTATTTTCTTCTAGCCACAGCCTCATAATCTCCATTGCAATTCTCCAGTTCATGCCTGATTGTTTTTACAGTGTTTAGGGAGCATTGGGCAGCAACCATAATCTCCGTATTTTGATGGCTGGAGCAGATCATCATGATACAAGTTATTCTCTTCCATGATACAGGTGGTTCCAGTCATCCACCCTATCTGTCATCACGTATATGAATGAAGAAGGGTCCAAGCTTTTAAACGATGCGTAGTGTGTGTCAATACCCCAACTTACAGAGAAAAATAACCAAATATAGATATGTCAAATTTCTCCCGAACACCCTGTAATATATTACACACGCAAACATAAAATCTGATGAGTATAATATATGTTAATTTATTCTTTTGTTTTTATTTTCCTCGGTGACCAGTGCAAATGAATGAGGAAATATTGTTTTCAATTTTTTTTTTGTTTCTTTGGCAGAATTTCAAACAGCCAAGTTGGCAAAGAACAAAAGAAATCAAATATTAATAAAATAAAGCAAAAAATTACAGTCAACTGAAATCAACTAGAGAATTCTGCTAAACATTTATTCTTAAAGTTCTTTTCTTTGGTTATGTTTTTTTTTTTTTTTACTAACATTTTTATTTTTGTCTATAATTTTGTGAAAAGTCATTTAACCATTAGTTTTCTACTTGGTTGTTTTTCACACCAGTTTCAACTGGTGGTTTTTCACTGAAGTATCGGTGACAGCAAGTTCTTATCAGATTACCAGGACTCTTCCAAGTATTCTAGCTGATTTCAACAGTGCTGTGGTCTAGAGGGTCTTGATTTTCCTCTGATCTCCAATTCCCCTAGTCTCTTTTTACCATGACTTTGAGGACCATTCCAAGTGCACCAAATACAATTGGTATCACTGTCACCTTCATGTTCCACAACTTTTTCAGCAAGTTTCCTTGGGTGCCCAGGACCTTTCTAAGTAACATAGCTGACCTCCAAAGCACTGCTGTGTAGATGGGTACGATTCTTCCTCGAATCTCCTGTTCATCATTTCACTTTTCTAGGTTCTTGGGTTCTCTTCCAAGTGCACCAACTACAATTGGTATCACTGTCACCTTCATGTTCCACAGCTTTTTCAGCTCACTGGCATAATCTAAGTATTTTTTCTATTTTTTCACTTATTTTCACATAAAGATGACAAGTTCTTTTCTCCCTGTTAATTAATATTTTTTTCTGGTCTTCCTGCTTGGATTGGGTGATCAGTTTGTATCACAAAATTCCATAGAATTTTAAGGGTTTCATTTTATTGGACAGATTCTGGTTTGTGCTTATACCATTTGTTAATGTTTCCCCGAAAATAGTTCAATATGAAAATCGTATAATAATCTTGAATTAATCCTCTATCACTTTTTTTTCTTTCTTTCCTTATTTTCATTATGTTTGATTGAAACAGATTAGTGTAATTGCTTCTGTGCACTCACCCCCTCTCTATCTTACTTCTACTCTCTTTCTTTCTATTTTTTCTGTGTAGTATATCCTTTTTCTTCCCTTTCTTAAAATTAAGATGGAATGGTTCATTATTTAGCTGAGGTGACAACACTCATAAGAAATAAGAATTTGGCAGATAAGCAACACCAGATAATCAGCATTTACATTTTGGTATTTCATATTCACGTTTTGGACTGTCTCATCTTTAACCAGAGGGTGTTGCAAGATGATAACAGTTGTACAATTAAGGAACATGAGTATTAATATATAGTAATGGATCTGAGAGTAGCTTGTTAATTATTATACCATGATGCCTTAAATATTAATATGAAACTCTATTAATTAGCTTCTTTTATATTGGTTTGGTGGTTGGTTTTGAAAGCAATCACAATGCAAGTGTAAAGAAAAATGAGGAAGGGATCTCTATGACACAATTTTTTTAAGCAGAGTTTTAACAGGTTTGAATTAAGTGTTTTCCTTCTCCTAGACTGTTTGCCTAACCAAGGTTAATGAGCCAAGTCTGCCCTACTATTTACTCATAGCTGGAGGAAGAATAGTTAGAAGCATACCTTTTAAATGGCCCAGTAGAGCGTTCGGCTAGAAACCACAAGGTTCCTAGTTCGATACCCGCCCTCGCCAACTCAGCGTTATGAGTAGCACAGGGATCTGTGCGGTAAAGTAAGGAGCTGATGGTAGGTGTGGCGCTCCACCTCAGACGCTAAAATAATCTCCTTGGTCTAGCGCTAGTGAAAAGGGGATAGACTCCCTCGCTGCATGGATGATACCGACATTAGGCCGCCCCGACGACGATACCTTTTAAATAAAGCATTTTAATTTCTTTTGACAATTAATTTAAGCCTAAAACTTGCCCAATTTAGATATATACCGATTTTTTTAAGTTAGTCCCGCAGATCCATCATTACTTAATCGTGAGTTGAATCCTCGTAGAATGGCCAATTAAATCCCTACATAAAAAAGACCTTGCATTGATCCAGCGACTCTTGCAAAGAAACATTAATGTCTACTATTTAAAATATTAAATGCAAAAAAGATTCCATGCTGTTATCAGTTAAATTTTATTTTTTTGATTATCTTCACTAATATAAATCAAATCTTTATTATTTTGCTCAAAAACCAAGCCCTGGTGATATTTAATGTATAAATATATTTACTTTGTCATTAATTGTTTAATTTTTGAAGTTTCATCCAGACATACACATACACACAACTGCCCTTTATATATGTATAAATAGAATAGATAGATGTTGGAAAGTAAAATGATTCATCCATTCATTAAAATGGTTGAATAAGATTTTTTGGGGAGGGTGGTGGGGGGTGGATTTTAAGCAGAGATGTGATTTAAATCATATGCCCCAAAATATTTCCTTAATGGAGACATCGTAACTCCTAATTAAATCCAGTTTTACTTCCTACGATGATGTCATAGCTAATGAGTGTTCCAGAAAATAGAAATTATTACTTTATACACAAAAAAGTTGCTTTCTTTGCTGCTTACAAAATATTAACGACTAGTTGATATACCTGTCTATGATGGGTAAGAGGGCAAGATTTGACCCCCAGGCACCAACAGATTAATAGACAAACATTGAAAAAAATTAAATGAATAAAAATAAAAAAAACTTATTTATTTGTTCTAAACAATGTCTATTTTACAGTCTTTGTTACCAAAACTAGCAAATATATGCACCCTCCATAGGGTGCAAGTATTTAAGTTTTAATGTAATAAAATATTATATCAAATCAGAAAGGCTAATGAAACTAAATAACAATGCAGATAAAAAGATTTGAAACAGAGGGGGGCATAATCTAAAAATAGATCAACTGAAACTTACTCTTCTATCACTCCAGTCTTTCATTGCTAAATTGTCCTAATTCAACTATTTAGTTAAATTAGAAATTTCAGTTATTTCTTCTTATTAATGGATTATTTTAAAAGATTTATCCCTGAGATTTTTGCTCATATTCATTAATATAAAACCAAACAATTAGAAATCAATAATACTAAGCACATATTTATTAAAATAAAATGTTTAATATCAATATGCAAATTAGCCTTCCCGTTCACACTGTAAACCACTATTTTGTTGTATATATTAATACAATTGCATGTTATTTGTATGTAGATACTGCCAACAGTGGTTTTGGCTCTGGACTGTAGAAGCTAACAGTGTTGATCCCAGGGGGTTATCCTCCCTGGCAACACCTGCCCCCTTGATTTAAAGGGGCAGGGTTGGGTTTATTACCCAATGCGCCTTCCTTGAGGGGGAATGCCAACAGGATCAACACATTTTTTGCACCTGCCACCCATGAGTGCTCCCACATCAATAGGGCCTTGTGCCTAACCCATACACTTGGGGTACATGGTAAATATCATGTAGATATGGTCAACAGTATTGATAATGTAAAATAATTTGTTATGGTAATTTACCACGCATGCATGAACTCTTCCAACTATAAATAGCAGCAGGTTCTGCACTTAAGCAAGAGTTAATATTTCAGTGGATAGCTGATAAGACAGCCTTGCGTGTAACAGTCTCATTTGTATATGTTTGTACTACTGTTCTTTGTTAATATATTTGTTTAACTCATTTCCTCTCTTGTGTCTTTATTCTGACCCCTAACCAGGCCACAACACAATTTTATTAATAATTGAGGTTTAAATAAAAATAAAATCCTGGAGAATGTGACATAAATAACAAAGGAAATTGTGACTTGAGTAGTGATATAGTTTCGGTTACAGCTTCATTCAGTATTTCTGTTACATAATCTATGCATAGATTATTGTCAACCCCCTGTATTTCTGAAGGGATGGCCCCTTTTCATATCACAGACATGACTTTCCATGGAATATTACAGAAAGTCCGCGAAATACATGAACTCACGTGGGACCTGGTTGGGTTCTCAGTTTCAGCTTGGACGTCAGGCAGATAAGGCTTAGCTGGACTCACTGCACACGCACGCTGTGATTAGTTAGAGAAATATGTTTAGTTAAGTAAATAAAAGCTTACATAAATGATATGGTTTTGTGGTTGATGAATGTCTTGGCAACAAGACTGATCTAGAAGAAGAAATGAATTAAGTGCAACCGACCACCAAGACGAAGTCCAGACGTTAGAAGAGATGCTAGCAGAAGAACGTAAGATACCAAAGATGAGCAGAAGAATAATAGAAGTAAAGAAGGTATGCAACATTTCAACTCGGGTCACTAATTCTATGATGCTAATTCTCATTGCCGACGATAACCATAGTGGAAAGAAACTCAGGGAGAGTGTAACAGCAGATGTTCCTCAGAGAAGGATCCCCTTTAGGCAAGTGTTTTGGCCCTTAACACTCTCAGGGGGTGGGTCACATCCAAATCATGACTCCTAGAAAAACAACTGTAATTTCTTTACTTTCTAATTTAACTAAATAGTTTGTTAAGATTTTTTATAAGTTCATATTTCTATTAATAAATATATTTGATGTGACATCAGCAGGAGCTCAGACTCCGCCCACTTCCGTCCAAGGTTTGTTCCCGCTTTTTTAACCCTTGTAAGAAATTAATCAGTTCGTAATAAACCATTGTTGAATTTACCTCGTGTGTTAACGTCTCCTGACATTATCTATTTTACCTTGTGTGCCCATCTCCTCACCTTATCTTGTACCTATTGTAAATTCTGTTATTTCACACATTATTTCCATTATGCAACACTCTGGTGAATATCCAACCTCAACATAGTTAAATTAGGAAAATTTAGCAATGAAAGACTGGAGTGATGGAAGAGTAAGTTTCAGTTGTTCTATTTTTCAATTATACCCCCACTCTGTTTCAAATCTTTTTATCTGCATTCTTATTTAGTTTTATCAGCCTTTCTGATTTAATATAATATTTTATTACATTAAAACTTAAATACTTGCACCCAACGGAGGGTGCATATATTTGCTAGTTTTGATAACAAAGACTGTAAAATAGACATTGTTTAGAACAAACAATGTTTTAGGATGTCTTAGGTGGGATTGGTTTCTCTGGTTTCTAACACTGCTGTGACATGTACTGTGACCCTGAGAAGGGCTAAGTACCCATTTCTAGCTGGATACACTGGCGAGTGCTCGGATGACCCAGGTACGAGAGTTCATTTTTCACGGTACTATTTAGCCGTAGCTTGTGTGAGAAGAGATGGATTTATGCCTTTCCCAAGGGCATTAGCACAAAAGGAAATGCAAACAGCTTCATCCTGGATTTGAACCCTGATTGTTTATTCCATTTCCTATGATGATAACCATTGCACTAAGTGCACCTTCAATCCATGGTGAATGTATAATGAATTTGTAAATTAATAGCTAATTTGTTTTAAAGGCGATTATTATCCAACATCAAACTAAAGCCTGCAGGATGGATTATTCAACAGTTAAAAAAAAAACATACACAGAGAGAAAATCCCATTTTTTTAGACAATGATTTATTTTGTGAATTATCCAAGAGCAAAAAAAAAACATAAAAGAGATCTTATCGACATCAAAGAGGAATTTCCCGATATTTCATTGAACAGAGAATTTTACATTTTATCAATCACAACTCAAAAGGTTTTGTTTACCAATTCCATTCATCTAATCTCTTTGATTTTTGTCTGCCATTCTAAAAGAGGATCCAACAAAATAGAATTACTGAACCATAATTACCAACATAACGTAATTTTGCTCCTAAATTGAACCAATATTTCAGGGTTGTATATATTTGTTACTGTTGGAATTTTTTATGTATATAAGGCATGAGGCAAGTAGTCACTTCTACTTATAGACTCGTTGACTACCACGTGACCAGGGAAGGCAACCTATTGTCCAATCACTGGCAGTGCTGCTGCTGCTGTTGTTGTATTTATACTGCCCGATACTAATCTTAGCTCAGAGCTATTTGGATCATCTTGGACGTCGGACCTAAAGGACACTATCCCACAAGGACTTATTGATTTACTTACTTGTTTACTTTAAGTTTTTTACAACTGGAACCAAGGATGGCGGCCAGTTATTCAACAGGTTATGGGCCCAGGAAGCCGTAGTGGCTCTAACTGAAAATATGTTTTGTTTAAAAGTGGGGATATACAGTGCCCTTTCAAAATGCTTTCGCAAATTTGGCCTTTACTATTTTTCAAATATACACGCGCGTCTCCGCGTTTTTGTACTAAGCCAGTGGATTGGCTTCCATCAGCCAATTAGAAAATCAAAACAAAATAAAGAGAAAAAAGAAACAGTTTGAATAAAAGACACACTGGTTGGTTGGTTGGTTGTTTTACGGCATATCAACTCTTTTTCAGGTTATTTAATGCCGAATCAAGTAATTTTGATAAATAAAGAAAAACCGATATTTGGGGTTGTCCATATTTGTTTCAAGAGATTCAAAAAGAAATAGAAAGAAAAAAAGGGTAATCTGAACATTAGTTACATAAATAAGAGTAACCTCTCCTTGTTTCTTTCACTTTGAGGAAGCCGTCTGTTTTGGTCGGCCATTTTCATTTCACCGTAATCAATACAACTGCCTTTTTTTTACACGAAAATATCATAAAATGTGTTCTTAATAGCAATTAAGTTCATTTCAAATTATGCACAAATACAATTAAGGACACATTTTATGATATTTTCGCGTTAAAACATTCAATTGTATTGATTCAAACAAATTTGTATTTCCAGTGTAGATTCACAGTGAAATGAAAATGGCTGACCAAAACAGATGGCTTCCTCAAAGTGAAAGAAACAAGGGGAGGTTACTCTAATTTATGTAGCTAATGTTCAGATTACTGAAAAAAGAAACAGTTTTTCTGAATTTTTGAGATGAGGCGTGATAATTTGTACTATTTCGATTTTTCAGACTATGGCCCTCATCATTGTTATATATACACAACATTTCAGCTGATGTGCCCTCCAGCCTTCTTCAGGTCTTTCTTGTTAAATTCAGGAGTCTTTATTTCTCTGAATGTTTAAGATGAGGCTTGAAGATTAGTATTATCTGCGTTATTCGGACTATTGTCCCCATCTTCATTGTTATTTGTACAACGTTTCGGCCGATATACTCTCCGGCTTTCTTCAGGTATTTCTTCTCAGACTCAGGAACCTTCTTTTCGAACTCGGGAACTTTCTTGTCGTAATCGGGAGCCGTCACAGAACTTTGAACCTAACCCTTTATTTAGTCCTCGGGGGTTCCTGTTCTCATTCTGCTAACCATAGCTGGAGTACGAGTTGTGTTAATTATTTTTCTAATTGCCTTTACTCAGGATTGAACTCAGGGTCCAGAGATAACTGTCACTTAGAACTGTTTAACCTAACTACCTTATCCACTAGGCCATGTGTCCAATTGGACCTCTAAACCTATATTCCTATGTGCTAACCATTGAGTCTTTATGTCGTAATCAGGAGCCTTTACGGAACTTCAAAGAAGGTTTGAGAGTTCAACAAGAAATTTAGATTTTTGCGTGTCAGGGACGCATGACCTGTACTTTTTAGCATCTCTATATAACTGTGTGCAAAAAACAGTAAAATGTAAATATAAATATACAATGAATGAAATTCCTTAACCTCTAACCATAAAATAACCCTAGATAGTATTATTCGGACTATTGTCCTCATCTTTATTGTTATCTACATAATGTTTCGGCCAATGTGCCCTCTGGCCTTCTTCAGGTGTTTCTTGTCTAAGAAGAAGGCCAGAGGGCACATCAACTAAAATGTGTGTAGATAACAATAGAGATGAGGACAATAGTCTGAATAATCCAAATAATACAATATATCAAGCCTAATCTAAAAATTTCAGAGAAACCCTGGAAGGGTTTGAATGCCATTAAAAAAACAAAAAAACAATCAATGTTCCACATTCATGGTTGGTTGATTGGAAGGTTATACTATTATTGCAATTACTACACAGAGAGTTTTTTGTGCTCATTTCATGTACTGTCAGAATGATGCTGTTCTGGATAGAAAATTCTGCTTATTAAGGCAGGCATGGAGATGAAAGTCAGCATCATTTGGAGTTAATTCCATAATGAAATAACAATCCTCAGTCAGTCAGAAACCAAATAGCAAGATGAACATTTATATTCCTATGTGCTAACCATTGAGCTACGTAAGGAAGTTCCAGAGAGTTGGTGTCGTTAGCTGAAATGTTTACAAAAGCCACAAAATTAATATCCATGTGGTGCAGTGTTGTAAGTTCCGTGGTTCAGATCAATAGATCAATAGTGCATCTCTGGATTTTTTATTCACTCGGAAAGAAAGCTAGACATAAACAGATCTGAAATAGCAGTCCATTTGACGTAAGCAACTTAGCAGTTCATACAAATATTGTTGTTGCATAAACATATGGCCAAAAACGTAGCTACATGCTTTCTTCTACTTTCTACTATTCAAAAAAATAAATAAAAAATAAAGGCTTTGTGGTTAAATCCTACTTAACGGACATGAAACTTTCAGTGTCGATATATTAATGAATAAACAATATAATGCACCAGTTATTTTATTTAAAAACTCTTACTTTTTTCAGGTCAGTTAACTTTGAACCATGTCTCTTTGAGGCATAACACATATTCACAAACATACGTGGTTCAAAGTTAATTGACCTGAAAAAATGTAAAAGGTTTTAAATGAAATAACTTGTGCATTATAACTTTTATTTATTAATGTGAAAATTTCATTAAATTCGGTTAATTCCTTGATTTTTAGTATTTTTTTCTTTCAGCGCGGTGACATACGATGGTGGAATTTATGTCTGTTAAGTAGGATTTAACCGGCTTTGTTTTTATTTAGACAAATTTTACAAAATCCCCATCACTCCTTTTTTAAATTTTTACTTTACCAATTTTTAAAATGAATTACTGAGGGTCCAGTTTAGCTCAGTCGTAAGAGCACCAACCTAGGAATCACAATGTTCTGGATTACTAACCAGTCCCTGCCAACTCAGCACATGAGTAGCACAGATTGGGTAATCTGATCTATGCGGTAAAGTGAAGAGCTGACAGTAAGTGTAGCACTCCACCTCAGCAAAAATAATCTCTCTGGTCTAGCACTAGCGAAAAGGAAATAGACTCCCTTACTCTTTTTCATTAGTGCTAGATCAAGGAAATTGTTTTTGTATTTGTGATAGGTATGGTGCTTCACCTCAAACGCAAAAACAATCTCCCGATTATGAAAAGGGGATAGACTCCTTCACCTACATTCTTAAATGAATATATAAAGATAAATCTAATGAGTCAGACGAACCTACTAAAAGTTTCGCTTAAGCAAAACTTTTAGTAGGTTTGTCTGACTCATTAAATTTATCTTTATTATTTGTTCTACTTAGGTATTGAGCACTTTTTACTTATTAGCTTTAGTCTCCTGGCGGTTTTATATGAATATATATATCTTATATATATATATATATATATGCATATAAATTGTTTTTTCTTTTGGCCAGAATATTGTACCAATAGATTATTTTTTGTTGGTACGATTATCTTTCCAAAAAATTTTTTCTCCGCGGTTGATGTTTGGTAGTATATTTTTATAATCAAACTATTTGCTTGGTTTTTTTTCTCACCGCGAGGATTTACCAACACGCTTGGTATATTAAATATATATATATATATATATATATATATATAAGAAAAGAAATAACAAAAGACTTAGAGATTGAGCATTATAGTCTATTTAAGGGAGTAAATTATATTGGATACTTTATTAGTTACATGTTTCACTGACCCATTTCTTTTGACGGAAGTGATTTTAAGAAAAAAATTTTCTTTGCAACATCAATGTTTTCAGTTGGAACTCATATTTTTTTAAAATCTTTAAAAAATAAGATAAAAAATAAAAATCTGTTTTCAAATGCCTTTAAAGTAATAAAGATTTCATCATTAGCATCTGATGAGTTGGGAGAGTTAGACACTTCGTCTAAGCTCCCTGAAATAGACTATAATGCTCAATCTCTAAATAGACTATAATGCTCAATCTCTAAGTCTTTTGTTATTTCTTTACTTATATATGTGACTCTAATATTAAGAGCACACATTGAGCTCTCAAACTGCGACAGTTTTTTTAAATAAAACTATTGTGTCGTAAGGAAGATTTCTTCTCTGGACTTTTGGATTATATATATATATATATATATATATTATATATAAATGGCATTAAATAACTCATAATTTGCATTATTGCACAGATCCAAGTTGTGCGAGGGCTAGTATTGAACCTAGAACCTTGTGATTCCAAGACGGATGCTCGACTGAACAATTTCATGTATAATGAACATTATTTTCTTTCTTTCATTTTTTTTTTTTACTTAATTACTTTTGGATATTATTATCTATAGATTTCTTACTCAATCACGGTAAAAAAAAACAACTTTAAAGCATGATTGTTTAGTATAAAGCCTCCATGCTTTCTGTAATCTGCCAACCCTATACCTGATACTCCCATCCACACACATATGCACACACACATACATGTATATTATTACTGTATGCTATTCATGTTCCTGACACTAATTCATTATTCTATGAAATAGGCATGAGACTTTGATGAGTTATGGTGCACCTGAGCACTGTACACAATAAATTTCATTATTATTAACCTTCATATTTTTTACTGATTAAATCTAATAATTTAGTACATTTTAGTATTAAAATGTAAAAACTAGAAATTTAGTAACACCATACAACTTAGTAAAATTTATTGTTTTAGTGTTATTTTGCTGGTCTCTTGTTTCTTTTAGTAATTTTTATCTCTCTCTTTTTTTTTTTTTTTTTCTTATTCCTTTCTGGGGAGTTGGATGGGAGAGTAACATTTAAGATAGGATAATACTCCCCCTTCAAAGTGCTTCAATTTTGTTTTTCAATTATAGTAAACATTTTCTTCTTTGTTTCTTTCATATATTCATATGAATATATTTATCAATACTGGCCCACTCAATAACTTGATTCAGCCTGGGGTAATCCCAGGGGAACACACCAACACAGTAATCTAATTAAATATTAATAAAATAAAAATATGAAATCAAGAAATGAATGAATAAAACAAAATCATTTTTATGTACAAGATTTCTAATCAATAAAACAAAATGACAATATAGAAAAAAATATGTTAAGTTTGTTGATAATATTTGTGTAAGCTTTAATTAGTTTGGCACAAGGCTAGAAGTATGGAGGGCTAAGTGTAAGCATACCAAATTTTTCGTCTACTTTTCATTTTAAAAACGAATTAAAATTAATTAAATGGATTATTAAAGGTCAAATTTTTGTCCAATTAAAAAAGTAGTAACATAATGAGCATCAGTAAAAAAGCAAAATAATATTACACATGTAATTTATTTTTAATATATTCAAAACTACTACAATTTTACTCAAAAATGGCCAATGCATTATAAAATTCATTCATTAATAAATCAACACTGAAAATTTCATTAAAATTGGATAATTACCTGATTTTTTGTATTTTTTTTTCAAACGTGGGAGGGGGATAAATTTGTTTTGTAAAACACAGATTTTTTTATATATTGGGTATGCCTTGTTAAGTGAGAATCAAATTCACTCCTAATTGAATAATATTTGTAAACAGTTGATTTAAAATTTCAACAAGTTTCCTATCTTCTTTATCAAGATAAAATAAAGTAAACATTACAAAGATACACACAAGAAAACATCTTCACGGAACTTTGAATGGCACAATGGATATAAGGGTTAAGTTAATACAGTTCTAAGTGACAATCATCTCTAGGTTGCAGGTTCTATCCTGGTCAAAGGCAATAATGATATAGAACAGAGCTTAATACTTGTACTCAGTCATGGTTAACGGAATGAGAACAGTCTAACCAGGTGGATTGAATAGAGGGTTTGGTATGAAGTGAAATTTTTGGGTAAAGAAAGTGTGACCCATCCACGAATATATACAGTAGTTAAAAATTACTAACTGACAAGGGTTAATTGGGTTAAAAAATTAAGATTATATTACAACCTCTAATATGATGTGTGTAGTAAATCATTTTCAGTAGATTGAAATGTTTTATTTGTTTAGGAGAGAGGGGAAGAGACAGACAGACAGAGACAGTGAGAGAGAGAGAGAGAGAGAGAGAGAGAGAGAGAGAGAGAGAGAGAGAGAGAGAGAGCCAGACGGACAGAGACACAGAGAGAGAAAGAGAGAGACAGAGACAGAGACAGACAGACAGAAACAGAGAGAGACAGACAGACAGACAGAGAAAGACAGAAACAGAGAGAGAGACAGACAGACAGAGACAGACAGACAGACGGAGAGAGAGGCAGAGGGACAGAGACTGAGAGAGAGAGAGAGAGAGAGAGAGAGAGAGAGAGAGAGAGACAGATGGAGAGGGACAGAGACAGAGAGAGAGACACAGACACAGAGAGAGAGACAGCCAGACAGACAGACAGAGACAGAGACAGAGAGAGACACAGAGAGAGAGACAGACAGACAGAGACAGAGAGAGAGAGAGAGACACAGAGAGAGAGAGAGACAGACAGACAGAGACAGAGAGAGAGAGAGACACAGAGAGACAGACAGACAGACAGACGGAGAGAGAGAGAGACAGACAGACGGAGAGAGAGAGAGGGGGGAAGAGAGAGAGAGTATATAAGGTGTGTGTGTGTGTGTGTGTGAATGAGTTACAATAACTTTGTAACACAGGATGACTGTTCTACTGAATAATGAAAAAAAAAAAGGTTTTTTGTATGAAGCGGATTAAAAGTGCAGCAGGAAACAATTTGACATCTTGCAAATATTCTCTCTTGTGTTTACAAAGTTGAATAAGCAGCCATCTTTACAGAATTTATTTTCAATTCTATTATCTCACTTTCTCTTTTTTTCTTTCTTTTACCTACTTTATACAAAACATGCATCCACCCCCCCCCCACACACACAGATATATATGAGACAAATGGAAATAAATTCAATGGTCTGTAAATATAAAAAGATTATATATATAAGTAAAAAGTAAAGTCGACGGGGCGGCCTAAAGTCGGTATCAGCCAATCAGCGAGGGAGTCTATCCCATTTTCAATAGCACTAGACCAAGGAGATTGTTTTATATATATATATACAAGGTGTGTCAAAAAAGTCCTGAGATTTTTTGTACTTTTCGACACACCTTGTATTCTGAAAAAGAATAACGTTCCATTCATTCTTCATTTCTATCTTGGGTAAATACAGCTTTAAACTTGGTACTTTTTTGACACACCTTGTATTCTGAAAAAAATTAATGAATGGAATTTTTTTCTTCAGAATACAAGGTGTGTCAAAAAGAACAAAAATCTTGATATTTTTTGACACACCTTGTATATAGAGAGATATTGATAGGTACGCATCCTGCATCACTGACACATAAAAATGTAAAAGGATGCAGTAAAATCATATCCATGCATCCCAGTGTTTTGTTTTCTCCCCCCACCATTTCCAGTTAACCGTAAATATATTTCTATATTTTCTTAGAAATGAATTACATGGTATGGGGTATAAGGTAGGGGTTAGATGGCTTTAGTTATTCATAGATAAAAACTCTACAATTTATTAAGAAACTTTAGTTGGGATCCATCAGATTTCCCAGGGACTCATTCAAATTAAATACATTCATCCCAGAAATGCACTAAATCAAAAAGCTATCAGCACCACTATACATATATATATATATATATGGGAGAAATATTAGGAGATTAATCCAACAGTATGTGGAGAAAGGTAGACAAACACAGAATGTTGTAGAAAATGGATGTTTATTGTAGGTAGGGATGTCGACGATGCAACGTTTCGGTCTATTAGACCTTCTTCAGGACTAGGAAAATCCACCTCCAACCTCTTCTGACACCATCAACCGACCCCCCCCCCTTCCCTTATTCACAACCTCCTAATTCATTAGAAAGAAAATATTCACCACTGAAGCAAGAACTCTATTCCTAAAGTCCTGAAGAAGATCTAACAGACCGAAATGTTGCATCGTCGACATCACTACCTACAATAAACAACCATTTTCTACAACATCCCGTGTGTCTACCATATATATATATATATATATATATATATATATATATATATATGTGAATTTGATATATTGAAAAAACAAATGATGTTTACAAATGCATGGGATCATCAGGAGAGAATGTGCACCGTTTCGGGGCCTTCCTCTCAACGGTTTTAAAAGATATTCCTAGGGACCTCACAACAGTGAGGGGGGGGGGTGCTTTTAAAACCGTTGAGAGGAAGGCCCCGAAACGGTGCACATTCTCTCCTGATGATCCCATGCATTTGTAAACATCATTTGTTTTTTCAATATATCAAATTCACACTGTCGGATTAATTTCCTTTTATTTCACACACACACACATATATATATATATATATATATATATATATATATTTTTTTTTAGGTTGTATTTTTTTATATGAGATATGCTAATGTTTTTGTTTTTTTAAAAACTAGCTTCAGAGCAATGTAGTAGTAGTTACCTGTCCATCGTATCCGATGATGACACCATGTGAATCTGTTTTCTCCATTTAATTTGATCTCTGATTGCGTCTTGCCAATTGCCTATGGAGATGTTCGTGCTTAGGATCCTCAAACATATTTGGCAGAAGCCTATTTCTAACCGCAAAAGCCACACCAGATTCACATCTGTCAGTAGAAGGTGTAACCAATCTCCTCTCTGACACTGCCATTCTCACCAAATCTGACTTCACTCAGAGTGGCCATGTCAATATCATATTTTTTGAGCTCTTTAGATATTATCTTGCTCTTTCTTTCTGGTCTATTTGAATTGAGTCAATCTAGCATTGTCCGGATATTCTACGACGCAAGTTTGAGATCTTTGTAAGCTTGGACTTTTATATTCTGGGTGATGTCCTACTAGAATGGGTATTTAGTTTTTTTGGACTATATATTTTGGCACAGTTTGTTTAGAATGCACAAGGGTTTGCCAGTTTTTAATGTAACCCTCTCCTCCATCGAGAATGTGCTGAGCTGGCAAGGAGGGTCCAGGATGAGATCAGCATCTCAATCGTCACAGTAACTGGACAGGAGTATTTCAAGGTTGTCACACATCTGACTTTGTCTGGGTTTGTCCTCCCAAATAGAAATGTAATAGATGTTAAATGTTTCATCTGAAAAATAATTTTCATTTAACATCTATTACAATATTGCTTCAAATATGGTTTAAAAAAACGAAATTTGGCATTTATCGTATATAAAAGATACATCCTCTGAATATTTTGTTTATATATAAGTAAAAAAAAAGTAAGTAAAGTCGCTGGAGTGGCCTAAAGTCGGTATCAGCCAGACAATGAGGGAGTCCCCTTTTCACTAGTGCTCAACCAAGGAGATTGTTTTGGAGTCTGAGGTGGAGTGCCACACCTACCATCAGCACCACGGTTTATTGCACAGATCACTGTGCTACTTATATGCTGAGTTGGCAAGGGCCGGTATTGAACCCGGAACCTTATGGTTCCTAGTTGGATGCTCTACCAACTGAGCTAAACCAGCCCTATATATATATATATATATATATATATATATATATATATATATATATATACACACACACACACACACACACACACACACACACTAGTGATGCTGATAGCTTTTTAATTTAGTGAGTCCCGGGACCCACAGATTTGAATGGGTCCTTGAGAAATCTAATGAGACCCGGGGAAATTTGATGGGTCCCAACTAATGTTTTTTAATAAATTGTAGAGTTAAACTGCAGGGCGCTAAGATTTCTTTTCATCATCATCCCCAAAAAAACAATTTTAATCGTCCTGAATCACTTAAAATTACAAATGTTGGTTTTTTTTGGTTTTTTTTAATTAAATTCATACATTTCAAAAAAAAAAAAAAAGAACAGCATTTATACATAATTTAATCATAATTTAATCAAGAAACAATAATTTTTGAGAATTATGACAGAACAATTAAAAAAAAAGGAGTGTAGGAGGGGGATTTTTTCAGTGAATCTTCCCAGAAGTCAAAGGAAAATAGATTTCCTCTAAATTACTAAAAAAACTCTTATAATGCCAATGTTTTCTTTTAGTAATTCATTTAAATATTTTTTTTTTTATCTTAAAATTAAGAGATTGCTTTAGTAAGTTTACATAAAGCAAAGATTTTCTCCAATTCTTCTTTAAAAAAATAGTCAATATTTCTTTTAACAGAATGTGAACTTGTAGTAAAGATATTTTTAAGCATATGTTTTATACAGTATTCCCTTTAATTGAAATGTTTTTTTAGATTCCTACTACACAAGCAACAATAGAATTTAATTTATGGTTGTCAATTTTACAAAAGTACCCCACAAAAAATAAATAAATGTATCAGGATTTTTAATGGAAAAATTGTATCTCCTAGGTGCGTCCCTGGGATGCATGGATATGATTTTACTGCGTTCTTTTAGATTTTTATGTGTCAGAAATGCAGGACACGTAGCTATCAGCATCTCTGTATATATATATATATATATATATATATGGGAGTAAATATGGAAATAAATCCAACAATATTAAGAAATTTGAAAAAAAAACAAGTGTTCCAAAAATAAGATATATTTATTTATCAACACTTAAACGTTTCGGTTTCTTTGACCCTTCATCAGGATGTATTAAGGGGTGAAGAAATTGATGGATGTTTTATAGAAGACAGGAGATAAAAATCTTTATAAATTTTTTGTTTTTGTTTTTGTTTGTTTGTTGTGTAACTGTATTTGTTCAGCGTTATATTTTTGAAAGACGAGTCGCGATCCGTATATATATATATATATGAGATGAGATAAGATAAGATAAATAGGATAAGATAGAAGAGATATGCTTATACATTTAATATATGTATATATACACAAAACATAGAGGGTATTAAAAAAAATGTATACTACCTGAAAGAAAATGAAAAGAAAATTGAGGAAAAAGAAAAAGAGAATGAATGAGATTTATAGGATAAGAAAAAGTGATTGATCTTACAAGCAATTGATTCTCTTTAAGTAACACCCCCCACCCCACCCCACGCACAACAACTGCTTATTATTATTTTTTTTCTATAACCATCTACTTATCTTATAAGTGACTCTTTGACTCTTTCTAACCACACACAGAATTATATATATATATATATATATATATATATATATATATGAGAAATATGGGATCGAGTAAATCCAACAAAATGTGGTTGAAAATAGAGGAATTATGTGGATAACACAACACAACAAAATACCGAGGTGAAATTTCATTTGAATTTAGTTGTTTTATCCGCATTTTTCCTCTATTTTCAACCACACACACTATATATATATATGTGTGTGTATGTGTGTGTGTGTGTGTGCGGTGAAAATAAAGGAAAAATGCAGATAAAATAACACACAAAATTCAAATGAAATTTGCCTCGGTATTTTGTTGTGTTGTGTTATCCACATTATATTATTATATATATATATATATATATATATATATATATATATATATATATATATATATATATATATATATATGGTTAGCACAGTCGGTAGAGCTTTCGGCTAGAAACCACAAGGTTCCTAGTTCGATACCGGTCCTTGCCAACTCAGCGTATGAGTAGCACAGGGATCTGTGCGGTAAAGTAGGAGCTGATGGTAGGTATGGCGCTCCACCTCAGATGCTAAAAACAATCTCCTTGGTCTAGTGCTATTGAAAAGGGGATAGACTCCCTCGCTGACTGGTTGATACCAACTTTAGGCCGCCCCGTTGACCTCTATATATCAATATTGATATATATTTACATGAAGACTGCCACATCTTGCTAGATGATAGCTGTCTTTACCAGTAAAATGACAACTCAAATATCCTGATTAATAACTAATTGACTTTTAAGTCCAGCTGTTGACTTACAAGACTTAAAGTAAATATGGCAAACTTAAGTGAATAAGTCCTGTGATATAGAATCCTTTGGTAAGTAATAAGTCCCTTTGTGAATAAGTCCTGTGATATAGAATCCTTTGGTAAGTGAATAAGTCCTGTGATATAGAATCCTTTAGGTCCGTCGTCCAAGAAGATCCAAGTAGTAATGAGCTAAGATTAGAATCAGCCAGTATAAATAACAACAGCAGCAGCAGAGCACAGCCAGTGATTGGACAACAGGCTGGTCACATGTTAGTTGGCGAGTCTATAAGTACAAGTAGGCATTTACCACATGCCTTATATCCACAAAAATTCCAACAAAATGTAATATTAAATTATTACAAAATTAACCTAAATGACTTATGTGATTATTAAATTTTAGTCTTTTTCGCCTGTGGTCTTCAGATCCGGGATATTTGTTGAAGCTCTCAATTGGATTTGAATTTTCAAATAACGCCACAGATTCTTGATTGGTTTAAATCTGTGACTGACTTGGCCATTTCAGGATATTTCAATTATTTTAAGCAAGCCATTTCTTCATAGATTTTGCAGTGTGCTTAGGATCATAATCTTGCTGGAAGATCTAATCTAGAGGAAGTTCAAGATTTTCAACTGAAATCAGTAAATTTGCTTCAAATATATGCTGCGACATTCATTCTACCATCTATTACTGATATGTTGCCAGCACCTTTTTGCAAAAAGACACCCCCAAATCATAATGCGACCCCCTCCAAATTTCACTGTTGGAACTGTGTTCTTTGGTTTGAAGGCATCGACATCTTTCCTCTATACATGATTTCTAGAATTACATCCAAACTTTGTTTTAGTTTTGTCTGTCCATAATAATCTTTCCCAATACAATTTTTCCTTATCCTTATGTTCACAAACGAATTTCAACCTGACATCTCTGTGTCTTTTCAATAGTGGTAGATTTTTCTAAGTGGAGCATGACTTAAGATTGTTTCAATGAATTTCATTGCTTATTGTCCATATAGAGACACAGAATCCTGTAAAGTAAGGAGCTGATGGTAGGTGTGACACAGAATCCTGATGAAAACAAATCATCCTGCAACTCTTGATGAGTAACCATTGGATTTTATTTAATTTGACACATTAATTTCCTCAAAGATCTTGAAGAAATCTTCCATAGAGTACCTGTTCTTCTTTGGTTTTCAACAGTTTTGCATTTTTTTATATTATAATGGAGATTGTGTGTTTGTCTGTCTGTAACCGAATCTAAATCACTATTCAAATCATAATTCCCTTAGTTATTGACGTCACATTTACCATGTATTTATTTTTATTTAAACCTCAATTATTGATAAAATTGTTATACCTTATTAATACTGTTGACCATATCTACCTACTAATAGCATGTAATTGTATTTATATATACAACAAAATAGCGGTTTACAGTGTGAACGAGAAGGCTAATTTGCATATTGATATTTAAAATTTGATTTTATAAATATATGCTTAGTATTATTGATTTCTAATTGTTTGGTTTTCTCTTAACGAATCTGAGCAGATCTCGGGGATACATCTTAAAAGAAATCCATAAACAAGACGAAAGAACTATAATTTTATTAAATACTTCATAATCTAAATAAATAGATAAATTAGGAAAAATGAAAGACGGGAGTGAAAGAAAATGATAGAAGAGTTAAATCTGAAGCTGTTCTATTTTTCGATTATACCCCCTCAGTTTATCATTTTCTAAATAGTTTATAATTTGATACAATATTTTATAACATCAAAACCTAAATACATGCACCCGAAGGTTGCATATATTTGCTAGTTGCAATTAATGAACTAATAGTTGTTGATATATCCGGGTTAAGGGATATATTCTGAAGTTCGTATTTGGTATATTATCGCAGTAGTAATTGGTACATCCGTCGGTCGGGGTGTCGTCTAGCGAGTAAGTTAGCTTGTAAGGCATAAGGTCGTCGGCTATCGAGTAAGTGTCGGTCTTAGGTTTAGAATCAACATGAATTGTCCAATCAGATTATAGTGAGGGGGTACCGAGGTATTTACATATTCATTATATCAGTTGTAAATGGAACATTTAGGTTGTCTAAGATTTTCCTGTAATTTTTACCTTCCTTCCAGAGTTTAACAATCAATTCATTTTGCTAATTTGTCAATTCTTTACCTTCTTGACTGGGTTAACTCAGTTGGTAGAGCGTTCGGCTAAAAACCACAAGGTTCCTGGTTTGATACCAGCCCTTGCCAACTCAGCGTATGAGTAGTATTGAAGTCAGTTAGCCTACTGTTGGTTTGAATAACAGCAGCTAAGTACCACTCAAGCAGTGTCCAAGACAGTGATAAATAGGACTCAAGAATGATCTATCCATGAATCTGGGTGATTTGGTGATTCCATTCCTTGAGTTCTGATTGGCTGCTTGACTGCTTGATTTGAATGACATTGTGGAGTCTTATATATACTCTGTCATTTTGCAGTGGACTTTGTCGCTTTCAGGATTGTATTCAGTTACAACCGTTTGCTGCCTTGTCTTCCCAGTTCGACGGTAATTGAACTTTAATTATTCTTCAAGTAGCACAGGGATCTATGCAGTAAAGTAAGGAGCTGATGGTAGGTGTGACGCTCCACCTCAGACACAAAAACAATCTCCTTGATCTAGCACTAGTGAAAATGGGATAGACTCCCTCGCTGACTGGCTGATACAGACTTTAAGCCACTCCGACAACTTTACTTACTTTTTCCTCTTGCCATGATACTAACCTTCTTGCACGAATATCAATTACAAAATATTCTGCTTGTATTTTAGACTAAAAACAATTACTGATAACATTATTTGAACATTCTAGAATATTCCGCTTAATCTAGATTATTAAAGCAATTTTTATTTTAAAATTTTAAAATCTGAAATTTGCA
Organism: Doryteuthis pealeii; assembly: GCA_023376005.1. Classification (NCBI taxonomy): domain Eukaryota; kingdom Metazoa; phylum Mollusca; class Cephalopoda; order Myopsida; family Loliginidae; genus Doryteuthis; species Doryteuthis pealeii. The sequence goes on from CM042155.1 coordinate 52,104,615, forward strand.
TTGTACAAATATTTTTTTTCACCCATTAAAATGGATAAATAGGATTTATTTCTATTAAATCAATTTTTTTCCATTTTCTATACATATTTAGTTATGAGCTTAAGTAAACAAACAAATGTGTTTATTTTTATATGGCTTTAAGCGGACAATTTTTGGAGGATATGTGCTTAATTGAAGTCATACCTAATTTTGAAAGTTAATTAGTTAATAATTAATGAATTTAGGCGGGCATATATGTTCAAATGTAAGGCTAAACAACATTTTCTCGATTTGTTTAGCTTTACATTTGAACATATATGCCCGCCTAAATTCATTAATTATTAACTAATTAACTTTCAAAATTAGGTATGACTTCAATTAAGCAAAATATTTAGTTATGCATCTGTTTACAGTTAATTATCCTTGTAGAAGAACAGTAGGGGTACTATTCAATCTATAACTGTAGAATGTGTGGGTTCACACCTTTCTCTAGGATATTAATATGAAAATGAACATAATAATGCAACTTGAATTTGAACTCACTTACTACAACATCACAGTACAGCACTTTAGCCACTACACACAGAGATTCCTTCTATTGTTATAAGTATCACAATAAAGATTAGATATGAAAGCAATTTATATATAATACTTATGTATTATCTGAAGAGCTCTAAGTAGCTGATAAAAGTGTGTATAGATTTTTTTTTTAAGATACTTGGTTTGGCTTCTTTGTTTAATGGCATATCAACCTTCAAGAGTTATTTAATGCCAAAGCCATCCTTGTAGAATTGAATTATTAAATTAATGAAATAGATTCTAGAAGTGACTACCTCAAGTGGAGTTTAACAGGTTTGAATTCAGAGTGTTCCTTCTCCTAGACTGGTTGCCTAACCAAGGTTAAAGAGCACAGTCTGCCCTACTATTTACCCATAGCTGGAGGGAGAGTAGTTGGATTCATACTTTTCCCAAGGGTAGCGCTATGTGAATTGTAGCTTATCTAGGATTTGAACTCGGGTCGACGAGTCCATTTCTTATGACTCTAACCATTACACCACCTGTAGAAGTACTATTTAACCCATAGCTAGGGGAATGAAGGGTTTCATACCTTTCCCAAGAGTATTAGTCCAAATGTGAATGTAATAGTACCAGTGGATTTCGAACTTGCTTACTACAATGTCACAGTCTATCTCTCATAAGTGATGTTCTCCTGTGGACAACTACACATGGACACACCATTCTATATTTCAGAAGTGTGTAGGTGGATAGAGAAGTTTAAAAGAGGGAGCAGGACACCCATCAATATCCGCCACTAATGAGAAGATTCAGCAAGCTCAAGAGATGGTAATGGCAAACCAGCAGTTTATCATTGATAAGGTAGCTTGTTCTCTTCAGATAAGTCTATCAAATCTTCCATGATGAGTTTAGCTTCCATAAAACAAAAGTGCGGATCATTTTTTAGTCGCCTTCATAAAAACAAAATTCTCTTCAAATTACTCTCTTCAATTTCTTCCTCTTATTATTATTTCTTGTTTAGTCAATTGAAAAATCTTAGTCAACAGATTTCCCTGCATTCTCCCACTATCAGCTAGGGTAAAAGAATACCCAACAGAGTTGACATGCCATAAAATCCAACCAACCAACGAACCTGCATTCTCAGCTCAACAATAAAGAAGACCAATGCCATCATCTCTGACTTAGAGACAAGCAGATGCAACAATACATATGTTGTGATGTGTAGTTTCGTATTCCTTGTTGTAGCAATAGTAGTAATTCTTCGAGTGTATCGTAGCTCTAAGTCTCAGCTTCTCGTAGCTAATTCTGCTATGTCCTCTAGACTGTCCCTATATATTTCCTGCTGTAATACACATATGTAAATGAGATAACACACCATTGGCTATCTCACTACACCATACATACCGGATATACCAGTGGATAGGTTACACCCTTAATTTGTGGGCATTTGCAGTTGACCCCAGATAGGTTGCATTATAATCTGGCCAGTTACACAATCAATTCTAACATAAAACTTATCAAATATTCACATTTGTTTCAAGACTTTGCTAAAAAAATATTAAATCTAGAACACTTTGCCATAGACTGTGATGCATTTATGCAAACATATAGAAATAAGGTTTGTGTCTCTTAGTATTATAATCGTAAATGAGTTTGGGTAAAAAAGCATAAAAGTCAGCAACATCAGGTCAGTTTAAAGCAAGGAGTTGGTTAGAATATTTGATATATGTATTTTGTGTATATGAAAGGCTCCAAAAGTTTAAGTCACACTGATTTTGGTCAAATTTCTGGTTAAAAAAGTGCTACTTATCTATAAGTATATTGAAGAATAATTAAAGTTCCAATTACCGTCGAACTGGGAAGACAAGGCAACAAATGGTTGTAACTTAATTACAAACCCGAATAGTCACAAAGTCTACTGCAGAATGACAGGATATTTATAAGACACCACAATGTCATTCAAATCAAGCAGCCAAGCAACCAATCAGAATTCAAGGAATGGAATACCCAAATCACCCAAATTCATGAATGGGTCATTCTCGATTTCTATACATACCAACTGTCTTGGACACTGCTTAAGTTGTACTTACTGACTTCAATATGGCGCTGCCGGCAGGATTGAACATGCAACCTACAGATGATTTTCACTTCGACTTATATTAAAACAACCCTTATATCCGTTGCACCATGTGTCCAACTGGAATCTACTTTATTGGAGGCCAGTGTGCACATTGGCTGAAACGTTGTGTATATAACCATAAAGATAAGGACAATAGCCCCCCAAAATAAAAAAACAACAAATTATCAAGCTGCATCTCAAAAATTCAGACTATTGAAGTCAGTAAGTCTACTGTTGGTTTGAACAACAGCAGCTAACTAAGCCAACAGTAGACTTACTGACTTCAACATATATATATGCTCAGGAGATGCTGATATGTAAATGTCCTGCATCCCTGATGCACAAAAATCTAAAAGGACGCAGTAAAATCCTATCCATGCATCCCAGTGTCTTTCTTTTTTTTCTCCCACCATTTCAAGCTAACTGTAAATACATTTCAATATTTTCTTATAAATTAATTACACAGGATAAGTTAGAAGGTAGGAGTTAGGGGCTTTAGTTGTTTCCCATATCATAAATAAAAACTGTACAATTTATTAAGAAACTTTAGTTGGGACCCATAAATTTTCCCGGGGACTAATTCAAAGCAAATATGTGCATCCCAGGACACACTAAATCAAAAAGCTATCAGCATCACTGTATGCTACTTCTTTTATGCCCCTGTTTTTGGTTTTAAAAAGTGCTACCTATCTGTGAGTATATACTCAATTCCTTTTATGCCCCCATTTTTGGTTTTAAAAAGTGTTACCTATCCGTGAGTATATACTCAATTCCTTTTATGCCCCCATTTTGGTTTTAAAAAGTGCTACCTATCCGAGTATATACTCAATTCCTTTTATGCCCCCATTTTTTTTGGTTTTAAAAAGTGTTACCTATCCGCGAGTAATACTCAATTCCTTTTATGCCCCCATTTTTGGTTTTAAAAAGTGTACCTATCCGTGAGTAATACTCAATTCCTTTTATGCCCCATTTTTGTTTTAAAAAACCTATCCGTGAGTAATACTCAATTCCTTTTATGCCCCATTTTTGGTTTTAAAAAGTGTTACCTATCCGTGAGTATATACTCAATTCCTTTTATGCCCCCATTTTTGGTTTTAAAAAATGTTACCTATCCGGAGTATATACTCAATTCCTTTTATGCCCCATTTTTGGTTTTAAAAAGTGTTACCTATCCGAGTATACTCAATTCCTTTTATGCCCCCATTTTGGTTTTAAAAAGTGTTACCTATCCGCGAGTATACTCAATTCCTTTTATGCCCCCATTTTTGGTTTTAAAAAAGTGTACCTATCCGCGAGTAATACTCAATTCCTTTATGTCCCCATTTTGGTTTAAAAAGTGTTACCTATCCGCGAGTATATACTCAATTCCACCCCATTTTTGGTTTTAAAAGTGTTACCTATCCGCGAGTATATACTCAATTTCTTTTATGCCCCCATTTGGTTTAAAAAAAAAAGAAAAGAAAGCAAGAGCAATCTATCCACAAGTCTAAATGGTAAATCCTAAATAATCTGTCCAATTATAATAAGAACTTTGCTAGAATTAAACTTGTGGCATCCAAAGTGGAGATGAAATAGTGTGAGATGAAGCTTGACTTACTTATCATATCAATAAATCAATTTCATTTGAGAGGTTTCTTCCTGTCAGTCAACCGGACAGTCAATGGCCTGGGGGGAAGGGGGATTAGTTACTGAAGAAAGAGAACAATACTGGTATTTTTCCAACTTCCCACCAAGCCAAAATAGACACAAGGTCATTTTAATGTGTAGAGCCACGCAGGAAGCAGGCCTCCCGGAGCGGTAGGTTTAAAAATTGCTAAGAATCCGTCAGCATTTCCCTTGAGGGATGTCTCAGGCACTGGGCATTAAACCCAGCCCTTACTCCTTTTTGGCAATAAAGCCTTTTTCAAACCCATCTATCGCATAATGGTCTCATTTTTTTTTAAGGTATAACAATTTACTGAACATTGCTCCTACAAAACAAAACTCAAGTTTTTATTTGGAAAAAAAAGCTTACACTGGGACAAAATCTATGGAAGACCAACAGGTGCAAAATTTAATCTAAGAAAGTTACAGTGTGTAGCCAAAAAAAAAAATCGTAAGAATAAAATAACAACACAAGGATACACCATGAAACAGCTGTTGCTGTCCCCAGAGTGAAATACATTTTTTCCAAGTAAAAAGTGGAATAACTTATAACACTATAGATCATCCATAAACAAAAAAGAACAATCATTAGAAATAATTTTAAATATATAAAAATCTCAGTAAATGTTGTGAAAACTTGTGCACTTTTAGAAAGAATGAATAAATTTTGATTTCTCACAAAAATATTGTGTTCAACATGCCACCTTCCAGACATTTAAAATTCACTATTACATTTTTAAGTGAAGAAAAACAGGCCAATTGAATCAGAGAAAAACTTTCTTTGCATTAATTCAAAGAAAATACTGTTTTTAAAACTACGAAAAGAGAAAATATGCTAAAAAATTATGTTTTGAGTTTTAAGAAAATAATTTCAATTTTCAAATAACTTTTTTTTGGGTGGTGAATTTTTGTAAATTTTTTATGTGGTCTTCCGATTTGATATTTCTGGAAACGTAAAAATTAGGAACTAGAAAGTTTTTATTCAAATAACCAACGGTTAAAAAAACAAAAAAAAACAAACTACAATCATAATTGATAAAAAGAACTTCTTTTTTTAAATTTTTTTAAAAATAAAATAATCTATTCATTATAAAACCATGTCCTTAATGAATAATGTACGGAAAATGTCATTAAAATTGGACAATTCCCTGATTTTTGGTAATTGTTTTAAAAATAATTTTTTTTTTTTAATTATTTCCCTTGACAATAATTGCCCATACCTACTTATTATAACCATTTTCCTAGTATCCTATTCTAAATAAGTGCCAATCATGACGATCTCTTTGCTACCAATATATCTTAAAACTTTGAATAGCTGACATTGTTTATTCTAAAGTACATTTAAGATCACATTTCTTTTTAGAGTTCTTAAAAAGAAAAGTATCCTAAAATTCTAGTGTCATCACAGTCTCATAGTTGTTAGATTATCATATTTATATATGTAACACAAGTCAAAAATAATAGTACCTTTTTTTTTAATTTAAAAGTCATTTTCTTAAAACTCAAAAAACATTTTTTCACTACTACTATTTAAAGTATTTTTTTAAAAATCTGTGAGCTATGAAACCACCAGACAACCCGTAAACCTGTTGGGTTTCCCATTGTAGTGGCGACCCATGACGACATCGATGCCTCTATTTTACGAGAGTAGATTCTAAATTAGCATTTCATTTCTCTTTTAATTTGGGTGAAAACATTTTGTATATATATATAATGTTTTCCTTCATATAGAGATATATTAGAAAGATTTTCATGGTCCTCCTGGAGAGCTCAATGCATGACCAGTGATGCTGATAGCTTTTTGATTTAGTGCATCCTGGAACGCACTTATTTGCTTTGAATGAGTCCTGGGAAAATTTATGGGTCCCAAAGTTAATAAATTATAGGCTCGTTATTTATGTTTTGGGGAAAAACTAAAGCCGTCTAACCCCTACCTTGTAACATATCCTGTGTAATTCGTTTCTAAGAAAATATTGAAATATATTTACAGTTAGCTTGAAATTGTGAGAGAAGAAAAAAGAAAAACATTGGGACACATGGATACGATTTTACTGCGTCCTTTCAGATTTTTATGCGTCAAGGACGCATGACGCATACCTATCAGCATCTCTGCGTGACATATGCACATATACTCAGTGCAATATTTGTAATTTTGAAATAAAAAAAAATACTCAACATGATTGGATTTTTATTTTTTTTCTTATTTCAAATTCACACACACACACACACACACACACACACACACACACACCAAAATCACGTCTAGTGATATTATAGACCCTACAAAAATATAATTCAATTACAAAATTGAACTGGAAATTGCCTTATTATTTAGTTTCTAAGTGAGAATATTTTTAGTGCATATTAACATACCAAGGTTAAAGAACCCAGTCTGCCCTACTATTTACTCATAGTTGGAGGGAGAATAGTTGGATGCATATCTAAAATACAAAGTCTCGTCCAGGAATTGAACTTGTGTTACAGTGAACATTTCTTATAACGATAACCATTAGACCACAGTGCCTTTAAGTTTAAGTTACTGTAGACCAGAAAATAATTACTTAAACCATGGCCGGTGCTAGGGTTCCATGCCCCCCCCCAACTATGGTCTCCCCGGAATATATGCCCCCACCCAAATCTTTGTTGGGGGGCGTGTTGTAATGCTTAGAATCGTAGGAAATTGACACGTTGACCCGAGTTCAAATCCTTGATGAAGCTACAATTCACATGGCGAAAAGTATGAATCCAACTACTCTCCCTCCAGCTATGGGTAAATAGTAGGGCAGACTGGGCTCTTTAACCTTGGTTAGGCAACCAGTCTAGGAGAAGGGACAAACCTGTTAAACTCCGTTTGGGGTGGTCATTACTAAAATAGGCTCAGTCCTAATTAGTGATTTATTTCACTAATTTATGTACATTTCCTACGACTATAACCATTACAACACCGCTGCCTTTAAGTTTAAGTTACGGTAAACCAGAAAATAATTACTTAAACCAGTGTCGGTGCTTGGGTCCCATTCCCACCCCAAAAACTATGGTCTCCCCGGAATCTATGCCCCCACCCAAATCTATGATACATGTCAGTTTTGATAAAGTAGTGTTCATAGAAAATATATGAAACCAGTCTTCTTTCCGAGGCCAGACACAATGTACTACCGGTATAACGGGCTCGGTGTTAAGCTGAGATGTTATTTTGATATAATAGAGAGAAATATATTTATTTAAATGAATAGTGAAAAACATGTATCAATTAATTAGATTATATTGTAACAAATTGTCTGAATTTGCACATTACTCTTTACTTGTGTAGTAGTTGAACAGGATCACCGCTGCTTAACTTTGGTGGTCTAGCGAGAACCGGTGCTTTAAATGGGACTTTTTACTGTTTACTTCCCCGACCTCCCCCTTATTTTCATTCCCCGACCCCCTATTTTCTATTTGTAAAAGTCTCATTGTCAGACACATGCCTGTTTGTATCACATGCACAGAGGGGTGGTGACAAATGATTTTCAGGAGTGGCCTGGGTTCCACATGTGTACGTGTGGGTAAGGCCAAAAATTAATAGCCGCAGCCTCCGCGATCACCGTCATGCAAACGTGGGAGTCTACCGATCCTCCCTTTTCTTAGGGTGTGTGTGAGGAGGGTGTGGACAGAGTTGGGCCGCTCCCATGACCAGGTTCACCTTGAATTTTGCCGAGTCCGGACACTTCGATCGTAGCCTTAAAGGTCGGTAAGGACCAGTTAAACAGCTGATTATTTAGGTATTTTACTATTTACCTCGCTTGTTCGCCATGGATGTGACACAAGGTCGTAAGTATAGGGCATTTAGTGAGGATCGAACTCGCTATTCAGAAATAATGGATATACGAGACTAGTTTGATAACCGTTACACCACGATGGGATTCCGTTTTGTGTTATTGTATATTAGATATGGCAAACATTTCGGACCGACAAAAAAATTTAAAATTGTAAATTGTTACTTATTTTAATATTTCCCCCATTAACAATGGAACTTAAACTTATATATAAAAGATATTTCAATGAATTTATTACTTATAACAGTGAAATAAATAACTTTTTAAGAGCACATATTCAAGAGAGAGAAAACAACACAATGCACCATTTTTACAGATACATTTTTCAATTTTAGATTTCCTCCATTTTAAGACTATATTTATAGAGACTATACACACACACACACACACACACACACAAAAAGAAAAAAAAAGGAGGCGTCTTGAGTATGACACTAAACTGCATCGGATGGTGAGGCTCCTATTCTGGAACTCTGGGAAGTTTGCAGAACCTCTTCATTGCCATTACTCTCACTCTGACCCGGAGTGGTAGTACCTGTTAGGATTTCATCTATGGGTCAAACAGAACTGTTTGAAAATTAGGTGCTCTTCAAATATGTGATCTACCGAATGGTTTCTAATCCAATATGTGATCTACCCATTAACTACCCATTATTTTCCCATTAAATTAACCCTAACCCTGTCTTCTTTCTTCCTAGTAGATCACATGCCATGAATAGTCGACCACAAACCTTCGGTAGATCACATATTGCAAGAGCACCGAAAATTATTAGTATTGGATAAGAATACTGGATACCGTAAAACGGTGAATATAACTGTATTAAGAATGACTTGAATTGTTTACTAAGGAATATTTCACCCTTTGTGAGTTTTTAACACCAGGGTAAGCTGATGGTTTTTCACTGGAGTCTAAGTGACAACAAATCTTCTCGATCTCCATGACTCTTCTATGTATTCTAGCTGATTTTAACAATGCTGTTGTCTGGAGGGTCTCAATTTTTCCTCTGATTTCCAGTTCCTCTAGTCTCTTTTCTAAGCTTTTGGGGACCGTTCCAAGTGCACCAACTACAATTGGTATCACTTTCATTCTGATATTTCACAGTTTTTTTTTTTGTTTTTTTTTTAATTCTCCAGCAAGGTCTAGGTATTTGTCTATATTTTCGTTTTCTTTCATCTTCACTTTGTAATCACAAAATCTACCAATTGACAAGTTCTAAGGATTATTATTATTATTATTATTATTATCACTATCATTATCATCATCTACTTGAAACCATCTAGCTACAAACAAATGACTATTATTAAATAATTACTTAAAACCATATAATTATTAGCATTAAATAGAATTACTTGAAACCATACAACGGTGTGCATGTTGTTAGTATTAGGAATATTTTATATCATATAAAGTCGTCTGGGTGGTCTAAAGTCGTTATCAGCCAATCAGCGAGGGAGTCTATACCCTTTTCACTAACGCTAGACCAAGGAGATTATTTTAGTGTCTGAGGTGGAGCGCCACACCAACCATCAGCTCCTTATTTTACCCACAGATTCCTGTGTTGCTCATACGCTCAATTGGCGAGGGCCGGTATTGAACTAGGAACCCTGTGGTTCCTAACCGAACGCTCTACCGACTGAGCTAAGCTTGAAGACAATTTTAAAGAAACACGTGTCGCGTCTATTGAAATGAATGGGGGGAAAATTCAAACGAATTTGAGGATCTTTTTTATTATAAAATATTTAATTTTCTCTTGTTGGATCTACAATAATCTTATATATGTACTAGGGTAATCCTAAAAGTAAGGTCTACAAAGCGATGGAGACACAGTGAAACTGTTCGTGCGGCTATTGGCAATACCGTTATGTTTGTTGTGCATGCTCCTGTACGCGCCTCGCTGCCATCCTCAGTCTTGGCTTGACAGTTGTTTCTGGTGGAGATCTCGATTGACGCTATCGCCAAGTGTGAAGTTTGTTTTGTTTTACGGCATATCAACCACAGTGGGTCATTTAATGCCGGCAAAGTTTTAAAAGATTCGTAGCGATAGTTTGGAAGAAAAATTTTTTAAACTCATTTTTTTTTTTTTTTTTAATTTTCTATTTAACCCATAGATGGACTAACAGATACTACCACTCCGGGGTCAAAGTGGACCTAGGAGCAACGGTAATGAAGGGGTGTTCCACATTCCCCAGACCCCCATAAATCGAAAACTCACCATCAGTTAGAGTTTAACGACAATGAGAACCTCACCACCGCCTTCTACCACCCATATGATAAAAAGGGTTGGGACTTGCCACAAGGGCAATAGGGTCGCGATAATCATATAGGTGCTAGGGCTTGACGTGACCAGCCGATTGATTGGAGGGGGCCTCTCCGGCCGGCCGCCCGCCAGCCTAAGTAAGGGCAAAGTGGGGTGTTGCATGTCATAGACTGCTCATCCACCAGGGTCCCGTCCTTAAGCTAAACAAGAATATTACATATACACGAGGGTAAGGTCCCCCAAAATATTTAGAAATCACAGAAACGCTTACTGTCAATGATGTTTACATCATTTTAAAGTTTAGAACATGTATCGATCTTTTACATAATCGCCATTTTGGTTGATGTATTTTTGTAGGCACTGTGTATGCCCATGTCATACCAGCTCGCCGCCATGTCGTTGAGGAAGCATTGAACTTCGTCGTCGTTGCAAATTCCCTACACCACTTGTGGACGTTTTTGTTATCCATGCACGACTCGCTATAGACTCGTTCGTTAGTTGGCAATGAATTTCAGTCGGTTTAATGCCTTTTGCGTTAACCCCACACCGACTTTTGGCTACCGTGACGACTTTACTTACCCCGCTTCTGTACGAGGGAGTGGTCAAACAGAATAAATAAATGAAAAAACACCTTGGGTCGAATATTTTCCCTGGGTGAGGGGGACATTTCTCAAGTTTTTCTAGCCAGTCAAAAAAGAAATGTCAATTGTCCCTATGAAAATATAGAATTAAAATATTTGGTACATAAATTATTCATCTCAGTCGGTAGAGCACCAACCCAGCACGAGTAGCACAGATTGGATAATCTGTGCGGTAAAGTGGGGGCTTACGGTAGGTGTGGCGCTCCACATCAGCAAAAAAATCTCCCTGCGAAGGTGATAGACTCTCTCTGTCCAGTGATAGGCCAATCCGCTAACTTTACTTCTTTTTTTTTAAACTTTTATTAATGTTAAAATTATTATGATAAAATTATCAACCCACGTTGAGGACACATGTGAGGGGGGTTGGAGGTGAGGGGGGTAACAATTCAAGGCGGGTGGGTCAACCTTGGCTATTATCGCCTTACTTGACCTTTAGTCAACTTTTGTGGAATAGGGAAGTGTTGCCTTGACGACGGAGTCCAGAGCGTTAAGCTTCAATTAATTAATGTTAGCTTAGCTTCCAACGAGTCGGAAACAAGAGGGGAGTTCGACGTTGCACTGTTAAAAATTGGTAAAAAATAAAATAACAAAAATAGCTAACAGGTTGGTTTAGTTGTTCTGTTTTACGGCATATCAACCCTCTTCGGGTTATTTAATGCCGAATCAAGTCATTTTGATATCAGATTGAGATTGCTTACAAAACCTGCTCTTGCTTAAATTGTGGTCGCGAGGGATGTTCAATCTACTGTGTCAGATTTACCCCCCTCCCCCATGTTTAACACAATGAAACTTGAATAAAGGTTAATATTATCTTCAAAATTTTTGGACCATTCAAAAGAAGAAAACATTAAAAATACTCCTGATGACTTTTTTAAAAATCAGCTTACAGAAATAATGAAAATTATGAACGAAGTTTTATGGTGTTAAATATAGGGGTGGGGGGTAAATTTGACATGGCAGATTGGACAATAAGGTAGGTCGATTTTTCACTTTTTAAAAATATCAAATTGTCAATCTATGCGAAAGTTGTGTGTTTACATACTGAATACTGATCCCAAAAATTAGATATTTTACTTGCACCGTTGTTTGAGGAAATATCTACTAAAATGCACTAAAAATCCTCGTTTTCTAAAGGCTAAATTTTTTCGAAAACAAGGATTTTTTAGACGATCTTTGATGCTATTTCCTCAAACAATGGTGCAAGTAAAAGATCTAATTTTTGGGATCAGTATTCAGTATACTATCATACAACTTTCGCATAGATGGACAATTTGATTATTTTTAAAATCGCCCTACCCTATTGGACATCCCTATTGGTCACCCATCTAAGTATTAAACAGGCTCATCGTTGCTTAAGTTCGATGATCTAGCAGGAACCGGTGCTTTTAACGTTTGCACGTAAGCAAATAGCTAACAATTCAATCGAAAAGAAAAGTGAATTAATGAACTCAAATACACAAATTAAAAATGAAGAAAAAGAAAAAGAAAAGATAAAACGATAAGAAATTTGGGTGTTTGGTTTGGTTTGGTTTGTTTTGTTTTACGGCATATCAACCTCAGTGGGTCATTTAATGCCGATAAAGTTTTGAAATAAATCAATTCTTAATGGATAATACAATTTTTTTATAAATACATTTTTCTATTTAACCCATAGATGGGACCCTAACAGGTACTACCACTCCAGGTCAGAGTGGATCAGGTAGCAATGGTGATGAAGGGATGCTCCACATTCTCCAAACCTCCAAAACTGGAACCTCACCATCAGATAGAGTTTAACGTCATTCCCAGGACATGTAGACCCTCAGTCACCACCTTCTAGCACCCATATGATAAAAAGGGGTTGGGGTTTGCCATAAGGGCAATAGGGGGAAAATCATATAGGTGCTAGGGCTTGACGTGACCAGCCGATTGATCGGAGAGGGCCTCTCCGACCGCCCGTCTAGCCCAAGATAGGGCCAAAGTGGAGTATTGCATGTCATGAACTACTCATCCACCTGGGCTCTATCCTTAAGCATCACGGGTCGCCACCCACGGCCAACAGGTGGCCCCATTGGGGGAGTCTTGCCCCTCTGCAGAGAGTCGGTACATTCTAACGCCCCACCGACACGGCGGATTTGGGTTTTGTCAGGGCCTGATTTATAAGGGGACAAAAGGGATAACTGCCCCACCCTCTTACCAGAGAGGCACCAAGATTTCCTGTATAAAACTTGTAATAATTATAAAATTAGTTTTATTATCGAAAAAAAAATGTAATGGTGATTTGCCGCAAACTGGAAAGAATTTTATCACATTGTTGTATAATAAAAACTGAAAAATGTAGTAAAGGTTATTCTTACACTAAAGTAAAAGTAAAGTCGTCGGGGTGGCCTAAAGTCTGTATCAACCAATCAGTGAGGGAGTCTATCCCCTTTTCCCTAGCGCTAGACCAAGGAGATTGTTTTTGGCGTCTGAGGTGGAGCGCCACACCGACCACCTTACTTTACCGCACAGAACCCTGTGCTACTCATAGGCTGAATTGGCGAGGGCAGGTATCGAACTAGGAACCTTGTGGTTTCTAACCGAACGCTCTACCGACTGAGCTACTAGTCAATATAATTGAGAAAAATAAAAATAACCGACGGGTTGACATGCAGTAAAATCCATCCAACCAAACTAAACCAAAACTAGAAACTTGGACATCGGCCATAACTCAACATCTTTAATGGTTGGAGAGGGAAAGACAAAAGAAATAAGATCGCTGGCTGAATTATAGCTAGTTGAAGATCCTGGGTAGGTGTATATTACCGTGGCCTCGATATTAACCACGAACACCCCAGGAGGGGGGGGGGTTTGTTTGGGGGCCCGGAAGGGTGGGTTTCAAAGATCTTCTACTACTTATGAAAATTGGCATGTAGTAGAGTGGGGGCCCATATAATAGATTCGGGGCGGGCACAAGACCCAAGCCCTGGCCGTGAGAAGTGCTAATTTTGAGACTTTAACTGGTCAGTTTTTTAAAAAATAGGGGGAGAGGTCAAATGACTGAAACTACTCTTACGGTCAATGTATTTTTTGTACATTGCCGCGAAAATAACAGAATCTTATATCGGTGGGCTATTTTGCATAAGGAATGAATGAATGAATGAACTCAATAATGTAAACCCGCCCAACAGGTTGGGGGTCCAGTGGCTTCAGCCCTGGATCTTTACAAGTTAATAGCGTCGATCCCAGGGGGCTATCCCCCCAGGCAATACCTGCCCCCTCGATTTAAAGGGGCAGGGCTGGGTTTATTGCCCAGCGCCTGAGGCGCCCCCTTGAGGGGGAATGCCGACGGAATCGACGCAATTTTTCACCCGCCACCCATGAGCTTCGGTTTGTGGGTGGTCCCACGTTAATAGGGCCTTGTGCCTAACCCGTACAAGTGAGGTACGAGAAAATACCATGAAAAGGGGGGGGGTAAGGAAAAAAAAAAAGAATAAAAAGTATCTTTTTTAAAAAACGAACACATTGCTTCTTTACAAAAAAAAATATTAGTTATTAGCTTAGTTTTGGCATAACTCTGGAAGTATGGGGCATCCAATGAGGATCGAACTCACTAACAATGATCTGCGAATCTAGCTTTATGACTATTACACCATATGGGGTGCCCATGCATAAAAATTTAACCAAAAATGAATATAAAGAAATTTGTAATAATGTCCCACACACTACTCAATTAAAAACAGAATTACAGTACCGTACCAAAATTTACAAAAAAAATCAAAAAAAATCAAAAAAAAAAAAAACGATTCATAAAAAAATCTTGTGCTGTGAATAGTTTAATATTTTTAGAAATGTGTAAAGTTCTCTGTAGTAAAAATATTTTTATTTTTAATTCTGATATTTATTTGATCCCATGTGAAAAGATTAAAGAAGAAAGATTCCAATTAAAATAAAGCTGTTCATTCATTCATTCATTAATAATGATTAATGGAAAAATCGATGTGTAGTACGCGTAGGCAAAAGAATGAAAGAAACCACCAATTTAAATTGTATTGGGTTTTTCACTCAGTATCACTACACATGTACAAAAAGAAAACTGGGTTGTTATTGGCACCACCCGTAGAAATTTTGGTTAAATAAATAAAAATTATTACTGAGTCGGAAAATATAATGTTACTGTAAAGCGTATTGACATGAACAGTCATGCTGATAGCTTTTTGATTTAGTGCGTCCTGGGACGCACATATTTGCTTTGAATGAGTCCCCTGGAAAATTAATGGGTCCCAACTATAGTTTCTTAATAGATTGTAGGGTTTTTATTTATGATCTGGGGAAACAACTAAAGCCGTCTAACCCCTACCTTGTAACATATCCTGTGTAATTCGTTTCAAAGAAACTATTGAAATATATTTACAGTTAGTTTGAAATGGCGAGGGAAGAAAAAAGGAAGACACTGGGTCGCATGGATACGCTTTTACTGCGTCCTTTTAGATTTTTATGCGTCAGGGACGTGGGTCGCGTGTCTATCAGCATCTCTGCATGAATTACAAATACCTTATTACAAAATATGTTTAATGGTTAAAAACTGACACACATGTACACAAGACTAAAGTAAAAAATGAAGTAATAATTATTTTGTGCTTAAAAAACGCACACTAAAAAAATTAGGAAAAAAAGGCTATGTGTTCTTTCTTTATATCTTTATGTCTGGAACAGCCGGATCATTTTTTTATGAAATGTTATATCTTTGCAGTTAAAATAGTTTAAATGCCAAAAAAAAAATGAAAAAAAATGTCAGAATTCAGATGAATGCAGAATTTTCCAGCAAAATAAAAAGAAGCAAATATTACACTTATCTAAACAAAACAAGACGAAGATTTTGCTGCGCAAAACAAAGACTCGGAATCTGCAACAGCTAGAAAAATGCATCTTTGTCGTAGTAGATGCACATAGGTGCTTTTTTTATTTGATTTTCATTATACCCGACAAGGACCACTGGGATTTTTCAGAGTCTCCCAACATTAGACCCCAGGGTCAGACTTTCATCTACTGAGGCTCTACTAAGCTATATACAATTTGAGGCCTAATTTTTAAAAATAAAAACAAAAAATATATTTTTTATTAAATGTTACTGATAAAGAAAAAATATATAATTTTTGGTTAATTAGTATTTAAAGGATAAAAATTAAATAATAAAATAAATAAATAAAATATTTTTAAATATGAGGGTACGGTGATACTAAGCTATAGTTTTATATCAAGCATGTTTCGTCTATTTTTATATCTCCCAGTAACCCAATAATAATAATAATTATTATTATTATTATTATCGATTTTGGTTTCAGTTTATAATTCCACGTTAGTGAATGGGTCAGATAAACAAATTGGTCAATAAAATATTTATGACCCCTGAGGCCAAAATAGATAAATGATCCAGTGTTATTACTGTTCTTTTATTGCAGTAGTCAGGTTCAAATACTTCTTTTTCTCTTTCTATGTTATTATAGACGGGTGTAAAAGAAAAATAAATAAAAACTATTACAAGCCACAACAAGATCTCTTTTCACTAATTACATAAACACAAACCCTGCCAACATACCTACTACTATCTATGCAATTTTATATCCGGTAACGAAATCGGTATTAATATTAGTAGAACCTATGTGTATCATGGTTAAAATTTTAACGCTAAGTAAAAAGCTCATCTAGAACGTAAAATGTTTACAGTGAGTGGTCAATACACAAAAATGTAGTAAACTAGGAATCGTGAGTTTTCACTCTGTCTTACTTACACACATGTGTGTGAGAGAGAGAGAGAGGGTGAAAACTCGCGATTTCTAGTTTACTACATTTTTGTGCATATATATTTGAAACCCGTATAGAGTGCTCTTCTGACACTGGTCGATCACTTAAAATACACCCTTCTTAAGATTTACTTTAAAATCTTACTTTAGATCTACATACAGCTTTAGTAGAATACATGTCTGATTTTTTTTAAGTAAAATCCACTAATACATTTTTTTTGTGATAATCAATGAGTTTAAAGATATTGAAGGAAGTTCATTTCAACATTTTAAGTGTGCGATATAAAAATTGAATTTAAAGAATTTAACAAGAAAGGAGTAAAAAATGCTTAGACGTTTTCTCTTTGTCTTTTTTATTTTATTTTTTAATTGAATTATTGGCATTAATTATCTTTTTAAGTTTGTAGAATTAAAATATTGAAAGAAAAAAACAAAAAAAAAAATACATATGAATTTACTTTTAAGAAAAACTTTAAAAAATGCAGTTGTAATAGTAGAAAAATCTAGTGTCTTTTATCATGACAATTATTTTGAAAACAGAACTGATTATTCGAAAATTATTATCAGTGCTCCTCTTTAACATGCAATGGCTGGTGACTCTTTCAAAAATCATCATGTGATTCTGCTACCAAAATGATAATAATAATAAAAAGAAGTTACTTTGTATAGTGGGATTTTTTTTCTTCGACTATCAACAAAGCCTTTTCAAAAGTTTATTTTTTTCTACCCCCAACCAGGCTGATATTTATTAAAATCAGTCTTGGAGTAGAGCTATATAAAAGAATTTTAAAGACTTTTCTTTTACACATGTTAAGCCTAAACCAAATATTGACCAATACAGTCGGAATAGATATAAAAATAATAATAACATTATTTGTAAAAATGACAATGTGATGATATCAACAAGAAAGAGTACACTATGCACTGTTATGTAATAATGGTTTTATTTTAATTAAATAAAATAATTATTCACTAAAAAATTTTTTATTTTATTTTTATCTGTCTATAATTGCAAGGAGGGTAACATTATTAGCACAAGATGAGTAATCTATTTTTATAGAGGTGGATAAAAAAAATCATTTTTAAAATTGAGAAAACAATTTTTTAAATTCAAACATTGAACATTTTTTAAAAATCGAAATTTTTTTTTTTTAAACTCTTAACTTTCAATTTTTGTGGAGTGACTAAAAAACAAACTTTATTTTATTTTTACCTTTTAAGTTAACCGAGCTAATAATAATAATAATAATAATAAGGGGAAAAAGACTGGATAATCTGGAAATCAGAGGACGAATTGAGACCATCCAGACAACTGCATAGCTGCAATCGGCTAGAATACTCAGAAGAGTCCTGGAGATATGAGGAAACTTGTTGTCACTCAGACTCCAGTGAAATACCATCAGCTAATGCTGGTGTGAAAATAATAATAATAAGTAGTAGTAGTAGTTATTAATACAACAGATTTAGAGAATATAACCTAATAATTAATTGTAATAATTATTTAAAATAAATAGGTTTAGCGAACAACAGTATGAGTACAAATAATGAGAGGGCAAAACACTTAAAGCAATAAAAACAACAAAAAAGCTCCAAGTGCAACAGTCTATTAATTATAATTAAAACACATTTAAACCTTTTTAATCCACAAAACAGTTTATTATATTATTATTAAATACAAACCGATAAACGGAATCAATCAGCAGATAATAATAAACCCTTCTTCTTTTTACTTACCCTTATGAATCACATCGGATTAAGAAAGATTAACGTTTGATTAGGAAAAAAAGGGGGGGGTGACTAATGATTCTGATAATCCCGTTGATGATGGGATTAAATTGTTTTACTTGATGACACTGACTCACACCTTGTGCAACATCGACACTTACATGAGTCACAAACAGCAGCGCAAATAATAACATCAATTAGGGTTGTTGTTGACAATGACAAGTAAGTAGCGAACAAGACTGCCCTTTTCTTTTTTTATGAGCATTTTATAATAATAATAAAATAAAAGGGAGTATTATCCTTTTTTCTTCGGTTGTTGCTTGAAGGATCGAAGAATTTAATTTTTTTTAATTATTTTATTTCGTATGCTACCTGAGTGTTTTTTTTTTGTTTTTTTTTTTTAAAGAATTATTTGACAGTATTTTTGTTTGTTTTCATTTTTTTTTAAATACAGAAAATTTTTAAATAAAAGTAAAAAATAATCACTTATTTAAATAAAAGTAAAAAATAAAAATTTATTTATTTATTTTTAAATAGAAAAATAATTATTTATTTATTTTTAAATCACCCGAAAAGTACCAAAGATACAATTTGTTTATATCAGTTCTCTGTTCTTAATTCATGTATAAGTCGACCTGTGATTTATGGAATTAATATTTTAAGCCAACGATAATCCCTAATCTTTGACAATCATTACAACCTTATAATAAAAATATATGGGTCGACCCCAATTTCTTGCTATAAATTAGGTTTTCAACATTCGACCGGTACACGAGTACATACAGTCGGGTAGACCGTAAAGTCCTTGTTTATTTATTGTCATAGGTACAAACTTTTTCTTTCTTTTTTCTTTTTTAATATCCATTTACTTTTCTTGCAAGATAGTGGTATTAAACTGTCAAAAAAGTAAATAATCTTTTTTAAAGCCTTATCCAAAAATCGAATAAAAAAGTAAAATAACATGGGTTTTTTTAAATACGAATTTCAATTTGAAGTAATTTGTCTACGAAAAATAAAATTCCTCTTTAATATATTCGATTGATATAGGTATTTTCTTTGAAAATCCCAAAGTATTTAACACACACCCCTTTGTTTTTATAAAGAATTTTAAACAAACGACCCGTAAAAAAGAATAGTAAATAAAATAAAATTTAAAAGCTTAAAATTAAGAAAGACAAAGGAAGAGAAAAATAAAAACGAAAAATGTCATGTTTTTAAAAACGCAAACCAAAAGCGATAAGATCGATTACATGTTTTAAATATCAAATTAAATCAATGGGGAAATTAACAAAACATAAACATTAAACAAGGAATTCTTTAAAATAAAATAGAATAAAATAAAAAGTAAACAAGAATAACTTACTGAATAGTCGGTGATTAAATATCATAATTCAAAAATTGTCATAAAAAAGAATTGTTGATGATAATTATTATTATCATTAATATTATTATTTGCATCTGAGTTTCTGACATGATTCTTTTAGCAGAAACAAGTAAAGATGAAGAAGAAGAAGAAGAAGAAAGCAGGTCTGACTTACCAAGACAACTGTTCCTTGTATAAAAGAATTAGAGCTTGTTGCATCGTAAGTTAATGGTCCAAAACAAAACGAAAACAAACTGGAATGTGCATCATCGCTTAGGATCAGCAGGATTTTGGATTAAACTATCCTCATAATCAGAAAGATGTAGAAGAGATACACCTTTTGCGGTAAGCAATTTGAATGATACCCCAAGGCTGACTGAATCTGTCAGCTTCTAAAATTACGTCACTGTTATGGGAGTTATCTCCCTTGATTTATTTATTTTTCTCTCTCTCTCTCTTTCTCTTTCCTCTCTTCTTACTCATTTCCCTAAATACAGGGATCAATTCTATATAACAATTGGATAAAACAAAAACATGAATGATTTAATGTTATTGAATTTTTTTTTTAATTATCAAGGCCAACAGAGTTGTCTTGCTTTGTAGTCATTGCTCAACGTTAAGCTGAACTTAAACACACTCTTAATACATACCAACATAGTAAAATTCTACTTAAATGGTAAAAATCTATCTTGGAATCCAGATAGATAAAAATGGTAAAAAACCTAATGCGAATTGCAAGAAATATAATCAATATTGGATCAATAAAATTGTTTCATTGATTATTCTGAAGGTATTAATGTTCTAAATATATTACAAATATGATAAATGATTATCTTAAACAATTATCTTAATTCAATTTATATATATATATATATATATATATATATATATATATATATATATACATTTCAATAAAGTTAGAGATCTGATGAGGTATACAAAAATACCTGTGGCCAGAAATAGATCTATAACTGCAAAATGACCGATTTTTAAGCTTTTGTTTTTCTTTACCAATTATATTGCTCTTTACAATAATATTGAACATCGAGCTCTCAAAATGGACCTGAACAAATGTAACATTCCGCTGTTGGAAGAAAGGTGTAACTTAGAATATTCTTAATACCAACTTACCTGGTAACCCTTCTACGTGTATTTATATATATATACACATATATATGAAATTAATATTTTAGAAAAAACAAACACGATGTTTTTTCCTTGTTTAAAAACAAACATGATTCCTTGTTTAAAAATAAACAAACCTTGTTTAAAAAACACATGATGTTTTTTCTAAAATATTAATTTCATACTGTCGGATTCACTTCCATTCACTTTTTTCACACACACATATATATATATATATATATATATATATATATATATATATATATATATATATATATATATACACATATATATATATATATATATATACACATATATATATATATATATATATATACACATATATATTTATATATATATACACACACACATATATATATTTATACATACATACACACACACATATATATATATGTATATATATATACACAGAGTCCTGGTAACAATTATGGGCACCCATGAGATTTCATTACATAATGTAGAATATTTCCTGAAAATTTGTTTATTTTCTGAAGACATAACAAAATAAAACAGTTCTGAAAGTTTCTCGCATATGCGATCCTTCAGTCCAGTCTGGATTCAAGGAATTGTCCATTACAAACTGTTAGACAATAATAAATCACCTATAATCCCTACTGCAATCCAGCTCTGTTGCCTGGAGCTTTAGAATACACCGACTGTACCTCTGCAGAGGGTTAATGGGGCCTCCTGTTGGCTGTGGGTGGCGACCTGTGATGAAACCTTAGTGGCTGAGCAGTCCATGATATCCAACACTCCACTTTGGCTCTTACTTAGGTTAAACGGGCAGTCAGAGAGGCCCTCTCCAATCAATCAGCTGGTCATGTCAAGCCCTAGCGCCTATATGATTGTCCTTATTCCCCATATGATGTCCCGCCCTGTTGGCTGGGGCTGTAGAATACGCTGACAGCACATGTAGAGGGGTAATACCCAATTGGTCCACCTGTTAGCTGTGGGTGGCAACCCATGATGCTTAAGGACGGAATCCTGGTGGCTGTTCACTCCATGACATGCAACACTCCACTTTGGCCTTTATTTAGACTATATGGGCAATCAGAGAGGCCCCCTCGAATCAATCGGCTGGATTGTCAAGCCTTAGCGCCTATATGCTTGTTCTTATTCCCCTTATGGCAAACCCCAACCCTTTTTATGTTCTAGAAGGGGGTGACTGATGGTCTTTGTCTCCTGGAGTGGTAGTACCTGTTGGGGTACCATCTTATCAAGTTCTAGGAAGCAATCAAGTTTATGTTATTCATTACATATTTCTATAGACATAAGTTTTTTCATTTAGAATATATAAATTGAATTAAGACATTATATTCGTTCCAACCTGATAGATTTTATATATTTATGTCTTACAAAATGTTTAAATGTCTTTAGTGTTCTTGATATTATCTTTGACTATGTGTGCTGTCAGCAATTTTCTTCAGTAGAGCACAACATTTTTCTTCTTTTTTTTTTTAAATCACATTCTTTTTATTATTGACAGAAAACTTGCAAATAATCTACCCTGTTGACAGGGCTTAGAATATTTTATGCCTAGAGAATAGTTGATATGTTGGTTAATTGATTATAACACCATTTCAACCCATTTGGGGTTATTTTATGCCTAGAGATTAATTGGTATGTTGGTTGATATATTTTAACAGCATTTCAACCCATCTGGGGTTATTTTAAGCCTTGTGGTTACAAAAATTGCATTTATCGCAAATTTATATCTATTTTCTGTGTATATTTTTCCAAAATGGTTGGTTGATTGATTGGTTAGACTGTACGGCATGTCAACCCTTGTTGGGTTATTTTACGCTGAAGACGTTTTGTTTTATTCATTCTTGATGGGTATTCAAATGTTTTTTTAAACTCAATATTTTTTTCAAACACATTTTTTATCTATTTAACCGATAGATGGAACTCTAACAGGTACTACCACTCCAGGTCAGGGTAGACCTGGGAGTAATGGTGATGAAGGGGTACTCCACATTCCCCAGAGCTCCAGAATTGGAACTTCACCATTAGATGCAGTTTAAAGACATACCCAGGACACTGTTTCCACAATGAGTTTTTTTTTTGCTCACAGTTATATAATATCAAGCATTTCTATCTAATACAAATGATTTGTACACAGTTGTATGGTTTCAAACATTCCTATTTAATCTTCTTATTATAATGGAGATTGTGCGTTTGTCTGTAACCAAAACAATATCACTACTCAAGTCACAATTCCCTTAGTTATTTACATCACATTCTCCATGATTTTATTTTTATTCAAACCTCAATTATTAATAAAATTGCTTTACATTATTAACACAGTAGACCATATCTGAATACAAATAACATGCAATTGTATTTATATATACAACAAAATAGCGGTTTACAGTGTGGGTGGAAGGCTAATTTGCATATTGATATAAAAAAATTTGATTTTAATAAATATGTGCTTAGTATTATTGATTTCTAGTTGTTTGGTTTTATCTTAATGAATATGATAAAATCTTGGGATAAATCTTAAAAGAAATCCATTAACAAGAAGAAATAACTGTCATTTTATTCTTTACTTCCTATTTTAACTAAATAGTCAAATTAGAAAAATTTAGCAATGAAAGACAGGAGTGATGGAAGAGTAAGTTTCAGTTGTACTATTTTTCGAGTTTACCCTCCTCTGTTCGAAATCTTTTTATCTGCATTCTTATTTAGTTTCATTAGCCCTTCTAATTTACTATAACATCTAATTACATTAAAACTTAAATACTTGCACCCGGAGGAGAGTGCATATATTTGCTAGTGGTAATAATTTTCAAATAGATCTATTTGATAGGACCTTAACTGATACTACAACTCTAGGTCCGAGTAGACCTGGGAGTAATGGCAATTAAGTGTGTGTGTGTGTGGGGGGGTACTCTATACCCCCCCGCCCCCAGAGCACTGAACTGGAGCCTCACCACCGGATGCAGTTTAGTGTCATAACCAGGACATTGTATGTTTTCCTATCATGTATAGTTACTCTTAGAATTTTCACAAGTTATCACTGGACGACCGTAATTGTCAGAGAGCTGCACATAATAACTGGTACAATAACCTTTTGGTTTGAGTCACAGTCAGTGCTTCTTATGTAAAGGAAGTGACACAAGTTTTAAGTAATGAACAGCACATATGGCAAAGTAATGGGTAATCAGAGGGAGACTTTTCAGCTAGAGTCATAAAATAGATATATAGATATATATATATAGAGAGAGAGAGATAGATATAGATATAAAATAACTTGAAGTAAAGAAATGTTTGTTATTTTATTTTTTTTTAAATAGTAATAACAAATAAATCTAATTCGTAAAGAAATAAAGCCCTGTTATACTATTTTATTGAAATAGAACAAGGTCATGGATGCACACACACACACACACACACACACACACACAATAGGCCACAAATATGGAAATACACACACATACACACGCACACATGCACACACAATAGGCCAAAGACATGGAAACACACACACACACACACACAGATAATAGACCACAGACATGGAAACACTCACACACACACACATTCACACACATTAGGCCACAGACATGGAAACACACACACACACACACATAATAGACCAAAGACATGGAAACACTCACACACACATGCACACACACACACACACACACACACACATAATAGACCAAAGAGATGGAAACACTCACACACACACACACACACACACACACAATAGGCCAAAGACATGGCAACACTCACACGCACACATACACACACACACACATAATAGACCAAAGAGATGAAAACACTCACACAAACACACGCGCACACACACACACACACACACACACACAATAGGCCAAAACATGGAAACACTCACACACACACATGCACACACATTAGGCCACAGATATGGAAACACGTGCACACACACACACACACACACATGCACACAATAGGCCAAAGATGTGGAAACACACACATAATAGACCAAGGACACATGCAGACAATGGGCCACACACATGGAAACACACACACGCACAATTGGCCAAAGACATGGAAATACACTCATACACACAATAGGCCACAAACATGGAAACATACACACACACACATACACACATACACACACATACACAATAATGTAAAAGTAAGTAAAGAT
This sequence comes from Doryteuthis pealeii, assembly GCA_023376005.1. NCBI lineage: Eukaryota > Metazoa > Mollusca > Cephalopoda > Myopsida > Loliginidae > Doryteuthis > Doryteuthis pealeii. The sequence goes on from CM042155.1 coordinate 52,129,727, forward strand.
GAGGGCAAACCAAATAATCAAAAATTTAGAGAAATACTTCTTTTTTCTTTCTTTATTCTTTTTTTATTTATTGAAAGTTGTTTGATAGGAAATATACAAACTGTTTCAGAAAAAAAAAATGATATCATTTTGTAAATCTAATGACTGGACCAATTCTTATTCAAATGATTTAAAGTTTTAACAGCATTTGTAGAAATGAGACAAAATTCTGTTTTGTTTTTTTCTCTTTATTGACAAATAATTGATAGGAAATATCCAGACTGGTTTGAGAAAAAACACCTTTTATATTATTTGAGATTTACAGGCTGGATTAAGAAAAATTTATACCATTTTGTAATCAAATAACTTGACCAATTCTTATCTAAATTATGTGTAGAAACAACTCAAAATTCTATGATTAATGTTTTTCTTTTCTTAAAGAAAGCACTGCTCACGTTACTTTCGGAAACATTTTTTCACGCTCAGAGTTGCAGAGACATGGAATAAACTGCCCGCGTCTGTTGTAGGCTGCCGAAGCACTGAGTCTTTCAAAGCCTCCATGCTTCTTGTAGTCCACCGACACTATACCTGATGCCACTCTCCACATACATATGCACACATGCGCACACATACATGCATATTACTACTGTAAAGTTCATGTTCCTGACACTAATACATTATTCTGTGTACTTGACATGAGACTTTGATGAGTTGTGGTGCACCTGAGCACTGTACACAATAAATTTCATTATATAAATCAGATATATTTAAAGGATTGGTGAGAGGATAAACCCTCACTCTCAACAACTTCATATGAAACAACTTTTAAATACCTATCATCATCATTCATCATCATCATCATTGTCATCATCATCATGTTTGCACTGACACCACAGATTCTCATGACTCTCTCTTGCTACCTGTCCCTACTGGTCATTGCTCCCAGCAGGTGTGGAGATCAAAATAAAATTAAAATCAAAATTAAATAATAACAAGCTCTGGGACAGGCAAACAAAAATTCAAAATCGCTCTCTTTCTCTGGGACAGGCAAACACTTCACATGGTTTAAACACTTGTGCCTCTTACCCTTAAGGGGCAGGGGCATTGTTCCCAAACCAGCTATCAGTAAGTGACATTCCTTAGGACATAAGTCTTATATCCTACTTCCTTTATAATTCCTTTATAAAATTAAAATCAAAATTAAATAATAACAAGCTCTGGGACAGGCAAACAAAAATTCAAAATCGCTCTCTTTCTCTGGGACAGGCAAACACTTCACATGGTTTAAACACTTGTGCCTCTTACCCTTAAGGGGCAGGGGCATTGCTCCCAAACCAGCTATCAGTAAGTGACATTCCTTAGGACATAAGTCCTACTTCCTTTATAATGCATTTATGTATCTGTTTTCTATATGTATTTCTACCTTGAATGTATTTCTCTGTGTGCTCACGGAATAAAGTCTGTTATTATCTTATAACTTTGTTGGAGTATTTCACGTACACACATGTACCCACGTTGGAAGGTTACTTTAAGCCTTCCAACATTAATATAAGAACTTTACATCTTATACTATATATAAGTTAGGGTTGTGATGACACTTGGTAACTGTCAGTTCTCACATATGTGATTTTCAAACCAAATAAATTATTTGTGTTTATATATTTCCTTATATACTGTTGTCTGGTGTATCATGGAAATGGTGGTCTAACTCCTTGGTCATGATGGGAGGGCTGGATTAGTTTTGTGAGACATGATTAGTGCAACAACTGGTATAAGAAGTTGTCGGGGCGGCTTAAAGTCAGTATCAGCCAGACAGTGAGGGAGTCAATCCCCTTTTTTTCACTAGCGCTAGACCAAGAAGATTGCTTGGTGTCTGAGATGGAGCACTGCACCTACCATCAGCTCCTCACTTTACTGCACAGATCCCTGTGCTATTCATATGCTGAGTTGGCGAGGTCCGGTATCGAACCCGGAACCTTGTGGCTTCTAGTCTGACGCTCTACCAATTGAGCTAAACCAGCCATGCTTAAATCTTAACATCCCGTTGAGAATTTTCTAAGTCCAGAGCCCAAATCCTATAAGGATTTATCAAATAATGGCTAAAAATTGCCTTTTCATTTAAAGTTACCTGTTATTTCCCTTAAATCAAAAACTTCTAGATATGTTTAATATTTCATTTAAACAAAGGCTATTATTTGGGGTGGATTAGGAAAATGAATGTGGTGGAATGAGGTAGTATGGGACATTAAGATTTTTTTTTTTTAAACTCTCCTTGTTTCAATGTAAAACTAGCATCTGACCTTGACCTTGTATTAAAGATATTAACCTTTTTGTTCAATTATTCAAATTAGTAAATATTTTTCAATATTTATTCAAGACATTAACTTTCTTTGGTATTATATAATTATAATAATAATTATTGGTATTATTCTATATAATTGATAATGGATTAGTATATTATTAGTATAATAATAATAATAATAATAATAATAATAATAATAATATGACAAATATCTGGACCTTGCCAGAGAACTGAAAAAGTTATGGAATATGAAAGTGAAAGTTATACCAATTGTAGTTGGTGCACTTGGAACAGTCCCAAAAGGATTAGAAAAGGGTTTGGAAAGTTTGGATATCAGAGGAAGGATTGAAACCATTCAGAACACTGCACTGCTGCAATCTGCCAGAATACTCAGAAGAGTCCTGGAGACCTGAGGAGACTTGCTGTCACTCAGACTCCAGTGAAAGACCATCAGCTAACACTGATGTGAAAACTCAAATAATAATAATTGGTATTATATGATTAACGTGTCTTTGTTTCAATGTGAAACTACCCTCTGACCTTGACCTTGTATTTAAGATATTAAACTTCTTGTTCAATTATTCAAATTAGCAAATATTTTTCAATATTTATTGATTTATAAACATTAAAGGAATTCTGTGCATTTAATTAAAAGACATTTCCTGAGAAATCCATTAATTTTTCAGCAATTTGGTTTTTTTTTATTTATTCTTCTTTTTGATATTCAAATCTGATTTGTTTGATAAAATAAATCAGGATTTCTTCCTAGCTACGGTCAAGTCGGTGCTGCATTAGGGTTGCACTATTTGGACACTAACGAAACGTGTGGAGAGGAAGCTAGATGGAAACTACACAAGAATGCTGTGGTTTGTTTTAAACAAATCCTGGAAGCAGTACCCCCCACAAAAGAAGCAGCTGTATGGCCACTTACCGCCTATCACAGAGACCATCCAAGTAAGATGAACAAGAAATGCTAGTGAAGCAGGGACAAACTCATAAGTGACGTTCTCCTGTGGACTCTTAAACATGGCTGACCAGTTAAAACTTATATATATCAGCTTTGTGCAGACACTGGATGCCATGTAGAGGATATGCCAAGAGCAATGGGTGATAGGGATGGAGGGTAAAAGAGAGTCAAGGGAATCTGTGCTATCAACACAAATTGATAATGACTGACTTCTTTTAGTGACCATATGAAAAATGGTTAGATTATTGGAATTTATACAAAATAAATAAAACACAGAATGGCCAGAATCTAATTATGACCCTCCTCGGGGTCCCGTGAAATCCTCTATATAACTCATGGCGCAAGTTCAAATCCTGAACGAGGCTGTTTGCATTTCACATAGTGTCAATACCCATGGGAAAAGGTAGGCATCCACCTACTCTTCTTCCAGCTATAGGTAAATAGTAGGGCAGACTGGTCACTTTAACCTTACATACAATTACAAACTACAACAGAATGGGCAGATTCTAGGGACACTAATCATCTCCGTGCTTTCATCCTGAAATATTAAGAAAATAAATCAGTAGGGAAGGCTGGACACTTTAACTTTGGTTAAATAACACCAAGGAATTATTTATCAAACCCAGTTTTGTTAAAAACCAATATGCAAATAACCTCACCATATATTATGTAAACCTTTATTTCTTAGTGATATATAAGACACATTGCAGGATTTTTAAAATGCATCGGAGGATGATTAGTTGTCCTAGAAATCTGCCCATTCTGTGTAGTTTTTGTTAATTGTAGGTAAGGTTAAAGTGACCAGTCCTGCCCTAACTATTTACCTAATAGCTGGAAAAGAGTAGGTGGATGCCTACCTTCCCATGGGTAATTGACACTATGTGAAATGCAAACAGCTCGTTCAGGATTTGAACTTGCGCCATGAGTTATATAGAGGATTTCACGGACCCCGAGGAGGGTCATAATTAGATTCTGCCATTCTGTGTTTTATTTATTTTGTATAAATTCAATAATCTAACCATTTTTCATATGGTCCACTAAAAGAAGTCAGTCATTATCAATTTGTGTTAATAGCACAGATTCCCTTGACTCTCTTTTACCCTCCATCCCTATCACCATTGCTCTTGGCATATCCTCTACATGGCATCCAGTGTCTGCACAAAGCTGATATATATAAGTTTTAACTGTCAGCCATGTTTAAGAGATCCACAGGAGAACGTCACTTATGAGTTTGTCCCTGCTTCACTTAGCATTTCTTGTTCATCTTACTTGGATGGTCTCTGTGATAGGCCGGTAAGTGGCCAATAACACTGCTTCTTTTGTGGGGGTAACTGCTTCCAGGATTTGTTTAAAACACCACAGCATTCTGTGTAGTTTCCATCTAGCTTCCTCTCCACACGTTTCGTTAGTGTCCAAATAGTGCAACCCTAATGCAGCACCGACTTGACCGTAGCTAGGAAGAAATCCTGATTTATTTTATCAAACAAATCAGATTTGAATATCAAAAAGAAGAATAAATAAAAAAACCAAATTGCTGAAAAAATTAATGGTTTCTCAGGAAATGTCTTTAAATTAAATGCACAGAATTCCTTTAAGTTTATAATCAATAAATATTGAAATATTTGCTAATTTGAATATTGAACAAGAAGTTTAATATCTTAAATACAAGGTCAAGGTCAGAGGGTAGTTTCACATTGAAACAAAGACACGTTATCATATAATACCAATTATTATTATTTGAGTTTTTCACATCAGTGTTAGCTGAATGGTCTTTCACTGGAGTCTGAGTGACAGCAAGTCTCCTCAGGTCTCCAGGACTCTTCTGAGTATTCTGGCAGATTGCAGCAGTGCAGTGTTCTGAATGGTTTCAATCCTTCCTCTGATATCCAAACTTTCCAAACCCTTTTCTAATCCTTTTGGGACTGTTCCAAGTGCACCAACTACAATTGGTATAAACTTTCACTTTCTTATTCCATACTTTTTTTCAGTTCTCTGGCAAGGTCCAGATATTTGTCATATATTATTATTATTATTATTATTATTATTATTATTATACTAATAATATACTAATCCATTATCAATTATATAGAATAATACCAATAATTATTATTAATAATTATATAATACCAAAGAAAGTTAATGTCTTGAATAATATTGAAAAATATTTACTAATTTGAATAATTGAACAAAAAGGTTAATATCTTTAATACAAGGTCAAGGTCAGATGCTAGTTTTACATTGAAACAAGGAGAGTTTAAAAAAAAAAAATCTTAATGTCCCATACTTACCATCATTCCACCACATTCATTTCCAATCCACCCCAAATAATAGCCTTTGTTTAAATGAAATATTAAACATATCTAGAAGTTTTTGATTTAAGGGAATAACAGTAACTTAAATGAAAAGGCAATTTTTAGCCATTATTTGATAAATCCTTATAGGATTTGGGCTCTGGACTTAGAAAATTCTCAAACGGGATGTTAAGATTTAAGCATGGCTGGTTTAGCTCAATTGGTAGAGCGTCAAGACTAGAAGCCACAAGGTCCGGTTCGATAACCGGACCTCGCCAACTCAGCATATGAATAGCACAGGGATCTGTGCAGTAAAGTGAGGAGCTGATGGTAGGTGCAGTGCTCCATCTCAGACACCAAAGCAATCTTCTGTCTAGCGCTAGTGAAAAAGGGGATTGACTCCCTCACTGTCTTTCTGATCTGACTTTAAGCCGCCGCCGACAACTTCTTATACCAGTTGTTGCACTAATTCATGTCTCACAAAACTAATCCAGCCCTCCCATCATGACCAGGAGTTAGACCACCATTTCCATGATACACCGACAACAGTATATAAGGAATATATAAACACAAATAATTTATTTGGTTTGAAAAATCACATATGTGAAGAACTGACAGTTACCAAGTGTCAATCACAACCCTAACTTATATATAGTATAAGAATGTAAAGTTCTTATATTAATGTTGGAAGGCTTAAAGTAACCTTCCACGTGGGTACATGTGTGTACGTGAAATACTCCACAAAAGTTATAGAAATAACAGACTTTATTCCGTGAGCACACAGAGAAATACATTCAAGGTAGAAATACATATAGAAAACAGATACATAAATGCATTATAAGGAAGTAGGACTTATGTCCTAGGAATGTCACTTACTGATAGCTGGTTTGGGAGCAATGCCCCTGCCCTTAAGGGTAAGAGGCACAAGTGTTTAAACCATGTGAGTGTTTTGCTGTCCAGAGAAGAGAGCGATTTGAATTTTTGTTTGCCTGTCCCAGAGCTTTGTTATTAATTTAATTTTGATTTTAATTTTATAAAAGGAATTATAAAGGAAGTAGGATATAAAGACTTATGTCCTAAGGAATGTCACTTACTGATAGCTGGTTTGGGAACAATGCCCCTGCCCCTTAAGGGTAAGAGGCACAAAGTGTTTAAACCATGTGAAGTGTTTGCCTGTCCAGAGAAAGAGAGCGATTTTGAATTTTTGTTTGCCCTGTCCCAGAGCTTGTTATTTATTTAATTTTGATTTTAATTTTATTTTGATCTCCACACCTGCTGGGAGCAATGACCAGTAGGGACAGGTAGCAAGAGAGAGTCATGAGAATCGTGGTGTCAGTGCAAACAATGATGATGATGACATGATGATGATGATGAATGATGTGATAGGTATTTAAAAGTTGTTTTCATATGAAGTTGTTGAGAGTGAGGTTTATCCTCTCACCAATCCTTTTAAATATATCTTTTATATAATGAAATTTATTGTGTACGTGCTCAGGTGCACACAAACTCATCAAAGTCTCATGTCAAGTACACAGATAATGTATTAGTGTCAGGAACATGAACTTTACAGTAGTAATATGCATGTTGTGTGCGCATGTGTGCATATGTATGTGGAGAGTGGCATCAGTTATAGTGTCGTGGACCTACAAAGCATGGAAGGCTTTTTGAAAGACTCAGTGCTTCGTGCAGCCTACAACAGACGCGGGCAGTTTATTCATGTCTCTGCAACTCTGAGCGTGAAAAAATGTGTTTCCGAAAGTAACGTGAGCAGTGCTTTCTTTAGAAAAGAAAAACATTAATCATAGAATTTTGAGTTGTTTCTACACATAATTTAGATAAGAATTGTCAGTTATTTGATTAAAATGGTATAAATTTTTTAATCCAGCCTGTAAATCTCAAATAATATAAAAGGTGTTTTTTCTCAAACCAGTCTGGATATTTCCTATCAATTATTTGTCAATAAAGAGAAAAAAAACAAAACAGATTTTGTCTCATTTCTACAAATGCTGTTAAAACTTTAAATCATTTGAATAAGAATTGGTCCAGTCATTAGATTTACAAAATGATAATCATTTTTTTTTTCTGAAACAGTTTGTATATTTCCTATCAAACAACTTTCAATAAATAAAAAAAGAATAAAGAAAGAAAAAAGAAGTATTTCTCTAAATTTTTGAGATGAGGCTTGATAATTTGGATTATTTGGATTATTCAGGCTATTGCCCTCATCTTTACTTACTTTTACATTATTGTGTATGTGTGTGTATGTGTGTATGTGTGTGTGTGTTGTTTCCATGTTTGTGGCCTATTGTGTGATGAGTGTATTCCCATGTCTTTGGCCAATTTGCGTGTGTGGTGTTTCCCATGTGTGTGGCCCTTTGTCTGCATGTGTCCTTGGTCTATTTATGTGTGTGTTTCCACATCTTTGGCCTATTGTGTGCATGTGTGTGTGTGTGTGTGTGTGCACTGTTTCCATATCTTGTGGCTAATGTGTGTGCATGTGTGTGTGTGAGTGTTTCCATGTTTTTGGCCTATTGTGTGTGTGTGTGTGTGTGTGTGTGTGCGCGTGTGTTTGTGTGAGTGTTTTCATCTCTTTGGTCTATTATGTGTGTGTGTGTGTATGTGCGTGTGAGTGTTGCCAGTCTTTGGCCTATTGTGTGGTGTGTGTGTGTGTGTGTGTGTGAGTGTTTCCATCTCTTTGGTCTATTATGTGTGTGTGTGGTGTGTGTGTGTGTGTGCATGTGTGTGTGAGTGTTTCCATGTCTTTGGTCTATTATGGTGTGTGTGTGTGTGTTCCATGTCTGTGGCCTAATGTGTGTGATGTGTGTGTGTGTGAGTGTTTCCATGTCTGTGTCTATTATCTGTGTGTGTGTGTGTGTGTGTTTCCATGTCTTTGGCCTATTGTGTGTGCATGTGTGCGTGTGTATGTGTGTGTATTTCCATATTTGTGCCTATTGTGTGTGTGTGTGTGTGTGTGTGTGTGTGGTTGCATCCATGACCTTGTTCTATTTCAATAAAAATAGTATAACAGGGCTTTATTTCTTTACGAATTAGATTTATTTGTTATTACTATTTAAAAAAAAATAAAATAACAAACATTTCTTTACTTCAAGTTATTTTATATCTTATATCTATCTCTCTCTCTCTATATATATATATCTATATATCTATTTTATGACTCTAGCTGAAAAGTCTCCCTCTGATTACCCATTACTTTGCCATATGTGCTGTTCATTACTTAAAACTTGTGTCACTTCCTTTACATAAGAAGCACTGACTGTGACTCAAACCAAAAGTTATTGTACCAGTTATTTGTGCAGCTCTCTGACATTACGGTCGTCCAGTGATAACTTGTGAAAATTCTAAGAGTAACTATACATGATAGGAAACATATACAATGTCCTGGTTATGACACTAAAAACTGCATCCGGTGGTGAGGCTCAGTTCAGTGCTCTGGGGAGGGGGGGTATAGAGTACCCCCCCACACACACACACACTTAATTTGCCATTACTCCCAGGTCTACTCGGACCTAGAGTTGTAGTATCAGTTAAGGTCCTATCAAATAGATCTATTTGAAAATTATTACCACTAGCAAAAATATATGCACTCTCCTCCGGTGCAAGTATTTAAGTTTTAATGTAATTAGATGTTTATAGTAAATTAAGAAGGGCTAATGAAACTAAATAAGAAATGCAGATAAAAAGATTTCGAACAGAGGAGGGTAAAACTCGAAAAAAAATAGTACAACTGAAACTTACTCTTCCATCACTCCTGTCTTTTCATTGCTAAATTTTTCTAAATTTTGACTATTTGTTAAAATAGGAAGTAGAATAAAATGACAGTTATTTCTTCTTGTTAATGGATTTCTTTTAAGATTTATCCCCAAAGATTTATCATATTTATTAAGATAAAACAAACAACTAGAATCAATAAATACTAGCAACATATTATTAAAATCAAATTTTTTTAATATCATATGCAAATTAGCCTTCCCCACCCACACTGTAAAACCGCTATTTTGTTGTATATATAAAATACAATTGCATGTTATTTGTATTCCGAATTATGGTCTACTGTGTTATAATGTAAAGCAATTTTATTAATAATTGAGGTTTGAATAAAAATAAAATCATGGAGAATGTGATGTAAATAACTAAGGGAATTGTGACTTGAGTAGTGATATTGTTTTGGTTACCAGACAAAACGCACAAATCTTCCATTATAATAAGAAGATTAAATAGGAATGTTTGAAACCATACAACTGTGTACAAATCATTTGTATTAGATAGAAATGCTTGATATTATATAAACTGTGAGCAAAAAAAAAACTCATTGTGGAAAACAGTGTCCTGGTATGTCTTTAAACTGCATCTAATGGTGAAGTTCCAATTCTGAGCTCTGGGAATGTGGAGTACCCTTCATCACGCATTACTCCAGGTCTACCCTGACTGGAGTGGTAGTACCTGTTAGAGTTCCATCTATCGGTTAAAATAGATAAAAAATGTGTTTTGAAAAAATATTGGTTTAAAAAAAATTTGAAATACCCATCAAGAATGAATAAAACAAAACGTCTTCAGCGTAAAATAAACCCAACAAGGGTTGACATGCCGTACAGTCTAACCAATCAATCAACCACCATTTTGGAAAATATAACACAGAAAATAGATATAAATTGCGATAAATGCAATTTTTGTAACCACAAGGCTTAAAATAACCCCAGATGGGTTGAAATGCTGTTAAAATAATATCAACCATACCAATTAATCTCTAGGCATAAATAACCCCAAATGGGTTGAAATGGTGTTATAATCAAATTACCAACATATCAACTATTCTCTAGGCATAAAATATTCTAAGCCTGTCAACAGGGTAGATTATTTGCCAAGTTTTCTGTCAATAATAAAGAAAATGTGATTTAAAAAAAAAAAAAGAAGAAAATGTTGTGCGCTCTACTGAAGAAATTGCTGACATGCGCCACATTAGTCAAAGATAATTATAGAACACTAAAGACATTTAAAACATTTTGTAAGAATAATATATAAAATCTATCAGGTTGGAACGAATATAATGTCTTAATTCAATTATATATTCTAATGAAAAAACTTATGTCTATAGAAATATGTAATGAAATAACATAAACTTGATTGCTTCCTAGAACTTGATAAGATGGTACCCCAACAGGTTACTACCACTCCAAGGAGACAAAGACCATCATCACACCCTTCTAAGAACATAAAAAAAGGGTTGGGGTTTGCCATAAGGGAATAAGAACAAGCATAGGCGCTAAGGCTTGACAATCCAGCCGATTGAGATTCGAGGGGGGCCTCTCTGATTGACCATATAGTCTATAAAGGCCAAAGTGGAGTGTTGCATGTCATGGAGTGACAGCCACCAGGATTCCGTCCTTAAAAGCATCATGGGTTGCCACCCACAGGCTAACAGGTGGACGCAATTGGGTATTAACCCCTCTACATGTGCTGTTCAGCGTATTCTTACAGCCCCCAGCAAAAGGGCGGAACATCATATGGGGAATAAGGACAATCATAATAGGCGCTAAGGGCTTGACATGAACCAGCGTGAATTGATTGGAGAGGGCCTCTCTGACTGCCGTTTAAACCTAAGTAAGAGCCAAAGTGGAGTGTTGGATATCATGGACTGCTCAGCCACTAAGGTTTCATCACAGGTCGCCACCCAACAGCGCCACAGGAGGCCCCCATTAACCTCTGCAGAGGTACAGTCGGTGGTATTCTAAAGCTCCAAGGCAACAGAGCTGGATTGCAGTAGGGATTTATAGGTGATTTTATTAATTGTCTAACAAGTTTGTAATGGACAATTCCTTGAATCCAGACTGGACTGAAGGATCGCATATGCCGAGAAACTTTCAGAACTGTTTTAATTTTGTTATGTCTTCAGAAAATAAACAAATTTTCGGAAATATTCTACATTATGTAATGAAATCTCATGGGTGCCCATAATTGTTACCAAGGACTCTGTGTTTATTATATATATACATATATAATATGTGTGTGTGTATGTATGTATAATATATATATGTGTGTGTGTATATATATATAAATAGTATATGTGTATATATAATATATATATATATATATGTGTATATAATTTAATAAATATAAAATATAATAAATAATGTTGTATAATATATATATATATATATAATTATATTATAATATATGTATATATATATTTATATATATATGTGTTGTGTAAAAAGTGAATGAAGTGAATCCGACAGTATGAATTAATATTTTAGAAAAAATCATGTGTTTGTTTTTAAAAGGAATAATTTGTTTATTTTTAACAAGGAATCATGTTTGTTTTTAACAAGGAAAAACATAGTGTTGTTTTTTCTAAATATTAATTTCATATATATGTGTATATATATATAAATCACCGTAAAGGGTTACCAGGTAAGTTGTATTAAGAATATTCTAAGTTTACACATTTTCCTTCCAAACAGCGGGAATGTTTACATTTGTTTGCAGGTCCATTTTGAGAGCCTCGATGTTCAATATTATTGTAAAGAGCATATAAATTGGTAAAGAAAAAACAAAAAGCTTAAAAATCGGTCATTTTTGCAGTTTATAAGATCTTTTCTGGCCACAGGTATTTTTTGTATACCTATCAAGATCTCTAACTTTATTGAAATGTTATATATTATATATATATATATATATATTATATATATATATAATTGAATTAGATAATTGTTTAAGATAATCATTTATCATATTTGTAATATATTTTAGAACATTAATACTTCCAGAATAATCAATGAAACAATTTTATTGATCCAATATTGATTATATTTCTTCAAATTCGCATAGGTTTTTTACCATTTTTTTAGATCTATCTGGATTCCAAGATAGATTTTTACCATTTAAGTAAGAATTTTACTATGTTGGTATGTATTAAGATGTTGTTTGTAAGTTCAGCTTAACGTTGAGCAATGACTTACAAAGCAAGACAACTCTGTGGCCTTGATAATTAAAAAAAAAATTCAATAACATTAAATCAATTCATTTTTTGTTTTATCCAATTGTTAAATTAGAATTGGATCCCTGTATTTAGGGAAATGAAGTAAAGAGAGGAAAGAGAAAGAGAGAAGAGAGAAAAATAAATAAATCAAGGGAGATAAACTCCATAACAGTGACGTAATTTTAGAAGCTGACAGATTCAGTCAGCCTTGGGGTAATCATTCATAAATTGCTTACGCAAAAGGTGTATCTCTTCTACATCTTCTGATTATGAGGATAGTTTAATCAAAATCCTGCTGATTCCTAAGCGATGAAATGCACATTCCAGTTTGTTTTCGTTTTGGTTTTGGACCAATTAACTTACGATTGCAACAGCTCTAATTTCTTTTATACAAAGGAACAGTTTGTCTTG
>CM042155.1:52142773-52155273 GCA_023376005.1 Doryteuthis pealeii
AAAAAAAAGAGAAGAGATTAGGCCCTTCTAATTTACTATAACATCTAATTATCATAAAACTTAAATACTGCAACCGTGGAAGGAGAGTGCATTATTTGCTAGTGTAATAATTTCAAATAGATCTATTTGATAGGACCTTAACTGAATACTACGGCTCTGGTCAGAGTAGACCTGGGAGTAATGGCAAATTAAGTGTGGGGGTACTCTATACCCTCCCGCCCCCAGAGCACTGGAACTGGAGCCTCACCACCGGATGCAGTTTAGTGTCATAACCAGGACATTGTATGTTTTTCCTATCATGTATAGTTACTCTTAGAATTTTCACAAGTTATCACTGGACGACCGTAATTGTCAGAGAGTTGCACATAATAACTGGTACAATAACCTTTTGGTTTGAGTCACAGTCAGTGCTCCTTATGTAAAGGAAGTGACACAAGTTTTAAGTAATGAACAGCACATATGGCAAAGTAATGGGTAATCAGAGTGAGACTTTTCAGCTAGAGTCATAAAATATATATATATATATATAGAGAGAGAGAGAGATAGATATATAGATATAGATATGAAGTAACTTGAAGTAAAGAAATGTTTGTTATTTTATTTTTTAAAAATAGTAATAACAAATAAATCTAATTCGTAAAGAAATAAAGCCCTGTTATACTATTTTATTGAAATAGAACAAGGTCATGTATGCACACACACACACACACCACACACACACACAACACCACACAATAGGCTACAATATGGAAATACGCACACACACGCAACGCACACATGCACACACAATAGGCCAAAGACATGGAAACACTCACACACACACAGCACACACACACACACACAATAGCCAAAGACATGGAAACACTCAACACACACATTCACACCATTAGGCCAAAGACATGGAAACACTCACACACACACACACACACATAATACACACACAATAGGCCAAAGACATAGCAACACAACACACACACACACACACAATCACACATAATAGACCAAAGACATGGAAACACTCACACACACATGCACACACACTCACACACACACACACACACATACACACACACAACACACACACACATAATAGACCAAAGAGATGAAAACACTCACACACACACGCACACACACACACACACACACACACAATAGGCAAAGACATGGAAACACTCACACACAATATGCATCACACTTTAGGCCACAGACATGGAAACAAGCGCATGCACACACACACACCACATGCACACAATAGGCCAAAGATGTGGAAACACACACATAATAGACCAAGGACACATGCAGACAATGGGCCACACACATAGCCTGAATAATCTAAATAATCCAAATTATCAAGCCTCATCTCAAAAATTTAGAGAAATACTTTTTTTTATTTATTGAAAGTTGTTTGATAGGAAATATCCAAACTGTTTCAGAAAAAAAATTGCTATCATTTTGTAAATCTAATGACTGGACCAATTCTTATTCAAATGATCTAAAGTTTTAACAGCATTTGTAGAAACAAGACAAAATTCTGTTTTGTTTTTTCTCTCTATTAACAAATAATTTATAGGAAATATCCAGACTGGTTTGAGAAAAAACACCTTTTATATTATTTGAGATTTACAGGCTGGTTTGAGAAAAATTGATATCATTTTGTAATCAAATAACTTGACCAATTCTTATCTAAAGTATGCATAGAAACAATTCAAAATTCTATGATTAATGTTTTTCTTTTCTTAAAGAAAGCACTGCTCACATGACTTTCGGAAACATTTTTTCAGAGTTGCAGAGACATGGAATAAACTGCCCGCGTCTGTTGTAGGCTGCCGAAGCACTGAGTCTTTCAAAGCCTCCATGCTTCTTGTAGTCCGTCGACACTATACCTGATGCCACTCTCCACATACATATGCACACATGCGCACACATACATGCATATTACTACTGTAAACTGTTCATGTTCCTGACACTAACACATTATTCTGTGTACTTGACATGAGACTTTGATGAGTTGTGGTGCACCTGAGCACTGTACACAATAAATTTCATTATATAAATCAGATATATTTAAAGGATTAGTGAGAGGATAAACCCTCACTCTCAACAACTTCATATGAAACAACTTTTAAATACCTATCATCATCATCATCATCATCATGTTTGCACTGACACCACAGATTCTCATGACTCTCTCTTGCTACCTGTCCCTACTGGTCATTGCTCCCAGCAGGTGTGGAGATCAAAATAAAATTAAAATCAAAATTAAATAATAACAAGCTTCTATGAGCCTACAAACCTGAAGAACCCTCCAAGCATGTGCAGGAAAAAGGACCCACTTCCGACCCCCAAGATGATCTCTCGGCCATTCGAACTTAGACCTTATCTGGAATAAGACACTACTACTGGCCAGGGAAAAATTTCCTTGCCATGTGGTGGCTATGACCCTTGAATAAAGCCTAAATCCTAAAACCACCTTTTGTCTTTGTTTCTTCCATTTTTCGTTCCTTGAATTCTTTTCTTTTCAGCACGACCACCAAATAAGATGGGTTAAAAAGCAAACCCTAGGAACACACACCATTTTAACCTAAAACATTAAACCACTTGCCACCCCACATGGGTTCTCCTCACGACATCCAGTATCTGCACAGAGCTGATTAATGTAACTCTTTGCTGGTTGACCCACTCGGATGTTTCCATGTATGGGTGTTCACAGGAAAATATTTCTTTTGAGTTTTTCGTCACTTCTCTAGAATTGTCCAGCATTTCTTGTTAGTCTTATTTGGATGGTTTGTGTAATAGGAGGGCCATGACTGTACAGCTATTTTTTGGTGGTACTGTCACCAGGATTCGTTCAAAACAGCATGTAGCATCTTTGTGTAGTTCCCATTTAACTCTTTTTCCAAGTGTTTTTGTTGTAATGGAATATTGCACACTCTTTCCCTCACCCATGTGGTCTGACTATATATATAGTGAGCATGGCATTATGCTGGGCTGGCTTTGAGGATTAGTAGTGTACGTCACTATTCTTTGTCTGTCTTATTGTATCTCTCTGCAATAAAACCCTCTATCTTAAATCTATGTTGGGTCAGTAAAACATTAATTCTGGGTGGACGTAAGTCCAAATAGGGTTATCTGCCCTTGCTGCAGTGTTTGCCGATAGGTGGCGTTAGTATTTGGCCAGAAGCCGAGAATTCTGAATTCCTGTCTCTTTCCTCTCAGGTTGGCAATGAGTACACATGGTTTAGGTGCCTGATGCCTCTGCCCCTTAGGTGGGGGACTTTGCCCCCAACCAGCTACCAGTAAGTGACAATCCTTATGACACAAGTCGTACGCCTATTTCCTCACAATACGTTTATGTTTTGTTTATATGTTCGCCTTGAATGCATTTTCTCCTTCGCTCACGGAATAAATGTTGTTATTATTCTACAACCTTGTCGGAATATTTCTTGTACTAATATGTACACACGTGGAAGGTTACTTTAAGCATTCCAACTGTAATATAGGAATGTTATATCCTATATCTACAAACGTGTTGACTGGTCCTTCCACTCGACTACAACCTTGTCTGATTTTATCTCTTTTAAGGACACAACAGTTTCATTAATGTCCAAAAACCTATAAAAAAAAAGCAACTAAGATAACTTTTTCAAGATATAATTTATAATTTATGTTAAGTGATTTTTAGTGATCCCAAAAAGACAATTTAGTATTAAGTCTTTGCCTACTTAAATCCGTTCACAGTGGCTCTCTCACCAAAGTACAAAATAATAATAGGACTTTATTTGAATAGAATGAATTCTGAAATGAATAGATATGGAACTTTGAAACATCTTATCTCATTGATAATACTCTCCTAAAAAATATCTTGGGCTAGACAATCGGCTGGTCACGTCAAGCCCTAGCATCTATATGATTTTCCCAACCCTATTGTCCTTATGGCAAGCCCCAACCCCTTTTTATCATATGGGTGCTAGAAGGCGGTGGCTGCGGGTCTACATGTCCTGGGAATGACGTTAAACTCTATCTGATGGTGAGGTTCCCAGTTTTGGAGGTTTGGGAAATGTGGAGCACCCTTCTCACCATTGCTCCCTGGTCCACTCTGACCCGGAGTGGTAGTACCTGTTAGGGTCCCATCTATGGGTTAATAGAAAATGTATTTATAAAAAAATTGTATTATCCATTAAGAATTGATTTATTTCAAAACTTTATCGGCATTAAATGACCCACTGAGGTTGATATGCCGTAAAACAAAACAAACAAACAATCTCCTAAAAAAATGAACAAAGTGCATTTTTTTCTATTTCATATTGGCTGGAATTTTGTTAATGTGTTTGTCTGTCCTTTTCTTGATCATACTCAAGGCGGCTGCAACTATTACTGGCACTGTGGTAGTTTTAAGGTGCCACATTTTCTCAATATCTATTCTGTTGTTGGGTCAGTAAAATGGTAATTCCAGGTGGACATGAGTCAAATTGGGTTATCTTCCCTTGCTGCAGGTCTTCGCCGATAGGTGGCTGGTGTGTATAAACAGCAGCCCAGGAGAAAATCGCTCTCTTTCTCTGGGACAGGCAAACACTTCACATGGTTTAAATGCTTGTGTTTCTTACCCTTGGTGCGGGAGGGGCTTTGCTCCCAAACCAGCTATCAGTAAGTGACATTCCTTTATAATGTGTTTATGTATCTGTTTTCTATATCACTCTCAACAACTTCATATGAAACAACTTTTAAATACCCATCATCATCATCATCATCATCATGTTTGCACTGACACCACAGATTCTCATGACTCTCTCTTGCTACCTGTCCCTACTGGTCATCGCTCCCAGCAGGTGTGGAGATCAAAATAAAATTAAAATCAAAATTAAATAATAACAAGCTCTGGGACAGGCAAACAAAAATTCAAAATCGCTCTCTTTCTCTGGGACAGGCAAACACTTCACATGGTTTAAATGCTTGTGCTTCTTACCCTTGGTGGGGCGGGGGCATTGCTCCCAAACCAGCTATCAGTAAGTGACATTCCTTAGGACATAAGTCTTATATCCTACTTCCTTTATAATTCCTTTATAAAATTAAAATCAAAATTAAATAATAACAAGCTCTGGGACAGGCAAACAA
Source organism: Doryteuthis pealeii (assembly GCA_023376005.1). Classification (NCBI taxonomy): domain Eukaryota; kingdom Metazoa; phylum Mollusca; class Cephalopoda; order Myopsida; family Loliginidae; genus Doryteuthis; species Doryteuthis pealeii. The sequence goes on from CM042155.1 coordinate 52,147,886, forward strand.
AAATTCAAAATCGCTCTCTTTCTCTGGGACAGGCAAACACTTCACATGGTTTAAACACTTGTGCCTCTTACCCTTAAGGGGCGGGGGCTTTGCTCCCAAACCAGCTATCAGTAAGTGACATTCCTTAGGACATAAGTCCTATGTCCTACTTCCTTTATAATGTGTTTATGTATCTGTTTTCTATATGTATTTCTGCCTTGAATGTATTTCTCTGTGTGCTCACAGAATAAAGTCTGTTATTATCTTATAACTTTGTTGGAGTATTTCACGTACACACATGTACCCACGTTGGAAGGTTACTCTAATCCTTCCAACTTTAGTATAAGAACTTTACATCTTATACATAAATTCATGTGAACACATGTACACACATGTACCCACGTTGGAAGGTTACTCTAAGCCTTCCAACATTAATATAAGAACTTTATATCTTATACTATATATAAGTTAGGGTTGTGATGACACTTGGTAACTGTCAGTTTTCACATATGTGATTTTCAAACCAAATGAATTATTTGTGTTTATATATTTCCATATATACTGTTGTCTGGTGTATCATTGAAATGGTGGTCTAACTCCTTGGTCATGATGGGAGGGCTGGTTTAGTTTTGTGAGACATGATTGGTGCAACAACTGGTATAAGAAGTTGTCGGGGCAGCCTAAAGTCAGTATCAGCCAGTGAGGGAGTCAATCCCCTTTTTTTCACTAGCGCTAGACCAAGAAGATTGCTTGGTGTCTGAGATGGAGCACTGCACCTACCATCAGCTCCTCACTTTACTGCACAGATCCCTGTGCTACTCATATCCTGAGTTGGCGAGGTCCGGTATCGAACCCGGAACCTTGTGGCTCCTAGTCTAACGCTCTACCAACTGAGCTAAACCGGCCATGCTTAACTCTTAACATCCTGTTGAGAATTTTCTAAGTCCAGAGCCCAAATCCTATAAGGATTTATCAAATAATGGCTAAAAATTGCCTTTTCATTTAAAGTTACTTGTTATTTCCTTCAAATCAAAAACTTCTAAATATGTTTAATATTACATTTAAACAAAGGCTATCATTTGGGGTGGATTAGGAAAATGAATGTAGTGGAATGAGGTGGTGTAGGACATTAAGAGTTTTTTTTTTAAAACCGTCCTTGTTTCAATGTGAAACTACCGTCTGACCTTGACCTTGTATTAAAGATATTAAACCTTTTTTTCAATTATTCAAATTAGTAAATATTTTTCAATATTTATTCAAGACATTAACCTTCTTTGGTATTATATAATTATAATAATAATTATTGGTATTATTCTATATAATTGATAATAGATTAGTATATTATTAGTACTAGCAAATATATGCACCCTCCGGGTGCAAGTATTTAAGTTTTAATGTAATGAAATATCGTATTAAATTAGAAAGTCTAATAAGAAGGCAAATAAAAAGATTTGAAACAGAGTGGGTTTATAATAGAAAAATAGAAATGAAACTTACTCTTCCATCACTCCGTCTTTCATTGCTGAATTTTACTTATTTAACTATTTAGTTAAATTAGGAAATAAAGAATAAAATACACTTATTTTTTCTTGTTAATGGATTTCATTTAAGATTCATTGGAGAGATTTTTGCTTATATTCATTAAAATAAAACCAAACAGTTAGAAATCAATAATACTAAGCACATATTTAATAAAATCACAATTTTAATATCAATATGCAAATTAGCCTTCCCGTTCACACTTCAAACCGCTATTTTTTGTATATATAAATACAATAGCATGTTATTAGTATGTAGATATGGTCAACAGTGGCTTCGGCCTCTGGACCATTGCTCTAATTTACGGCGTCGATCCCAGGGGGCCATCCCCCCCAGGCAACACCTGCCCCCTTGATTTAAAGGGGCAGGGCTGGGTTTATTGCCCAGTGCCTGAGGCGCCCCCCCTTGAGGGGGAATGCCGACGGGATCGACGCAATTTTTCACCTGCCACTCCATGAGCTTCGGTTTGTGGGTGGTCCCACGTTAATAGGGACTTTGTGCCTGACCTGTACAAGTGGGGTACGCAGTAAATATCATGTAGATATGGACAACAATAATAAAAAGGTGGAGCAATTTTATTAATAATTGAGGTTTAAATAAATATAAATAAAATCATGAAGAATGTGATGAAAATAACTATGTTAATTGTGACTCGATTACTAATATAGTTTCGGTTACCGACAGAAAAACACACAATCTCCATTATAATAAGATAATAAAGTATAATAATAATAATTATTGGTATTATATGATTAACCTGTCATTGTTTCAATGTTAAACTACCCTCTGACCTTGACCTTGTATTTAAGATATTAAACATCTTGTTCAATTATTCAAATTAGCAAATATTTTTCAATATTTATTGATTTATAAACATTAAAGGAATTCTGTGCATTTAATTAAAAGACATTTCCTGAGAAATCCATTAATTTTTCAGCAATTTGTTTTTTTTTTATTTATTCTTCTTTTTGATATTCAAATCTGATTTGTTTGATAAAATAAATCAGGATTTCTTCCTAGCTACGGTCAAGTCGGTGCTGCATTAGGGTTGCACTATTTGGACACTAACGAAACGTGTGGAGAGGAAGCTAGATGGAAACTACACAAGAATGCTGTGGTTTGTTTTAAACAAATCCTGGAAGCAGTGCCCCCACAAAAGAAGCAGCTGTATGGCCACTTACCTCCTATCACACAAACCATCCAAGTAAGATGAACAAGAAATGCTAGAGAAGCAGGGACAAACTCATAAGTGACGTTCTCCTGTGGACTCCTAAACATGGCTGACCAGTTAAAACTTATATATATCAGCTTTGTGCAGACACTGGATGCCATGTAGAGGATATGCCAAGAGCAATGGGTGATAGGGATGGAGGGTAAAAGAGAGTCAAGGGAATCTGTGCTATCAACACAAATTGATAATGACTGACTTCTTTTAGTGACCATATGAAAAATGGTTAGATTATTGGAATTTATACAAAATAAATAAAACACAGAATGGCCAGAATCTAATTATGACCCTCCTCGGGGTCCCGTGAAATCCTCTATATAACTCATGGCGCAAGTTCAAATCCTGAACGAGGCTGTTTGCATTTCACATAGTGTCAATACCCATGGGAAAAGGTAGGCATCCACCTACTCTTCTTCCAGCTATAGGTAAATAGTAGGGCAGACTGGACACTTTAACCTTACATACAATTACAAACTACAACAGAATGGGCAGATTCTAGGGACACTAATCATCTCCGTGCTTTCATCCTGAAATATTAAGAAAATAAATCAGTAGGGAAGGCTGGACACTTTAACTTTGGTTAAATAACACCAAGGAATTATTTATCAAACCCAGTTTTGTTAAAACCAATATGCAAATAACCTCACCATATATTATGTAAACCTTTATTTCTTAGTGATATATAAGACACATTGCAGGATTTTAAATGCACTAATATCACGGGCTGTTTTGAGGCAAATCTAACACAGATTTTCATAGAGACATCATTAATAAATACATTTTTGAGATGAGGATTGATAATTTGTATCATTTAGATTTTTCAGACTGTTGTCCTCATCTTTATTGTTATATACACAACATTTCAGCCAATGTGCACTCCAGTTGGAAACATGGCGCAATGGATATAAGGGTTGAGTTAATACAGTTCTAAATGACAAATCATATGGATATTGCAGGTTCAATCCTGACTAAAGGTGAAAAATAACATAGAATATTTAACATAGCTTGACACTTGTACCCAGTCATATTTAACGGAATGAGAACAATCTACCCAGAAGGATGAATAAAGGGTTCAGTTAAAAGTTTCATGATGGCTTCCAATTATGATATGAAGGTTCCTGAGTTTGACAAAAACACTTGAAGAAGGCTGGAGGACACATCAGCCGAAACATTGTGTATATCTTATTATAATGGAGATTGTATGTTTGTCTGTCTGTAACCGAAACTATATCACTACTCAAGTCACAATTCCCTTAGTTATTTACGTCACATTTTTCATGATTTTATTTTTATTTAAACCTCAATTATTAATAAAATTGTTTTACATTATTAATACTGTTAACCATATCTACATGATATTTTCCACGTACCCCACTTGTACGGGTCAGGCACAAGGCCCTATTTATGTGGGACCACCCACAAGCCGAGACTCATGGAGTGGCAGGTGAAAAATTGTGTCGATCCCGTCGGCATTCCCCCTCAAGGGGGGCACTTCAGGCGCTGGGCAATAAACCCAGCCCTGCCCCTTTAAATCAAGGGGGCAGGTGTTGCCTGGGGGGATGGCGCCCTGGGATCGACGCTATTATTATAACAGAACTGGTCCAGCGGCCGAAGCTCACCGGACCCCCGGTCACTACATACTAACAACATGCAATTGTATTTATATATACAAGAAAATAGCGGTTTACAGTGTGAACGGGAAGGCTAATTTGCATATTGATATTAAAAATTTGATTTTAATAAATATGTGCTAAGTATTATTGATTTCTAACTGTTTGGTTTTATTTTAATGAATATAAGCAAATCCATTAACAAGAAAAAATAACTGTCATTTATTCTTTACTTCCTCTTTTAACTAAATACTTAATTTAGAAAAAATGACAATGAAAGATGAGAGTGATGGAAGAGTAAGTTTCAGTTGTTCTATTTTTCGATTATACCCCCCTCTGTTTCAAATCTTTTTATCTGCATTCTTATTTAGTTTTATTAGCCTTTCTAATTTAATACGATATTTTATTACATTAAAACTTAAATACTTGCACCCGGAGGGTGCATATATTTGCTAGTAACAATAAAGATGAGGACAACAGTAAAAAAAAACCTAAATAATACAAATTATCAATCAAGCCTCGTCTCAAAGATTCAGACAATATAATCCCATATATTTCATTTCCTACAACAGAAAAAAGAAAGAAAGGAAGTAGAAAAGAAAGAAAGAGAAATTGAAAAAGAGAAAGAACATAAAGTGACAAAGAGAAGAGTAAAATTATATGAATAAAGTTATAATGAGAGGAGAAAACAAAAGAAAGTGAAACAGAGAGCAAGAGATATCAAGTAGTGTAGTCTACCCAGATATTACCTGTGAAAACAATCACATATATATTTGAATTTCTATGAGAAAATTCTTATTTTTCAGAAAATGAAATAAATGATATATTCATCAGATACTAGAACATTATTAAACAAACATACAAACACACATATACAAAGAATTCGAACCAAGAATCCAGTAGGCACCCCAAAAGGTTCACATTTTAACTCGTCACCAGTAACTTCCGCTTCCAAATTTTTGTATACAAATGATTTTAATCAGAAGTTTATGGAGATGGTAAACTTACGATAAATGAAATAAATAGATGGTTGGTATACATAATCAAATTAAAATTCAATAGCAAAGTCTTTTTTTAAATAAACACTTTTTAATCAGAAGTTTATGAGTATTTTTCAACACTTACGATAAATTAAAAAAAGATGAAAGACGTTTTTATACTAAAATAGTTTTTACTTAATCAGAAGAGAAATGCAATTATGTTTATTTAAATAGAAATACAGTTTTTATTTGCAAAATCTTTTTTAATGTTTATTTAAATAAAAGGATGCTGTTCAGAAATAGTATCACAAAATTTGTAAAATTTGTTTTTGTCAGATACAATATAAGTTCAAAAAATCATCTGTTCGTTTATTTTCAAATATTTGAAAGTCGAAGTTACCGGTGATCAGTTGAAATGTGAACCTTTCATTAAGTTGATGATTTGAGGTGCCTATTGGATACTTGGTCCAAGAATTCTGAAGAATAAGACTATTAAACAAGCATACATGCAATCACAAACTACAACAAAATGGGAAGATTCTAGGAACAGTAAACATCTCTCTTTAAGGCTTTTAGAAATCTTCTGACAAGGGGATTTTTTATACCGAAATATTAAGAAAATAAATCAAAGGTAAATGAACAACATCATAGTTACCTCGTTTTTCTTTACACTTGCGTTGTGATAGACGTCAAAACCAATCACCAAACCAAATGATATATTCGTATATTTCATTTCCTATGACAATAACCATTACACTAAGCACACCTCCTTAGTGCTTTATATATAAGTAGATTATCCAATGATGACTGGATTATGTCAGATTGTTCCTGTGTCGGTAATTATACCTGTCCTATAAAAAAAATGGCATTACTTTTTGACTCACCCTTGTGGATCATCCAGTGATGCCTGGATTATGGCAGCTTCTTCCTGTGTTGGTAATTATACCTGTCCTAAAAAAAATGGCATTACTTTTTGACTCACCGTCGTGGATTATCCAGTGATGCTTGGATTATAACAGCTTTTCTGATAAATTTGTGAATCATTTACTAAGTCACTTATAGGAAAATAGACTCACTTCTTGTGCCATGGTGTAAGTGAACTTTTCACTCATCTGTGTAGATTGATTTAAAAAATATGAAAATAAAACAAATATGAAAATAAATTAAAGTAAAAATATTCCATAATTCCACTTCTACCAAAAGTTTAACTGTTGGCGCCAAAAGAAGGAAACGTTCTCTTCAGATTTGGTCAACTTAATGGATAACTCATTTGGGGCAAGGGATGCAATTTTTCCATAAAAAATCCCAATACATTTCACACAACAACCTGTAACAGTTCAGGGATGTGAGTTCTCCACTAATTGGCAGAAAGTAGCTTCTTTTTTTTCTTTTTTTTTTTTTTAAATAGATCACTAATCAGGACTGAGCCTATTCTGGTAGTGACCACCCCAAGCAGATTTAACAAGTTTGTATTCAGAGTTTTCCTTCTCGTAGACTGGTTGCCTAATGAAGGTTAAAGAGCCCAGTCTGCCCTACTATTTACCGATAACTGGAAGGAGAGTAGATTTATAACTTCTCTAGTGAAGTTTAACATTTTGAAGTGAGAGTTTTCATTCTCCTAGACTGGTTGCCTAATGAAGGTTAAAGAGCCCAGTCTGCCCTACTATTTACCCATAACTGGAAGGAGAGTAGATTTATAACTTCTCTAGTGAAGTTTAACATGTTTGAAGTGAGAGTTTTCATTCTTCTAGACTGGTTGCCTAATGAAGGTCAAAGAGCCCAGTCTGCCCTACTATTTACCCATGGCTGGAGGGAGTGTAGTTAGATTCATACCTTTCCAAAGAGTACTTGCGTTATGTGAACTGTGGCTTCATCCAGGATTTGAACTCAGGTCGATGAGTCCATTTCCTACGACTCTAACCATTACACCACGCACCTTCATTTTTTGAGCAGGAAATTTTCACTGCCAACATCACGAGAGAATTTCTGGACTTAAGCCTAAACTCAAGTATTGCCCAACCCTGCTGTAAATACTTCTGGGTTTTTTTTTTT
>CM042155.1:52160273-52195273 GCA_023376005.1 Doryteuthis pealeii
GAGTTGACAAGGGCTGATTGTTGGAATATTTTTTAATATAAGGTGTCTTTCACCTAAATTTATAGACTAGGCGGGATCACGTGGTCTATTCTCCGCCAATCAACAGCCATAATGCGTGGCTGATTGACTACTTAAACACTGATACTTTCCATAGTCCATTTGCAATCATTGATGAAGGAACTTACAATATCGTATGATATCAAACCAGGAACCTTGTGGTTCACCAGTTGGACACTCTACCGACTGAGGTAAACCGGCCAATTCATATTTGAATGTAAAACTTTAATTTTGTATTAGATTCTTTTTTAAATCCATAAAAAATAAGTTTTGATTGGAGAAAAAGGAAACAAAATTTTAAAATAGAAAAACTGAGTAGATTATTATTATTATTTCACATTACTCTTGCCTCGACTAGTACTACTACTAATATTACTACTGAAACTACTAAGAGTGCCACTAGTACTACTAGTACTTCTGCTACTACTACTGTTGTTATCATTACTATTAGTACTGTTACTACTGCTATAACCCCTACGAAAGGCATGAATCCACCTATTCACTCCCAGCTATGGGTAAATAGTAGGGCAGACAGGGGGGGGGGCTTGGTTAGGCAACCAGTCTAGGAAAAGGAAAACTCTGAATTCCACCCAGGTTTACCCTGCTTAAAAATTGACCTTATATCACATCATGCTCATGCGAAGGGATGGGGGTAAATACATATAAGGACTACAACTGGTGTTACTACTTTTACTGTGCTACTAGTAGTACTAATACCTGTACTACTACTGCTAATGTACTAATGCTACTACTATAGGTAGGAAAAAATAATATGGAGGGGTTGGGTAAATTCATACAACTACTGTTGTGCTACTACTTACTATTACTTTTACTATACTCGCACTACTACTGGTAAATACTCGCACTTCTACTGCTAATGCTACTAATACTACTACTAGTAGTAGGTAGTGATCAAATAATATGGAGGGGTTGGGTAAATACATATAACAATTACTATTGTGCTATTACTTTTGTTTGGCTACTACTGGTACTAATACTGGTACTATAACCACTAGTGCTACTAATACTACTATTAGTTGGTAGTAAACAAATAGTATGGAGGTGTTGGGTAAATACAACAACTACTAATGGTCCTACTACTTATACTATGCTACTACTGATAATACTATTGCTAATGCTACAACTTACTACTACTACTAGTAGTAGTAGTAGTAGTAGTAGTAGTAGTAGTAGTAAAATAATATATAGAGGGTTGGATAAATACATACAGCAACTACTATTGATACTAATACTGTTACTACTACTACATTAGTAGCATTATACTAGTAATGTTATTACTAGTAGGTAGTAAATAAATAATATGGAATAAAGAATCAGCTCATTTTATAGCTTGAATGACTTTTTTTAATAAAATACTTTTTTTTAATGTCATTCTGTTTTTGCACTTTGAATTGACAATAGGATTGTTGATTAAAACATTGACAGATTAACGACCATATGGAAATCTGATCTCTTTGATAAAATGGGGGAATTCTTCCAAGGAGATGTCCATGTGGCTTAGTGGTTTACATGATGGACTACAACATCATAGTAAGCGAGTTCAAACTCCAATTGCACTTTTGGACTAATACCCTTGGGAAAGGTATGAACCCCTTCAATCATCCGGCTATGAGTAAATAGTACCGCTATTGTCTTTTTACAAACTAAACTACTAACGAACACAAACAATTAAATTCAATTAATATTTCGCCTCGGTTGGTCTCAGAAGCTTCATTAGAATGGATTATATATATATATATATATATATATATATATATATATATCTGTGTGTGTGTGTGTGTGTGTGTGTGTGTGTGTGTGTGTGTGTGTGTTTGTTGAGGTAAAGTTATGGAAAACTGAATAACGAACACAATCAAATTCAATTAATATTTCACCTCTGTTAATCTAAGAAGTTTCATCAGAATGAATTTTATTATTTCAAAACAGCTACAATGATAACTTTTGTATTAAATAACCCACAAAGATTGATATGCCATTAAAACAAAGAAACCAAACCAAGAGTATCAATGCAATGGGAAATCCAAAGAGCCTTAACCAGGAATTGAACTCTGTTTGCTCTGTCCATTTCCTAAAATGATAACAATTACACAATTATTACCTTTATTGTTTTCATTTGTTCCATTAAAAATAATAAATGTTTTGTTCAGAAGAAAAGAATCAATTTTAAAAAAATTATTTGTGCTATATTTATGTACGAGGGAGATTCAAAAATGATCTTCACTCTTGATAAAATAAAATGTGAATTCTTCCAAGTTGTAGCCATGTCAATACTGTTGTATGGTTGTACCACTTGGACTTTAACTCTTAAAGTCCTATACCATCTCATTCCACCTGCCCAGAAATCTCCTTCGTTTTCCTAATCTGCCTTTTCTTATATATTGTCTTTGATTTAAAGGAAATAGGTAATTTTAGATGCAAAGGTCATTTTTAGCCATTTTTTATATATCCTTATAGGAATGCTCTGGTCTTAGAAAATTCTCAACAGGATGTTAAGAGTTAATGAAATACCAGGCAAAAAAGGGGTAGTCTTACATGGTGGCATAGTGGATAAAGTGCTGGACTGTGACATCGTAGTAAATGAGTTCAAACTCCATTCATGCTATTATGTTTATTTTCATGCTAATACCCTTGGGAAAGGTATGAACCACCTCACCCCCAACTATTGATTAAACAGTACAACTATTGTTATTCTACTAGGGTAACTTTGGCATTAAATAACCCATTAAGAATTATATGCCATTAAACAAAGAAACTTGGAGAAAAAGCAAGATGGGAAATATACAAGTATGCAGCATGCTGTTTTGAATAAATCAGCTGTTGTATGGCCACTTACCGCCCATCTTACAAACCATTTAGTATACAGGGTGTTTCAAAAAAGTATCGAGATTTTTTGTACTTTTTGACACACCTTGTATTCTGAAAAAAATAACGTTCCATTCATTCTTCATTTCTATATTGGTAAATACACCTTTAAACTTGATAAGTTTTTGACACACCTTTTATTTTGAAAAAAATTAATGAATGGAACATTATTTTTTTTCAGAATACAAGGTGTGTCAAAAAGTGCAAAAAATGTAGATACTTTTTTGACATACCTTGTATAATGGCAAAATAAATTTATTTTAAATAAAAAATCTAATTTCAAATCAAAAATCTAAATTTAAATAAAAAATTTAAAATAAAAAATCAAGTAAATTATTTTTTAAATTTTAGTATGTAAACCCCCCCCCCCCAAAAAAAAAAAGTAGGTAAGAGCTGAAAAGTTTAATGAATATTCTATCATCAACCTAAAGGGAAAAAAAATCCAGATTTCTGGAGTTTTGCATAAAAATGGCAATTTATCTGTCAGTCTCCTTCTAGAATAGGCAGGAAGGTAGGAACAGCTGGAAAAAAAAAAAAGAAAAAAAAAAAAGAGTATCAAATAAGAAGAAAAAAGTTTTAAAAGGGTTTAGATTTTTATGAAATACTGAAATTCCTTTAAGGAAAATAAATAACATTTGGTTTTAATTCTTCAAATCTAAACAAGTGCAATGAATTCTTTATCAAATAGATCTTAAGAAAGAGAAAAGAAAGTCTATGTAAATAAAAAAAAACAAAAAACAGTTTTAATTAGAAATAAATGCTGCAATATCAACTTGTCATATAGTACCTAAATAACGAGGATGGAATATTCTGTTTTTCCTATAAATAATGCCTAATGAGACCTCAGGAGAGAGAAACGACAAGATCTCACGGGACTTGTGAATATAAACTAGCAATTGCTAATTACTATGTTCCTCTTGTATCTTTGCTTAGTAAACCTTTTTCTTTATCCTTAACACCCATTTAGCTACCTAAAAAGAATAAGCCTCTGTCATATAGTACCTAAATAATGAGAATGAAATCAACTGTTTTTCCTATAAATAATGTCAGATGAAATCTTGGAAGAGGGAAACGAGATCTCACAGAACTTGTCAATTCAACCTAGCAATTGCTAATTACTCTGTTCACCTTGTATCTTTGCTTAGTAAACCTTTTCCCACCCAGAAACTGGTGCTAAATTTTTTGGCAGATTTTTTGTGGCTGCAATTTCTCCTAAAATTATAGCCATTACTTTTTTACCAGCCTCAGTGTCCCTAATTTTCAGACCTTTAACTTTTTCAAGACCCATTTTCTCTTAAAACTAGCCACATAAAGATATTGTCTCTAACTGGCTTCACTTCATGGTGGCCGTACATCTTTTATAGTTCTCCTGAACCTTATCTGACTGATCCTTTGTCCACCTACAGACACACACACACACACGTATACATATGCATGGATCTACACATTCTATTTTCCTTCTTTTTTTTTCTGACCGTATTTTCACTTAACCATTGTATCACACTTAGAATAAATGCTATACTATCATATTTTCACTGTATGATGTTCCGTGTATATGATTAGTATTCACCATTGAATTAGCAGGGAAGGAAACTATGTTGAAAAATATTTATACTGAAAAATAAAAGATTTGGGACTTATTAAGCTACATTTGTAGATGAACTTGTCCAAAATTCCAGGAATTTTCAGTTGGAAGTATCACCCAATAAAACAGCATCTGTAAGGCCACTTACCTCCCATCTCGTAAACCATCCAGATTGGACCTGGAAATAATGGCAATGTAGGGGTACTCCACACTTCCCAGTACTCCAGAATTGGAACCTTACCACTAGATGCAGTTTAACGTCAGGGCACATTTTTTTTTTTTGGTGATTGATTGGATTTTAGGGCATGTCAACCCTTGTTGGATTATTCTATGCCGAAGACATTTTGTTTTATTTATCTAGATGAGTATTAAAAATCTTTTTTTTTAAACTCAATTTTTTTAAACTCATTTTTTCTATTTAACTCATAGATGGGACCTTAACAGATACTACCACTCCGGATCAGGTGTAATGGCGATAAAGGGGTACTCCACACACCCCTCAACTCCAGAACTGGAACTTCACCATGAGATGCAGTTTAACATCATACCCAGGACATTAATACCCTTAGTCACTGCCTTCTAGCGCATATATGATAAAAAGATTTGGGGCTTGCCATAAGGGCAATTGGGTTAGGACAATCCTATAAATTTTAGGGGATGACATGACCAGCCGGGGGGTCTTTGACTGCCTGTCTAGCCTAAGTAAGGGCTAAAGTGCAGTGTTGCATGTTAAAGACTGCTCAGCCACCAAGGTTCTATCCTTAAGCATCACGGATCACCACCCACGGCCAACAGGTAGCCCCATTGAGGCGGGGGGGGGGTCAGATGTGATGTTGAGACAGGAATTGACAGAGAAGTCATTTTCATATTCTTTAAGTTTCTTCCTTTGCTTAAAAAGAAATTGAATACTCAATAAGAATGAATAAAACAAGATGTCTTCAGCATAAAATAACCCAACAAAGGTTGACATGCCATAAAATCCAACCAATTAAACCAACCAACCAACCAACCAACCAAATTCTTTAAAAGTTAGAGGCTGTGGTGTAATGGTTAGAGTCATAGGAAATGGGCTCGTTGACCCGAGTTCAATTCCTGGACAAAGCTACAGTTCACATAGTGCTAATACTTGGGAAAGGTATAAATCCAACTACTGTCCCTCTAGCTATGGATAAATAGTAGGGCAGACTGGGCTCTTTAACTTTGGTTAGGCAACAAGTCTAGGAGAGGGAAAATTCTAAATTCAAACCTGTTGATCTCTGCTTGGGGTGGTCACTACAAAATTAGGCTCAGTCCTTATTAGTTATCTATTTCACCAATTTTTTTTTTCTTGATTTTTTAATTTAAAAAAATTCTTTTTTTAGTTTCTTCCTTTTTAAAAAAAAAATTAAAGGATTAATAGTATTTGACCTTTGACCTAGCAAGTTGTGCTGAGAAGAGAACTTCTTTCAATCATAACTGAATTGACTGAACTGAATTTGATGAGAGAATTGTAAAATCAAAGTAAAAAAAAAAATCTGGCTGGATTTTTGAATGGTAAGTGCCATTCATTGCGGGTGATTTTCAACTTCCTGTTGCTTTTTCATGGGAATCATTATTCATAATAATAACTTTTATCAAATAATAGATTTAAATTCAGAATTATCTGACATTTATAAGCTGACACATATTGAATAAAAATAATCAGATGTGTGTGTGTAGTTATATATATATATTATATATATATATATATATATATATATATATATATATATATATATATATATATATATATATACTTTGGTGCGGTACCAAGTTTCTTTGTACAAGGTGATTCTAGGTGGGTCCTAATTCTCTACCAGTAGTTTGTTGTAGAGTTCAGGTTCCCTATGAGAGCTCAATGTTTAATTATTGTAAACAGAGCAAAGTTATTTGGGAATAAAAGGCCTTAAATACCATGGGTATCGTGGTTATGGACCATTTCCACTCGGGAGTATGCTCACGAGCTTCTTCAGACCACTGATATATTTTATTTAGACATGCACATGGCCAAATTCATTTTATATTCATACATTTCACCTCCCTCATTCAGGGGTGGTCATATTGCATTCTTTCTTTTCAAGTGTCTTTTTTATTGGTGGAATTCTTTTTTTTTTTTTTTTTCCTTGGTTGGTGGTGTTTTTTTTTTTTGTTTTTTTTTTAATTTGTCTGCTAGTCTCTTTGGTAAATTCCTAAGTTTATTTTGACTGACCAACAGGATTTTGATTTATGGTCTAGATGCTGTTTCCCTCTAATTGGGTCAAGTGGGAAGCAGGGAAGGTATGTCTTTTTTCTCAGTGGGTGGGGGTATCTGAGTTTACTTTATTATGTCTACCAGCCTTTTATCTTTCTTGTGGTATCTAGTGTGTATCATTTATTAAAGCATGTTTTTCCATACTTTGCTATTTATATTCTTACATTTATATCTATGAGCTCTTTACTTATATTTTGTATTTTATGTTCATATATGAACCTCTTTCTATTCTTTCGATTTCCCTCTTTACATCTTTTTATTTATTTTAATTTTAATTTAATTTATTTTATTGTTTAATTTTATCCTTTAGTACTATCCTTATCTATTTATTTAGTACTATCCTTATATATATATATATATATATATATATATATATATATATATATATATATTGAAAGAATGAATAAAGGAAAGAAAGTATAGAATGGATAATATAGGATATTTTAATCAATATTACTTACACGTGTTTTGGTCAGGAGTTTATCCATGTGTACATTATTCAAACTATTATTATTTTTAAATAACCAAATGCAATGAAATAATAATAATAGAAAAAATGTAGAAATGTTCTGCACACAAAGAAAATTCGACCTTCATCAGAGTAAATCCTTATTTGAAATTTCATTTGGTTATTTACAAATAATAATAGTTTGAATAATGTACACATGGATAAACTCCTGACCGAAACACGTGTAAGTAAAATTGATTAAAATATCCTGTATTATCCATTCTATACTTTCTTTCCTTTATTCATTTTTTCAACATACCGTCGGATTCACTTCCAGTTTTATTTTACATAATATATATATATATATAATATATATATATATATATATTACACACACACACACACACACATATATATATATATATATATATATATATGAAAAAGGAATGACTTACCAGTGAAAATATCAGGTTACCAGTATAAATACATACATTTCACTATATTAAAAAACAAAACTTTAATCGTATATAAACTGAATCTTAACTTTCTTTGCACAAACCAATAATATTAAATTATGAAATTAAAAACTTAAAGAGGATTTTTCAAAATGTTTATATTTGATTTTTTGAAGAAAAAAAAAATTTTTTTTAAAAAATATATTTTTTAAATAATTCCATGTTACCATCTATATTACGACATATCAGCACTGCGTTTGTCATTCAACTTTTAAAATGACGCAGCAGTGTTCATTAACTGCGAATCTGTTTTCAACGGTCATAAGTTACAACATGAATTACCGCAGTTAGCTGTAATTAATCAATATCTTGATTAATTCAGTGGATTTAACCCTGAAGATCCTTAGGGTGAAACTCGAGTAGGTTATTTTTTGTACACACTATAATAATAAATCCGCTCTACTTATGTATTGAGCATTTTATATTTGTCATAACACTGAATTATCCGAGTAACACTTATACCAACCAACTGCAGGAGTTCATGTTGTAATTATAATTATAAATAGGAAGATGGGGGGGGGGAGTAGCCCTCAAAGTAGTTTTTTTTGACTAACAAGAAGAGGCCCTTTTGGCTTGAATTCAGAGTTTTCCTTCTCCAAGACTGGTTGCCATACCAACATTAAAGGGCCCAGCCGGTCCGACTATTTACCCATAGCAGGAGGGAGAATAGTTGGATTCGTACCTTTCCAAAGGGTATTAGCACTATTTGAAATACAAACAGCCGCGCCCAGGATTTGAATTATTTGGATTATTCAGACTATTGTCCTCATCTTTATTGTTATCTGTACAATGTTTCGGCCGATGTGCCCTCTGGTCTTCTTCAGATATTTCTTGTCAAACTCAGCAGCCTTCTCGAACTTGGGAACCTTCTTTTTGAACTCAGGAACATCCTTGTCATAATCGGGAGCCATCACGGAATTTTGAACACAACCCTTTTTTCAATCTACGGGAGTATCTTGTTCTCATTCTGCTAACAATAGCTGGGTACAAGTGTTAAGCTGGGTTAATTATTATTCTATGTTACTGTTGCCCTTGTAAGGGCAGTCTCCCTTGTTTGAGGGTTTTGGTGAATCTCCTGTGTCAGAAGACCCTATTTTGGTCATGTGACACAGGAACCCAAGGAGAGAACCCTCTTCTCCAATGCCACTGAACAAGCCTGGACGTCATCTCTCTCCAGCAGACACCTATGGTGCATACCAGACGCCACAACCTCTACTTACAGTAAGTGGTTACCACTTTGTCTATTAACACTATTGTGTATGTTTGGACACTTGTGACATTAAATAGCCTGGGGAACTTTGTTCCCCTAATATGTTATAATAAAGTTATATAACGCGTTTGTTGTTTTCCTAACTGAAGTATTCCACTTTGGGTACTTATCCTTTAAGTAACCCAATGTTTTATAAGAACCAGAGTTAACACTCTGTGGACCTCTTATACCCTCGATCCGGATTGAACCTGCAGCATAGAGATATCTGTCACTTTGAACTGTCTTAACCCAACACCTGTATCCTCTATGCTATGTGTCCAGGATTTTTACTCCTCTCAACATGTCTATTTCCTATTACACTATGCACTTTCACAAAAAAGCTATCATTGAAGATCTTTAGGAGTGGTCTTTAGAATGCTATTAAAAAATGATGAATTCCAATGCTATTTTCAAGAATTTGTTTAACTCTTTGCCTGCCAAATTTCTCCCATGTCTGTAACCAAATTTTCTTGGTATTTTTTTACCTCTATGATGGGATATTTCAAAGTTCACTATCAATTCACCTTAGAACTTGTTCTATTCAAATAAATTCCTATCATCATTGTAATCTGAGTCAAGTGTGAGAGCCGCTGCCAGTAGATTACCGTAGGATTGCAGTGGTGGGGGGGCCGCTGTGAGTGGTTTAAAGTAGAGTTAAGTATTTGAAGATAATCAGGTCTTAAGGGTGTTGTTACTGCTGCTCGGTGTCCCCTGTGATTGTTAAAAATGGTACCAAACGGCATCAATTAGAAAGGGAAAAGATTTTAAAGATCTAAACTATGATAATTGTAAAATGTATGGTGATTTAGGCCACAAATATGCAGTTAACAAGGGTAATTTATGAGGAAGTGCGTCCCGGTCTCCTGCTTCAAAAATTGCTACCCTGTGACTATTAAAATAACGACCCAGCTCAGTCTATTCAAAACTATCCATCTTCATATCTATCTATCTCAATTTGTTCATATTTATCTATATTACTTTAAATACTAAGATTTTTTTTATTCATGTTTGTTTAATGTCTTGTTTAGTTTTAAATAGTTTTAAATAAACAAGAATTACGACAAAAAAAGATGCGATCCCCCCCCCCCAAATACATTTACTTGTCAAAAATATCTATCTATCTCCATTTGTTCATATCTATCTATATTATTTTATTTGTTTATCTATCTATCTATCTCAGTCTATTCCAAACTATATATCCATCTTCATATCTAAACAAGAATTATGACAAATTACGATAAATAAACAAGAATTACGACGAGCTGGGGTTGTTATTTTGATAGTCACCAGGTAGCAATTTTTGAGGCAGGAGACCGGGACGCACTTCCTCATAAATTACCTTAACAAGAATTAGTATCAGGAAATACATGGACACAACTTGGAATTTATGGGGTGCTAAGAGGTTTGGGTGTTTTAAAGGTTTAAATGTAACTGGATATTCTTGTTGCGTGTTCTTAGGCATTTTGCTTTTAACCCCATCTCATTTGGTGATCGCACTGAAAAGGAAGGAATTCAATGAACAAAAAAAAAAGAGACAAAGGCAGAAGGTGGTTTTATGACTTAGGCTTTATTCCTGGTCATATTTGCCAGTGGCAAGGGGATATCCTGCTGGCTGTGGAAGCGTCTACACCAGGCCCCGACACTAACTTTTTTCATGACTGTCCCGACCAAAAATTATCAACCGTTCCGAATGTGGTTTGGACCATCCCGAAATCAAAATATTTTTGTTTAATTCATTAGCATCATCTATACTTGTCAATCATCAGTAGCATAATAACATGTAATAAAACATTAAGAAAAGCTAAAGCAGTTGACAGAAACATTTATTTATAATCAAGAATAATAAAATAAAAATTTTATAAACTAAAATTTATTCTATTTCCATCTTTATGCGACATTTTCCTATCATAAAAATATATACTGTGTGACTGTGTCTATTTCTTCAGTGTTGTTGCCATTAGTAGTTTTAGGTCTAGAACTAGATCGTTTTTTGGGGGTCAGTATTCAGGCAATCACTGGACTGCCAATATTGGAATGTAATACTAACTTTTAGGAAAAATTTTTTACCGTCCCCAGCAAACTGTCCCGGATGATGTATTGATTGTCCCGGATGTAATTTTTATCATCCCCGAGACGGCGTTAATGTCAAGCCCTGGTCTACACACAGTTAAGGCCTAAACTCGAATGGCCGAGATATTTTCTTGGGGGTCGGAAGTCGGTCCTTTTTCTCATACATGTGTGGAGGGTTCTTCCGGTGAAGACTCATGGGAGTTTGTTATCTAAAAAAAATCTTTTTAATTCTAATTTTATTTTAATCCCCACAAATTTCAAACAATATTTATTACATTTATTCATAAAGAAAATACAGTTGTAATAGTTTCTTTTGCAAACAATTGTACTCTTTGCGGTTATATATATTCATATAGATATAAATGAAGATAAGTCCACTTAATCAAGTCCTTGGTAAGTGCTTATGTTAAAGTTCTTATACTTGCAAATGGCTCTTCTCGTATTCTGCTGATATAGTGGCAGCAGCAATTTTGACAATCGTCGTCTTCAAGGATTAGTTGGAAAAGAGGAAGATACTTATCTTTGATTTCTGGCGTCAAAAACTGTGGGCCTGTGATTGGTTGGTTTGAAAATGGGTAGACAACCCACCTACCTTAAATATATTTTTATAAATAAGATGAAAAAAATGGGAAGAGACTAATCAATGTAAGTTTGATTTTATTTGTTTTTAAAAGAAAATTAATTTTTTTTAGATTAAAATTAAAGATTACATGGTGTAATGAAAGCTAACTATTCTGTCTGCATTATTCATCAATCACTATTATTATAATCATCATCATCATCATCATCATCATTATCATCAGCATCATCATTATTATTATTATCATCATCCTCATCATCATCTATATATTAATACTAATTTTCTTTTGTAAGGCTGTTAACATCTTGCTCCCTCTGGTTAAAAATGAGACCATCAAATCATCCAAGAATGAAATGCAAAAATCTAAATCCTGATTATCTGGTGTTGCTTACCCACCGAATTCTTATTTCTTATGGGTGTCGTCACCTCTGCTGAATAATGGATCATTCCGTTTTTGTTATAAAGAAAGAAAGGGAAGAAAAAGGAGATGCTACAGAAAAAATATAATATAAGAAAGAAAGAAAGAAAGAAAGAAAGAGAGTTAGGGAAAGATAGAGAAGGGAGGTGAGTGTGCGGTAGCTATAACACTAATCTGTTTCAATCGAATATAATGAAAAGATGAAAAAAAAAAAAAAAAAAGGAAAGAAAGAAAAAAAAAGATTTAGAAAGAGTTAAGTCAAGATTATTATATTTTTTCATATAGAACTATTTTGCAATAGCTCTTAAGTAAACATCAAAAAGTCACAAGTATAGGACATCCAACGAGGAGTGAACTCGGTATTCGGTAGTAATGGATCTGCGGGACTACCTTACTAACCATTACACTAAGATGGGAATGCCCTGCTGCTTTCATATTATAAAGACTGCCAGAACTGCTTTTTAATCAGGTCAAAAATTTGGATCACCTTTGTTAAAAGATAAAGTAAAAAGAAAAGTAAGGGAAAAGAAAGAAAAGAAAAATGTACAAAAATTCCTGTAAAAAGAAACCGCCAAAAAAAGTGCTGAAAGAAAGAAAAAAAGAAAGAAAAGAAAGAAAGAAAAAGAAAAAGAAAGAAAAGAACGAAAAAAAAGAAAGAAAGAAAAAAAAGAAAAAAAAAAGAAAGAAAAAAAGAAAAAGAAAAAGAAAAGAAAAGAAAAGAAAAGAAAAGAAAAGAAAGAAAGAAAAAGAAAGAAAAAAAGAAAAAAGAAAAAGAAAAAAGAAAGAAAAGAAAGAAAGAAAGAAAGAAAGAAAGAAAGAAAAGAAAGAAAAGAAAGAGAAAGAAAGAAGAAAGAAAGAAAAAGAAAGAAAGAAAGAAAAGAAAGAAAAGAAAAGAAAGAAAGAAAGAAAAAAAGAAAGAAAAAAGAAAAGAAAGAAAGAAAGAAAGAAAAGAAAAGAAAAAGAAAGAAAGAAAGAAAGAAAAGAAAAAGAAAGAAAAGAAAAGAAAGAAAGAAAGAATATAGATATGATTTTTGTAAAAGTACCAAAGTTAACAACAATCAAAGCCTGGAGCATCACAGGAATAAAATAATATAAAACGATTTATGGTGAACATCACGTGATAGTGTTTGAAGTTGTTGATTGGATGAAGCTTTAGATCAGCGAATTGTAAGCTTTTCGCATTTCAGCATCGGTCTCTTCTTCCCTGACATCAGCAGATTCCCACCACATAACAAAACTTTGGCCGCCATAATGGGTGGAGCAGCAGTTTCGAATATCTCACGCCCGTTCATTCGAAAACACAAATAAGTTCTTTCCATTTTCCAATCAAAAATTCATCCACAATTTTCTTGTTTAGCTCAAATTGTCTATATGACTCCATTACATGTACCACTGATTAAAATGGGACTTCTCACTTATACAAAACTAGAAGTGGCTACCCAGCATCGCCTGGATAGAATGGGAGGAGACCCTGGTGTATTGATTTTTTCTACTTTTGAGATTTTTTCTACTTTTGAGATTTACAAATGCTGGACATTTTTTAATCGAATTTCAATGCTGTTTTTAAGTATATTTTAATTTTTAGATACAGTGCTGCTGATAGATTTTTAATTTAGTGCATCCTGGGACGCACATATTTGCTTCGAATGAGTCCCCGGGAAAATTTATGGGTCCCAACTAAAGTTTCAAAATAGATTGTAGGGTCTTTATTTATGATCTGGGGAATTAACTAAAGCCGTCTAACTCCTACCTTATAATCTAGTCTTTCTAAGAAACTATTGAAATGTATTTACAGTTAACTTGAAATGGTGAGGGAACAAAAAAGGAAAAACACTGGGATGCGCGAATACGATTTTACTAAGTCCTTTTGGATTTTTGTGTGTCAGGACGCAAGGCGCATACCTGTCAGCATCTCTGAAATTATTTTCGAATATAAATTAAAACTTCATAATTTTTGCACAAAAAGCGAGAAATCGTGTGGGAATTAAAATAAAACAAAAATAAAATTAAATAAAAAAACAACAAATCCCATGGGGCCTTCACTGGAAAAACCCTCTGCGCATGTCCGACAAAAAGGACTGACTCCCTACCCCAAAAAATATTTCGGCTACTTGAATTTAGACCGCAACTGTGTGTAGTCGCTCCTACTAGCCAGGGGGATATCCCCTTGCTATAGGCGACTATTACCCGCTCAATAAAGCCTAAGTCATAAAGCCACTTTCTGCCTCTGTCTCTTCCTTTCTCGTTCTTTGAATGCCTTCTTTTCAGCGCGCCCACCAAAAAGAGATGAGGTTAAAAGAAAACCTGAGGAACACGCAGACGAGAATATCCAAGCCGCATTTAAACCTATAAAACACCTAAAACCACTTATACCCCATAACAGTGGTATTTCATGTGTATATATATATTTACTTTGTCGTTAACTGCTTTATTTTCGGAGTTTCATCCGGGCATACATACACACAACTAATCTTTATATCTATTAATAATGGATTGTCTGTATTTCTGTTTGTAACAAAAACTACGTCATAGCCCACGTCACAATATTCTTATGCTATATACACCCAAAATTTGAGTAAGCAATTTTAAAAATTGTTTCTTACTCTCGTCCTTTTTTTTTTTTTTTTTTTTTACAGTAACAAGAAGTTAACTAAAAAGTTTACAGATAAATAAATATCTACGATTTTGTGTAAATTAAATAATTGTTTGATTATTACATGCACGCACATTTTATTTGAGAGGACGGGGCTCAGTTTTCATTTCAAATTGTTGTTTTTTTGTTTTTTTTTACTAAATATGAGGATTTTGCTTACTTATGATACAAACCCTCTGACATTGAATTTTTAACTCCCACCCTCTCAGGCAATGTGTTTCAAAAATTAATTTTTACAACGCCCGGAGGGTGTTTTCTGTTGCTAGTACTTATAATCATTTTAAAGTACCACGTTAGAATTTTCAATTTAAATTATTTACGATCAATTCTTGTGGATACTTATGAAATAGGATAATCAGTCAACATCTATGTAATGGATTATTAATTACATGGGCGTAGCTATATATTTGGGGTCCCCGGGGTGGGAATTTACTTTATTGAGGGGTCACTCCAATATCTAATGAGCTTTATAGGGGCCGGTTTAGCTTAGTCAGTAGAGCATTCGCCTCGGAACTACAAGGTCCCGGGATCGATATCGACCCTCACCAACTCCGCGCATAAGTAACGAGATGTGATAAAAAAAAGACCATCAAGACTACATCATTAAATTTTAATCTTTTTTTATTTAAAAAAATCTAGATGAAGACGTGTGCTCAACTGAACAATTTATACGAGGGTGTTCTGCCTTCATCTAAGGTTCATCTTCTCCCCCCCCTTACACACACACACACACACACACACATACACATCTCCTCTCTGTGTTAGACATATAACAGACCTTTCCTCTCTGTTTAGACCTATCCCTGTGCGGCAAGGTCACAGATCCCTAAGACTTACGGGTTGAAACCTGCCTAGCAATAGAGAAACAATCTTTAAACCACCTGGCATCACGTCATCGAATAGGCGGTCTATTCAAGACTTTTCCAGTTTCCTTGAGATCATTGTACGACCCAGGTACGTGAACGCGACTCTTGAAAGAGACATTCTCATTATTCTTCTTAGCCTGAATATTCAACTCTTCTATACATTTTTCTTGTTCTTTCTTCAATGCGTATATTTGTTTAATAATAACACGTAGTATATTTTATGCCTTGCGGTATAAATGAAAAGTTCTTAAAATGTAGATAATGTTTCTGTTGGTAAGTTAAAGAAGGGTATTTGGTGTTAAATGTAGTTATTGCTGTTATATACACAAACATAGATATCTCCCAATTCACTAAGTCACCAAATTCAATCCTACCATCACACGCGCCTGAAAAGAAATTTAAGAAAAAGCCCTTCAATACACCCCTTAACCATACATACACATTGTGAATCAAATCGATATCTCTTATGATTCACAATCTTTACTTCACAATACATCCACTCGCCAACAAAACAAATTTAAAAACAAAACAAAACAAAACACAAGTTGCGGACGCCAAGCGGAAGTTAATTCAACAGTACCCTAAAACGAAGAGACCAAAATAACATGGGTCTACGCATAGGCTCCAAAAAAACTTCCGGTTGAAAAACATTAAATATAAACAATTAAAAATATACTCTATTTGATGTTTTTCAACCAATAAAACATTTTCCCGCTAAACCCTTCAATAACATTTTAGATCCTATCCTTTGCTATAAAAACAAGCCGACTTAAAGTCGAAGGTAATTGACCGAGGGCCTCCACGCAAAGAACATCACCCGACAGGCAGGATCAAAGAGCCGCTATACTCTACCCACACCGCACTCGCGTCACACCATACTATACCCACACCCACACCGCACCTTGCGTTCCGCAGAGCCAGAACTGACTTTCAACCCCACGTCTACCCTCATTTCACCAAGCAGCGAAAAGGAATTACCATTACAACAATTCCAGCCTTTGTTTATTTTAAATAAACGATATTAATTCAAACCTTCTCGTCTATTTTTCTTTTGCAAACCATATGCATTTTGAGATATTTCATTATATATCATTGCTTATAGGAGAAAGGGTTTCGACTTACGCGTTAAAATGGGGTTCTTGCGTGAGATAAGAAATTGTAAGGGCATGAAGCCCTCCTTTCATGTAGACAGGAGAAAGCAAATGTACGTGTTACATTGTTCGAGCAAATTGAAAAAGAGGGAATGATTTGGGTTTCGGCGCTTCCGCCTTCTATTATTGCTTGGGACGCTACCTAGCGACTGAAAAGGAAAAAAACACATTAGGTAACCTTGAAAGAATGTAAATTTTACAAAACACTCACTGTGAATGGTCGCCCTGTCGGCTGGACAGAAGAATACGCCGACTGCACCTCTGCAGAGTAGTAAAATCTTACGACCCTGTGTCACATCCTACTCATGGCGAATGGATTGGTTAAATGTTAGATACTTAATTGACCGACGTTGTAGGCGTGCATGTATGTATGTCTGCATGTATCTCTCTCTCTCTCTCTCTCTCTCTCTCTCTCTCTCTCTATATATATATAATATATATATAATATATATATATAAGTGTATTTTGGCAGTATTTTTCTTTTAAACATGTTTCGTTAAACTGTACTGACGATTCTTGTCGGACGAGTTTTTTCTAATTTTTTCTAATTTTCTGGCCATCTTTTTAATGTCAGGGTGGAACTGATGTAGCAATCCACCAAAGGTTTCATTACGAGCGCTTTCGGCATGTCCATCTGCCATCTTCAGGTATGAAACTGATGGGATGTTTCAGGTGTCTCGTTTTTAAAAACAACGAACAGTAACGTAGGAATTGGTAGTGGGAGGTAGTAAAATTTTTTACTTTTTACGTTGTTTTTAAAAACGACACACCTGAAAATATACCTGAAGATGGCAGATGGACATACCGAAAGCGCTCGTAATGAAACCTTTGGTGGATTGCTACACCAGTTCCACCCTGACATTAAAAAGATGTCCAGAAAATTAGAAAGGATCGAACAAAAACTCGTCCGACACGAATCGTCAGTACAGTTTAACACAATATATATATATATATATATATATATATATATATATATATGAGATAATATGACTGCTATATTTGTAAGTAGACAGTGCTCAATATCATTGATGGAGCATTTATATCTGAGTTAAGATGGCGTGGACATGGAGTCAATACCTGGTTACATAAGCGAGAAACTGTCAGTAACCAAGAGTTGGCTCCATGTCCACGCTACCTTAACTCAAATATGAATGCTCTATCATTGATATTGAGCACCGTCTACTTACAAATATAACACCCATATCATCTACAACACACACACACACACCACCACACACACACACATATATATATATTATATATATATATATATATCATTGGCATGGATATCCATGACAATCTCTCTCCATCCGTCCCTATCGCTCATCATTCTCGGGGGTCCTCTATGCAGCATCCTGTATCCGTACAGAGCTGGTCAATGTACGTCTTTGTTGGTCGGCCCACACTGGCGTGCCCATCTGCTGCTTCCACAGGAGGACGTCGCTTATGAGTTCGTCCTTAGGCGACCTAGAATTACAGAGGCATTACTCTTACTGCCATAGCTGCCAAGATATATAATGCCTTTCTCCTTAATCGCATCCGGCCCGAAATAGAGAAAATCCTTATAAAAAATCAAAACGGATCCCGCAGAAATCTATCTATCTATCTATCTATCTATCTATCTATATATATATATATATATATATATATATATATATATATATATATATGCCTTGTATAATCACACTATTGAGCCGTGAAACAGCACTGTATGTGAATAACAATATATATATATATATATATATATATATATATATATATATATATATATCAAACGCAAAGCGTGAATAGTCTACTCTCTTTCTTTTCTCTCTATCTATCTATCTATCTATCTACCCCCCCCCCTATACCAAGGACAAACAAAAGCTCTTTTATTTATGCGTAGCTTTATCTGCAGTCAAGTCATTTTAACAGACGACAACCCACACAAATGAAGAAACTTTTTTCTTCTTCGTCTCCTTCATCGGCTTCAAGTCGATCGGATAATAACAACAAGAGTAGCTTTTCCGCGCATTTTATTGTACTTCCTTCAGATGAGGCTTATTCAAAACCCATTCACTACTCTCTTTTGTCACTTTTAACAATTAACGACTATAAAAGGAGAAGAGACGTTGCTTTTTCGATAACTATGCTCTTCTTTCTTTCTTTCTTTCTTTTATTTTATTTTCTTTTTCTTTCTTTCTTTTTTCTTTCTTTCTTTCTTTTCTTTTCTTTTCTTTCATTTCTTTTCTTTCTTTTCTTTTATAAAAATAGTCTATCAAACATAAAGTCGACTTGTGAGATTCCGTGTGGGAGGCATTTCGTCCTTGGGAAAATCTTTACTTCATATCAAACCCGGAAATATATTCGGGCATTTGTAAAATTCCACGGTTTCCGTTCATTAGGTACCACCAATTTTCCCTATGAAAGTTACCCCCTAACCCAAATATCCAACTCAATGAAACTTGCATAAAGGTTAATATCAACTTGAATTTTTTTTATCCATTCAAAAGAAGAAACATTAAAAAAAAAATCCTGATGATTTTTTTAAATTCAGCTTACGGAAATAATGAAAATTATTAGGTACCACCAATTTTCCCTGTGAATTTTACACCCCCTCCCCCCTATATTTAACACAATGAAATTTGCATAAAGGTTAATATTATCTTGAAAATTTTTTCATCCATTCAAAAGAAGAAACATTAAAAAAAAAAATGATTTAAAAAAAAAATTCAGCTTACGGAAATAATGAAAATTATGAACAAAAACAATGTTTACATTTTCCTACGGTTAATTGAAATTTAACGTAACCAAAAACAAGTAACGAATAGTGACTTTTAAAAAATTCTATGAAAAATCAATTAATGGCCCGATTTACAGGAAAATTTCCATAATTACTTATATTTTGATGAAATTATGTTTGAAATAGTTTTTTCCTAAAATATTTAAGGGGAAATGCTTTTTACAAGGTCTACTCCCCCCCCCCTATTTTATGTATGAAATATGAAAAAATTAACCCACAAAAATGATTTTCTTTTTTCTATAAAGATAAGAGTCTGAATAATTACATCAGAAGATTTTTATGAGTTTCTATTTGGGAGTTTTTTTTAGTAAAAGAACCATGAATACAGAATTCTGCTAAAAATATCAATAAAGAAACTGACTCTGTTTTAAAAAACAAAAACAAAAACGGACTGTTTTACTAATTTTTCAAGATAACAGTGAGTAATTTTCCCCAATCGGATAATTTGATCTTTGAATTAACTATTTTTCTTTGTAACACCTCTTTATATTGTTTTTGTTGTTGCGAGATTTAAGAAAAAAGTTCAAAAATATTTACGTTTCTTCCTTCAACATTGTCTAAACTGATCATGTGACATATTTTGGTGGTACCTACCGTTCATCAGTTGTTTTTTTTAATTGTGCGTACTTGTCTGAACAGATGGTTGGTTGCTTGGGATTTTACGGCATGTCAACCCTTGTTGGGTAATTCATATGCCATAGACATTTTGTTTTATTTATTATTGATAGATACAATTTTTTTAAACATATTTTTTAAACTCATCTTTTTTTCTTCTATTTAACCCATAGATGGGACCCTAACGAGTACTTCCACTCCAGGTCAGAGTTTACCTGGGAGTAATGGTGATGAAGGGGTACTCCACATTCCCTTAGCTCCAGAACTGGAACTTCACCATCAGATAGAGTTTAACGTCATACCCAGGACATTAAGACCCTTAGCCACCGCCTTCTAGTACATATATGATAAAAATTGTTGGGGTTCTGCCATAAGGGCAATAGGGTTGGGACAATCATATAGATACTAGGGCTTAACGTGATCGGCCGATTGATCAGAGGGGGTCTCGCCGACCACCCGTTTGGCCAAAGGGCCAAAAGTAGAGAGTTGCATGTCATGGATTGCTCAGCCACCAGAATTCCATCCTTAAGCATCACAGGTCGCCACCCACAGCCCTGATCAGATGGTCCCAAATGTAAATTTTTGACGTATATGCTGACTGAGCAGCGTTTTTTTTCTCTTGCTAATACTTGAATGATAGCAAATAAACAAACATATATATATATATATATATATATATATATATATATATATATGTGTGTGTGTGTGTGTGTGTGTGTGTGTGTGTGTGTGTGTGTGTGTGTGTTCTATTCTTGTCTCCAACTCAAAAAATAAAAATACTACTCTGATGAAGGTCGGCAAAATCTGTGTACGGAACATTTTATGCATTTTTCCTATTGTTATTATCATCATCATTTCAACTCCATCTGATTATTTTAATAATAATAATAACGTAAATCCGTATACATTTTGATAAACAGACCGAAACACATGTGTAAGTGATATCGATTAAAAGTGATATCGATAAAATTCATTTTTATCCATCTACATTTCTTTTCTTTACTCATTTTTTCCTCATATATATATATATATATATATATATATATATATATATATATATATATATGCGTGTGTGTGTGTGTGTGTGTATGTTGGAATATTTTGGTTATACAAGGTGCGCTGGAGGTCACAACTTGAATGTATAGACTCTTCGAGGCTGCGTGAACTGAATCGATAAATCAACACGCTCGAATACGTGGTTGGTTAACAATTTAAAGGCGTTGGTGGAAAGGCGTTTAGTTGCTCGTGCTTAACACGGACGAGCGGACCAACAAACAAGGATTCTGCTTAACACCGAGGAACACAAAGATTATACACAGACCAACGGAAAAGCTTTACAGGATACTACACAACACGGATCAAACTTAATGCCCGAAGGGATCTCCACTGTAAAGTGCTCTCACCTGCAGCATAAAAATGGCCACAAGAATCTTAACAATCCGAGACCATATAAACGAAGTTGGATCAAATAAAGTTCCGAAATCCGTTTAAGAAATATATGGAAATAAATTCAAGCTTCTTAACTTCGAGAGAGAGAGTCAGTTTAATTAATATATTCAGTCTTTAGACTTTCGGTCCTTCGATTAAATTTCTGGGTGACAAGCTTTTTCAGTTGGTAAATATTAAGGCTAGCTTTTCCAACACCAACTACACCAGATCCCGCTCGGCCAACTAACTCGCATCGACTCTCCCGACTACTGACCCCGATCACCTCACTCTCTCTCCGGTTGACTGCCTCCTGGGCTAACTGACGACTGACCTGTCTCGAGCCCTCGGTTCTTTTATATTCATAGCTACTCCTACACATTTTTTTATCTCTTGATCTGATAACGGGCAGTTGTTATATTTCTTTGTTTAATAAAACCGGAAATTCATATTTCCGTTTGTACAATATATAACAAAATTAAATTAGACGCTCGTGGTGTGACGGTTATTGTCGTTGAAAATAAACTCGGTAACCAGAGTTTGTATCTTGGACGAGGCTGTTTACATTTCAAATAGCGCTAATACCCTTGAGAAAGGTATGGATCCTATTATTCTTACCCCAGTTATAGTTAAATAGTAGGACAGATTGGGCTCTTTAACCTTGGTTGGGCAACTAGTTTTGGAGATGGAAAACTCTGAATTCAAATCAGTTATACTCCGCTTAAAACTGACCGTGTGGTGGGGTTGGATAAATGCATATTGAAATTAATATTAACAAGTGAAAAAATAATTTTAATTATTGATACTATAAAGGAACGGTAGAAAGGTGAATAAGTATCGAAATTGACAATTAATTGATTTTTCATAGAATTTTAATATTTTATGTAGTAATGATATTGACTATAGATTAAATACTCATCGATAAACCTACTTAATTCCTGAAATTACTGTGACGTAGTTTCGGTTACAGACAAATAGAAACCGAATCTCTAGCATTAATAGATTTAATAATAATAATTTGTTTACAAATAGTTATATCGTTTCAAGTAAGTAATAATCCTTAGTAAATAATTATAACTTTGTGGAGGAATGATAGTTGGTTGAATATCATTTCCTTATACAGAATAAATGAAAGAACAATTCACGATGAAGTAATGATAAGTAATGACAAGAACAAATAGGATGTGACGAAAGATCCATTGCTCCTAGGTCTACTCTGACAACCCAACACAGTCTTGACAAACGGATCTATGAGCATAAAAGATCGATAAAGACAAACGACAACCAAAATGCCCTATTCACAATAAATGAAAGAACAATTCATGATGAAGTAATAATAAGAATATTTTATTTCCTGAGCAAACTTAACAGAATAGAAATACAACATAAGAATATCCTTATAAGGAATATTTATGGAGGTGCGTGGTGTAATGGTTACCGTCGTAGGAAATGGACACGAGACAAGTTCAAATCACATATCGCTAATACCCTTGGGAAATGTATGAATCCAACTATTCTCCCTCCGGCGCTGGGGGGCAGATCTAGGGAATAGGGTTGGTGCGGAAGCAATTTGAAGTGCAATTCCTGTAGTTTTGCCATCGTTGCGATCGACTTGTGACACGATCAATCGGTTGGGCACGTCAAGCCCTAGCATCTATATGATTTGCCCCGACCCTATTGCCCTTATGACAAGTCCCAACCCTTTTTATCATATGGGTGCTAGAATGTGGTGTCTGAGGTTCTTCATATTCTGGATATGGCGTTAAACTCTATCTGATGGCGAGTTTCTAGTTCTGGGGGTTTGGGGGTATGTGGGGCTCCCCTTCATCACAATTGCTCCCAAGTCCACTCTGACCCGGAGTGATTGTACCTGTTAGGGTCCCATCTATCGGTTAAATACTAAAAATGTGTTTATAAATAAAGGTTGATATCCCATAAACCAAACCAAACCAAACCTCCTATGGAAACCAGTACATAGACATGCTAGTGCGGGTCGTCCAGCAAAGACCAACATAAAACACCTCTATGTAGATACTGGATACTGCACGGAGGACCTACCGGAGACGATGATCGATAGGGACGGTTGGCGAGAGATTGTCATGGTTAGCCGTGCTACTTGCGTGACATGATGATGAGGATGATGATGATGATGATCTTTTATAAAATAAGTATCGAGACCGAACCTGTTTTTACTAAGAGAACTAGAAAGGAACAATGATTGAAACGTTAATTTTCTTTTAACACCCACCAAAAAAAAAAAAAAAAAAAAAAAAAAAAAAAAACAAGGTGTGTTAAAAAAATGTATCGAGGCTGAAGCAGTATTTCGACAAGAAGAAATTAACAATAAATGGAACGATAATTTTCTTTAAAAGAGTTATCTTAACATTCAACACACTTATTCCAGTGAGTTTATCACTGGCCGAAGCACCTGTTGTTTCTCAAATAATTTATAATAAAAAGAATAGTTCAAAGATTGCAAACGCGCGTGCGAGAGAGATAGAAAGAGAGAGAGGGAGAGAGTGTGAGAGAGAGAGAGAGTGTGTGAGTGAGTGAGAGAGAGAGAGAGAGAGAGAGAGAGAGAGAGAGAGAGAGAGAGAGAGAGAGGGGGTGAGTGCATAAAGAAAAGAATGCGTTATCTGTATTCATAGTGGGATCCTTCGTATCCGCGTGTTTCGAATTCGAGGATACTACCAACTACGACTCGAAAAAAAAAAATTCGATAAAAAGGGGAAATATTTCCTGGCCTCCCACCAGGTCAGATTAACACAAGGTATTTACGTTAAGCTGCATCTAATGGTGAAGTTCTAATTTTGGAGCACTGGGGAGTGTGGAGTACGTCTTCATCGCCATTACTCACAGGTCCACTCTGGCCCGATGTGGTACAACCTGTTAGGGTCCCATCTATGGTTTAAACAGAAAAAATCATGAGTTTAAAAAATGTGTTTAGAAAAATTGATTTAGAAAAATTAACTAAAAAAAAGTGAATAACCATCTATACATATATAAAGGGCAATTGGTGTGTATGTATGTCCGGAACAAACTATGAAAATAAAACAATTAACGACAAAGTAAATATATATACACATTCACTTTCACCAGATCTTGATTTTTGCGTAAAAATAATGAAGATTTGATTTATATTCGTAAGATAATTAAAAAATAAAATTCAAATGATAACTGCATGGATTTTTTTTTTTTGCATTTAATATTGTAGATAATAGATATTAATTTTTCTTTCCAGAGTGCCTGGATCAATGAAGGTTTTTTTTTACGTGGGGATTTTAACGGGGCATCCTGCAGGGATCCAACTCACGATTCAGTAATAATGGATCTGCAAGACTAACTTAAAAAAAAACACTACCCAGGCGTTGGCGGGTAGCCGCTTGTAGTGAAGAATGAATAAAACAAAACGTCTTCAGCATAAAATAACCTAAAAAGGGTTGACATGCCGTAAAATCTAACCAACCAACCACAAGGTCCCACTTACGTGTGGATTTTTTTTATAGAGCATCCAGTGAGAATCGAACTCGC
Organism: Doryteuthis pealeii; assembly: GCA_023376005.1. Taxonomy (NCBI): domain Eukaryota; kingdom Metazoa; phylum Mollusca; class Cephalopoda; order Myopsida; family Loliginidae; genus Doryteuthis; species Doryteuthis pealeii. Next base: position 52,185,371 of record CM042155.1, read on the forward strand.
TATTCAGTAGTCATGGATCTGCGAGACCAGCTTGCTAACCATTACACAACGACGGGACACCCTAGTTCGGGAAAAGGAATGCAGAAAAATTCAGAAATGCAAATCTTGAATTTGCCGCGCGAATTGCAAACTTGGTTGAATGCGCGCGAATGAAGTGTCGTGTGCAAATAGGCATAGAGACACTGTTGTTATAACCTCCCGCCATTACAGTCTCTGTCTCACGCGCGTTTAAGCATTTGTTTTGTTCACTTTGTGTTTCGTTCGTTCGCTGCTTGTGTTGTTATAATAATAATAATCTTATTATAATGGAGATTGTGGGTTTGTCTGTCTGTAACCGAAACTATATTACTATACAAATCACAATTCCCTTTGTTATATACATCACATTCTCCATGATTTTATTTTTTATTTAAAACCCAATTATTAATAAAAATTGTTTTACATTATTAAGACTGTTGACCATATCTACATACTAATAACATGCAATTGTATTTATATATACAACAAAATAGCGGATTACAGTGTGAATGGTGAGGCTAATTTGCATTTTGATCTTAAAAATTTGATTTTAATAAATATATGCTTAGTATTATTGATTTCTAATTGTTTGGTTTTATCTTAATGAATATGAGCAAAAATCTCTGGGATAAATCTTAAAAGAAATCCATTAACAAGAAGAAATAACTGTAATATTATTATTTACTTCCTATCTTAACTAAATAGTTAAATTAGGAAAATTTAACAAAGACAGACGGGAGTAATGGAAAATGATGGAAGAGTTAGTTTCAAAGTTGTTCTATTTTTCAATCATACCCCCTCTGTTCAAAATCTTTTTATCTGCATTCTTATTCAGTTTCATCAGCCTTTCTAATTTCATATATTTTATTATATTAAAACTTAAATACTGGCACCGGAGGGTGCATATATTTGCTAATAATAATAATAATAATAATAATAATAATAATAATAATAATAATAATAATATCTTTTCAGATAGTATATTAGGTCTGAGATCTGTCAGCTGTTCTTTATAAATATTCATTTTAAATCCACAGAATATTTAATATCATTCCACAGATTATCCAACTTTGCCTTGAAGGAGTTTAGAGATGGGTCATTCACTACTGATGAAGGTAGTTTATTCCATGTATTCACCACTCTGTAGCTAAAATAATTTTGTCTTGCATTTGCTTTACAAGATTTTTTAAGGAGTTTTAATTTATGTCCCCCTGTATAGGTATTTTGAGCAATGTTTAGTAGGTCAGAGTTCGTTGAATAAAAACTAATAACTAGCGAAAGTAAGTGTCACCCTCCGCGTGCAAGTATTTAAGTTTTAATGTAATTTTATAAATATTATATCAAATTAGAAAGACTAACAAAACTAAATGAGAACGAATATCAAAATATTACACTTTTTAAAAATGTTATTTTAATTGATTTCTATATAAGATTATATATAGCAGGGGTTCCCGACAAGGAGTGCTCACACCACCTAGGGGATGCGAGCACCATTTCAGGGGGTGCGAGAAGCGTTCAAATTTAGATTTTTTCTTCTTTTGTAATTAATATTATTCATATTTTCATTTCTTTATTTCAGATTATCATCATTACCCTTCATCATGTCGAAGAAAAGTAAATGGAATAAAACTGTAGTATGGATTCACATTCTATATTTTTGAACAAAAGTATAAATTGTAGGGGTGCGAGGTCAGAGCAAAACTCTTTTAAGGGTGCGGGAATAGAAAAAGGTTGGGAACTACTGTTTTAGACTAAAGTCATCATCAGACGATAACCTTGAGCTCAAGCGTTGTTTCGGAGCTTTAATATCGTTACCACTAATCCAGGGCGCTTTTAGCAGTATTGTGTTAGTATAACATTCAGTTCTAAGACTAACAACAACAAGAAAGGAATTAATATTTCCTTTAATTCAAACAATTTATTTGCTAGGCATAAAACAACAATATAAAGTCCTTCCTGTATATAAAGTTGAGTTTAAGGGACTTACCGGCGCGTTTGGAGAAAGTTCTTAGGGTGGTTTCCTTGAGCCCCTGAATTCGTTGCCTCCTGGCACCGCGGGTGGAATCTGTTTGACTACTTTTTGGATATTGTGCCAAAACTCTGGGCTATCACGTGATTGGTATATCCAATCACAGAGCCTCTCCCTCACTCACTCTATATACAAGAATAACCATTTTACTGACCCAACAACAGCATAAGAAATACAAATAATGATTTCCCAGGTTGGATCATTGCTGTGTTCGGATTGACAGGAACACCTTAAGAGGGTCGGAGGATAGACCGGCGAAAATGTTTTGTTTTGTTCTCCTAAATTTGGAATGGAAAACTCTTTAAATAAATAAATAAATGAAACAGTTTTATAATTTGTTTGAAGCATTGTGTTTATATTGGTCTGGTGGTTGGTTTTAAAGGCTATCACAATGCAAGTGTAAAGAAAAATGAGGTGACTATGATGTTGTTTGTTTACCTTTAATTTATTCTGAATATTTCGGGATAAAGATCCCCTCGTCAGGAGATTTCTGGAACTAAAGTTCTGAAGCTGTTACCTTGTAGCTAGGATTTTTTCCGTTCTGTTGTATGCCTGCTGATATCTTCTTCCAAATTCTCTGCGCGCGTGTGTGTGTGTGTGTGTGAGTGTGTGTGTATGTGTGTGTGAGTTTATGTGTGTGTGTCTGTCCAACAACGTCTTAGTATAATTCCAGATTTGGCCTATCCTTTTTTGGGGGGTGGGGGGTAAAGCCGGTCTTACTAGTTTTTTTTTTGTTTATTTATTTGTGTGTGTGTAAATAAATGAAATAAATAAATAAACAGGAATGACTAGAAAAAGTCGGACGTTATTTTTACTTGTTTATCTCAAATCGGTAGCGCATCCATTTAAGAACCACTAAGTTCCGAGTTTGATACCGATCCTCCCCAACTAAGCACATGAGTAGCACAGCTTGGTTATATGCGGTAAAGTGGGGATCTGAAGGTAGGTGTGGCACTCCGCTTCACTCGCAAAAAACAATCTCTTTGGTCTAGCGTTGGTGAAAAGGGAATATACTCCCTCGCTACCCGGCTGATATCAACCATAGTCCACTCCGCCGACTATACTTTTTACTAATAATAATATTATATATATTTTGAAGAGCGGGAACATATACTACATTTTGATCCCAGACGATGAGCGACACTTTGATCCCAGACAGATCGCACATATACTCTAATATAATATAGAAATACTGAACTCTACCTATGGGTAAATAAACCTAATACCACTGGGTGCCAGAACTGTCCGTCTTGGGTGACCCTACCAGAAACTTAAGTTCCCGACTGCATGACCCTGTCGCAACGAGGAGGGATTGGACTTAAGAAACAATATGCTAGATGGCCGTTGAGCAAAGATCTTCTTCCGCCCTTTTACAGATCTTGTTTTTAGTTCTGCATGGTGTCTAGCCACCCTCCTCACCACACAAAATCTGTGGGGTTACCGGTTTAGTCACCGATGATCCAGGTAGTACTCGATTACATAATACCAATAGCACATCACGAGGACATTGCTAATACTAGAGCCAGTCAAAGGTTTTGCCATATTTTGGTAATGTGAAGCACAATTCGACAGCTCCGGGCGCCTCTGATGTGGTCCTAGAGGTGACCAACCACACTGGATTGTGAGGTGCCGAGGTCACCTGGTACTCTTCAGTATCTACTTGCTGGATTGTCCTTTATAGCTCGGAACACGGCCTCGGAATCCACGGTTTTATGCCTACCTGAACTTTTGGTAACGTGAAGTACAATTCGACAGCCCGGGCGCCTCTGGCGTGGTCGTGGAGGTGACCAACCACACTGGATTGTGAGGTGCCGAGGTCAGCTAATTCAGTATCTACTTGCTGGATTTGCCTTTATGGCTCGGAACACGGCCTTGGAATCCACGGTTTTAGGCCTACCTGATCTTGCCTGATCATAATTTCTTAAACAATCTTGATAAAGTAATGTGATCAACTGCGCTTTCACCTTTTATACAACAAATGTTTTTTTGGTTGCTTATGCGGCGGCGTTATAACTCAGTTGGAATTCGTAGGGCATAAGTTTCCGTATTAGACTACATTACATGTCGATTATCGAAGCCCGTGGCGTAATGTTTAAAGTCATGGAAATGGTCTCATCGCCCCGAGTTCAAATCCTGGATGTGGAAATTGCATTTTCACTTAGTGCTAATACCCTTGGGAAAGGTATGAATCCTACTCACCCTCCAGCTATGGGTAACTAGTAACGCAGACGGGGCTCTTTAACCTTGGTTAGGCAACCCATCTAAGAGAAGGACAACTCTGAATTCAAACCTGTTAATAAATTGACCTTGAATATATACTTTCATAGAGACAAGAGTAAAAAAATAACATAAATAATGAAAGTAGTTTACAGAGCCGAATTAAAACAATTTATGATACAAAATGAAGTTTTACGGTTATCAATACTCGATTGTTATTAATTGAAATTATCTGTAACAATTGAAAAATAATTTTCTCTATAGACGCAAAATAAGCCTAAAAATGAATTCCATCTATTGAGTTTTAGGCCTACCTGATCTTGCCTATGAATCCTACTCCCTCCAGCTATGGGTAAATAGTAGGGCAGACTGGACTCTTTAACCTTGGTTAGGCAACCGATCTAGGTGAAAGAAAACTCTGAATTCAAACCTGTTAATAAATTGACCTTGTGTTACATCCGGCTCGTGCGGAGGGTGTTGGTAAATATATACATTGCACGTTGATCTGTGCGGCTTTCAAACCACAACACGGAGCGAAGCAAAGCACAACGTGTCAGCGCACCAACTACCACGATACTACCAACCAACCAAACACAAGCGGGTTTCTTTCACTGCTTCAGTCACGTTATATACGCACTGCAAACTTAGCAAGTCGCAAATATTGCAAATCATTGTATCTTTGCATAAGATCGTGTGTCGATGCGTTTGTGTGATCTGAAATTTGAAGGTGTGTTAATCCATGAGCAGTAAATGATATACTAACAACGGGTGTGGTCATCGGTGTTCGCTGGGGGGGGGGGGTAGACAGGTTATTTGCATCCCTTATTTTTTTTTATCGTGAGTGAGGTATCATCCAGTAGCTCATACTTGTTTAAAATACAAACAGTGGCGAGAGCGGCACTTTCTTCAGGGTAGGAGGCCTACTGTGTAATGTGGTTGCCAGTAAGCTATATTCTGAGTATATCATCTTGGGTTACTTCAACCCCGGATAAATAGCAGCGGACGCCCATGGGTGTGGTCTTTGAAATGTTCTTTCTAACTTTGATAGTCGAACATTGGAGTCCAAGTTGACTGTGTCGCTTAAAATGGATATCGAGGCAGTACATCTTCATTAATGTAGAATTGTTTAAAGTATTGGTTTATTATTGTACTTAAGCTGAGTGAATCAATTATTGTTTTCTAAAGTCTTTTTTTTCCTTTTTAGTTTGATGACATAAAATTCATACTAAATTATTTAAAGGAATAATTTAGTATGAATTTTGTTCGAGGATTGAGTTATGTTTGTTCTAGGATTGAGTTATGTGTGAAAAAAATTATATTCTAATTGGTTCTAATTAGTCGTAATTAGCAATTAAGTAAAAAAACTGACACGTCTCTTACTATACATTCTGTCTGTCACTTTCCCTTCTCTCTCTCTCTCTCTCTCTCTCTCTCTCTCTCTCTCTCTCTCTCTCTCTCACTATATATATATATATATATATATATATTGATTACCTCCTCGTTATGTTAATTTTACTGTGAGTGTAAAAAGAGTGATTGGAAAGTGTGAAACATATTTGTATGTTAAGTGTCAGCAGACAACCCTCCCGTAGCTTCTCAACATCTTGGCTCTTAATAAAATTCCAAGAATCAGGTCCATTTAAATTCAAATTAGGTCAAACGTTCCCTTTTTTAGAAATCTTATAAAATGATTTTAATGTTGTTTTTTTTAATTCTCCGGCCGTATTTATTTAAAAAAAATTAATTCGCTGTGCAAACTCACTTTTCCCTAATCCCAATTATCTACACAGAGGTCAATGGATGACCCAATGGGACACGTTTTGTCTAGTATATATATATATATATATATATATATATATATATGAATTGGAAGGGTAATTGATTTATTTAATAAATTAAACAAAACATGCCAAGCAATGCTGGAGAAGTGAGGACGAATTCATAAGCGACGTTCTTATGTGGACTTCTACACACCAGTGTTGGCCGACCAGCATAAACTTACGACCATCAGCTCTGTACGGACACTGGGAGCCGTCTAGAAGACCTACCAGGAGGATGGGCGATAGGGACGGATGACGAGATAGAGTCAAGGGAATCCGTGGTATCAGCACGACTTGATGATGATGATGATGATGATGATGATGAAAAACAAAACAAAATAAATCGAAAACAAAAACAAAATAACAACAAAAACAACAAACAAATAAAGAATAACAACAAAACCCAAATAAGTTGGTGATTTGTTTTGTTTTACAGCATATGAAATAAGTTTATTACTCTAACAGAAATCTCGCTGCTATGTGCCATTTTTTTTATTTATTTATTATTTTTTTGTTACTGTTACATAGATAGAAACATTTTTGTGTTAAAATCTGAAGGTCGTTTCTTTTGTAGTAATGAAACAAGACACAAATCAGATAGAAGAAAAATGTACAACACGTACTTGGCAGTGAAAAGATACAAGAAAGGAAACTAGAGTCATAAAAAGTCAATCAGAGTTCATAAAGGAGGAGGGTGGTAGTCATTCTAAAATAGAGTACAGTAGTCGCCCTTCTCACTGAAATAGAGGATGGTTTGGTTTGGTTTGGTTTTGGTGAGACGAGTTAAAAATACTGGAAAGGGTACTTGCATTTCACATAGCGCTAATACCCTTGGGAAAGTACGAATACAACCATTTTCTCCAGTTATGGGCAAATAGTAGGGCAGACTGGGTTCTTTAACATTGGTATGGCAACCGGTCTAGGAGAAGGACAACTCTGAATTCAAACCAAAAGGACTCTCTTTTCGTTAGTCAAAACTACTTGAGTGCCATCCTCCCCTTCCTTCTCTTCCTAATATTGAAAACTCTTTTTTTTTTTTTGTTTAATGGCATATTAACTTTTGTGTGTCATTTAATGCCAAAGCTATCCTTGTAATACTATTTAACCCATAGCTATCTTTCCCAGGGGCATTAGTCCGAAAGTGAGCGTGATAGCGAGACTGGAGATCGAACTCGCTACTACGATGCTGCAATCCAGCATGTTAGCCAAATAGAGGATAGCCATGTCTACTGGGGTTTTTAAATACACCGACTGCGACTTTGCAGAGAGAGACCCCATCCCCCATGGTGTCACCTGTTGGCCGTGGGTGACCTATGATGCTTAAGGATGGAACCCTGGTGGCTTAGCAGTCATGACATGCAACATTCCAATCTGGCCCTTACTTAAACTAGACTGTCGGTCGGAGAGCTTCCTCTAATCAATCGACTGCTCACATCAAGCCCTAGCACCTATATGATTTTCCCGATCCTATTGCTTTATGGCTAGCCCAAACCCTTTTTACAATATATGTGCTGGGAGGCGGTGGCTGAGGATCATAATGTCCTGGGTATGACGTGAAGTTCCGATTCTGGAGCTCTGTGGAATGTGGAGTACCCCTTCATCGCCATTACTCCCAGAGCTACCCTGGCCCGGAGTGATAGTACCTGTTAGGGTCCCATCTATGGGTTAAAGAGAAAAACATGAGTTTAAAAAATGTGTTTAAAAAATTGCGTTTAAAAAAATGAATACCCTTCAAGAATAAATAAAACAAAAACATCTTCGGCATAAAATAACCCAGTAAGGGTTGAGATGTCGTAAAACCCAACCAACCAACCAACCAACCAAATAGAGGAAAAAACTTTAATTTTAGTTTAATGCAACAAACATAATTAGAATTTTAGTAATATCCTCAAAATGAGTCACTAAAAAAACATAATAAATATTAACACTAACAGACTACAAACTCATAAAATCTATTAGTTAAAGTAATAAAACACGCCTCGCAATTAACCAAAACATTTTTGTTATCAATGTAGACATATCGAGGTACGCCCATTACTGTAGTAGAGTAATGGTTAGCGAACAAGTCTAGTTGACCATTGTTAGTGAGTTCGATTCTCGTTAGGCAATCCATACTTCTCATCTTGTGATAAGTTTAGATGTCTTATTTTCGTGAAAAGTTTTTTGTTTTTTTATCAAGCAAATAAGGTTTCTGGTTCGTACTGGTCTTTGGCAACTCAGCATATGAGTAGCACTGGGATCTGTGCTGTAAAGTAAGGAACTGATGATATGTGTGGTGCTCCTCTTCAGATGCAAAAAAAAAACTCGATCTAGTGAAAAGGAGACAGACTTCCTCACTGTCTGGCTGATACCGACTCTAGGCCACCCCAATGACTTTATTTTACTTTATACATTGTAAGTCAAATATTTTGTGTACAAACATACTTTTCTGTGATCTGTGACAACATTCACCCAGGGTTGTTTGAGCTGGCTCCAGAGAACAGGTTGTGCTGACCCGCCTTCACATAGGCCACACCTACATCACCCATTATCAATTACTAGTGGGCACAGAATCCCCAATATGTACTAAATGCCAAGAGAGATTTACAGGGAAACATATACTGCAAGAGCGTGTAGAGTTTGATCTGGTGTGAACAAAATACTACTAAGCAAGTAATTTGAAAAAAAAACTTTTCACGAAACTAAAACCATCCAGGATTTTACATTTCTAAAAGAAGTGGGATTGTACTGAAAACTATGAACAATTAAATAATAGTTCAAATCTATACATATATACATTTGTTTTATACCAAACTAGCGCTATGAACCCAAAACTCAGTCGGCATTAAATGACCCACCGAGGTTGATATGCCATAAAACAAACCAAATCAAACCAAACCAAGACACCTGACAGCTCAGATTTCGAACCGGCATCCTGCTAATGTTGGCTGTTTTAATTTCAGGTACACAAACAAAAACAAAAACAAAATGCATTTGAGACACATACATATTCCATGAATATATGACCCCAGAGCAAAAATGGACTACAGAAGACAACATAAATGTAATACACAGTTATTTTAAAAGCAACCCAACACAAAGATATTATAGAAGAAAAAGATGATGAAATTTGGAAAGAAGCTGATAATTTCTGTACAACAAGCCAAAGTCTTGCGGACCAAGCAAGGATTATATTAAAGAAAGGCTATTTTTTGATACCGAGAAAATGGAAATATGTGCACAGATAAGTCGAGAATATTATGCTCAAAATCAGTCCCTTAAACGAGATGAAACATTGCCCAAAAAAAAAAAAAAAGTGGAGTACCCCTTTATCGCCATTATTCTCACGTCCACCCTGACCCGGAGTGTACAAAATCAGTATGTTTTGAATGGGTCGTATGTAAATGACACATCACTTGTGGCCATTACAACCAATCAGGCATTTGATAGGTAGGTTGTTTGGTTGCTTTGTTACTTGGGTTTACGGCATGTCAACCCTTGTTAGGTTATTTTCGCCGAAGACATTTGTTTTATTCATTCTTGATTTTATCCTTATTGAGAGAAATAAAAATATATCGAAAATTATAAATCAGATGTAAAATACATTCACGAAATTACACCAGTAAAGGTAAATTACCAAGTAGGTAACTCTCCGAGTCTGGCAGTTTTAGGCATTAAATAACCCACAGGGTTGTTATACCATTGTACAAACCAATACGAAATAAACCAAACCAAACCAAGCTAATGAAAATTATTTATACCAATTTGAAGATATTAAGAACTTGAAACATAGAAACTTTTATCAAAATGATTTGTTTCAGCATTAAATGAACTAAAAAG
>CM042155.1:52200273-52213867 GCA_023376005.1 Doryteuthis pealeii
TAAGACCCTCCTCCCCAATAGAGCTACCTGTTGGCCGTGGGTGTCGACCCGTAATGCTTAAGGATGGAATATTTTTGGCTGGGCACTGGGTAGTCCATGATATGCAACAATCCACTTTAGGTTAGATGGGCGAGTGAAGAGACCTCCTCCGATTAATCGGCGGGTCACGTCAAGTCCTAGCACCTATATGATTGTCCCGACACTATTGCTCTTATGAAAAATCCCTAATCCCTTTTATCATATATATATATATATATATATATATATATATATATATAATCCAAAAGTCCAGAGAAGAAATCTTCCTTACGACACAAGAGTTTTATTAAAAAAACCTGTCGCAGCTTGAGAGCTCAATGTGTGCTCTTAATGTTAGAGTCACAGAGCAAATATATAAGTAAAGAAATAACAAAAGACTTAGAGGATTATCATTATATATAGATAATAATGCTAATCCTCTCTTTTGTTATTTCTTTACTTTTATATATATATATATATATATATATATATATATGTGTGTGTGTGTGTGTGTGTGTGTGTGTGTGTGTGTGTGTGTGTGTGTGCTAGAAAGCAGTGGCTGATGGTCTTAGTGTTCTTGGTATGACGTTAGACTGCATCTAATGATGAAGTTCCAATATGGAGGTTTGGGGAGTGTGGAGTGCCCCTTCATCGCCATTACTCCCTGGTCCACCCTGATTCGGAGTGGTAGTACCTATTAGGGTCCCATCTATGGGTTAAATAGACCAAAAATGTCGGGTGTGGTTGACCATATATGGAATAAAAAGGTAAACCATTTTAGTCTATGGGATGAAGTTAGGATAATAGATAGAGAAGAACATTGGAAGAGAAGACACCTCAAAGAATCAGCTCATATGATAGGCTATAGTAATCTCTTAAGTCGACCAAGCATAGAAATGAACACAATATGGGAACCTATAATTAAAAAGGCTAGATTAGATTTTTTTTAAAACAAAAACAAAACAAAAAAACAACAGTCTAGGTAAAAAATCATACATAAGTGAATAGGTAGATATTCTAGGCAAAACAAGACATTAGGTTTATAAATCCCCAAACTTCACACTGGATTGTCCAGTTGGACACATAGCCTAGTGGATAAGACAGTTCTAAGTGACAGTTATCTCTAGACTGCAGGTTCAATCCTGGTTAGGGGCAGCAGTAACATAGAATAATAATTAACACAACCTAACACCTGTACCCCAGCTATGGTTAGCGGAATGAGAACAGGATACCCCCGTGGACTGAATAAAGTTCCGTGATGGCTCCCGATTACGACAAGAAGGTTCCCGATTACGACAAGAAATACCCGAAGAAGGCCGGAGGGCACATCGACCGAAATGTTGTACAAATAACAATGAAGATGAGGACAATAATCCGAATAATACAAATAATACTAAGAAAAAAACGTCTTCGACATAAGAATAACACAAGAGTTGACCTGTGATAAAATCCTACCAACCAACCAACCAACCAACCTGAGCTGATATCGGAAATTGGGTTATCTGCCCCTATTAATTCCTGGAATCAGACGCCAGGGCAGACCCCTAAAATTCCAGAGAACAGACCCGACAGGCAACAGGGGCAGTACTAGCTGATACTAGCAGAAGAATAGAACTACCGCGACTTTACCGGACAACGTAGAGACATTGCAAAGATTAATATAATTAAGATAAGTGTATTTGAATCCCTTGTATTACCTATAAATATATCCCCGCCAGGAGAAATTCCTCTGGCAACTCTGAAAGACAATTACACTACTCTTAAAGACATTTACAAAAGAAATGTATACACTCTAACACATTACTACTAACCCAGAATAAACTGTTAACCCAAATATGCACGCTATATTTGCCTTGTACCTTTCCGTCACAACAGTCATATTGTAACGTTACCATTGTTAACTTTATTTCTGTTACTCATTGATGTAGGTTTTTTGCAGATCGGACTACTCTGGTGTGTCCATGTATATGTGGTCACATTAAGAAAAAAAAATACGGAATCTGAGTTTAGCTAAGTCCATTATTATGTGACTTATGAGTTCATCCTTATTTCTCCAGCAGTGTCCAGCATGTCTTGTTCATCTTACTCGGATGATTTGTGTGATAGTGGGCAAGTGGCTGTACAGCTGTTTTCTTGTGGCGTGCTGCTTCCAAAATTTGTTCAAGACAGCAAGCAGTATCTTTATGTAGATCCATATTATTTTTTTTCTCTAAGCGTTTTAAGTCCAGTCTAGAGTCGACCTAGGTTTCACAGAGAAGGTTCCTCAGGAAAATTCTGACAGTTTTGTACACACACACACACACACACACACACACACACACACATATATATATATATATATATATATATATATATATATATAAAGTATATATGCATATATATTCACACACACATATATATATATACATGAAAAGCACACACACACACACACACACACACACACATATATATATATATATATATATATATATATATATACGAGACAAAACATGATCCATTGAGCTCTGAGTAGATAATTGAGATTACGAATAGATGCGTTTGCAAAGCGAATTAAATTTATATATAAAAAAAAAAGACACGGCCGGACAAAACATTACAATCATTTTGTAAGATTTCTAAGAAAGTGAACATTCGACCTAATTTACGCTACGGGTTGTTGCTTGTGAAATTTAACATACAAATACATTTCAAATTCTCTCATTTCTCTACCCCCCTCCCAGAGAAACTATCATATATATCGAGGAGGTAATCAAGATATACATAAAGAGGGGTAAAGTGACAGGCAGAATGTAAAGTAAGGGACGGGTCAGTTTTTGACTTAATTGCAATTTACGACTAATTATAGAACCAATTAAAATGGATTTTTTCAAACATAACTCAATCCTAAAAGTAAGGAATAATTTAGTATAGCTTTCGTGTCATTAAACTAAACAGTAAAAAAGCCTTTAGGAGACAAAAGTTGATTCGTTCAGCTTTAGTATAATAATATGCAAATAAGAAAGGTTTACAATAAAAAGTTCTCGACACTACAACAGCAGAGTAAGTACCACGCGACTTTACACCGCTACGATTGACTGGCCACATCTGCTACTTTTCTGTCTGATGATTGTGCAAACTAGATGGAACTTAAAGTAATAGACTTCATATTCATATGATGACGTCATTTACTGACTTCTATGATCAATAGGATCCAAGTACTGCAACACCGATGGAAGAAGTGCGTGGACTGTAAGGGTGGACTATGTTCAAAAATAAATTTCGTTTATTCATATTTCATGAGTGTATCTTAGTAAACCTATGAACTTTTCAGTCGAGCATATATATATATATATATATATATATATATATATACTAATGGGAGATATACCCGTATTGGATCCGGGAAATTCACCATTTATTTAAGCGGGCGTGCGAAGAAGAAATTTAACCGCCGTTAAAAAAATCTAGTAAATCCAATGAATTAAAAGAAACGTTCAGAAGACTAAACTCCACTTAATTTGAACCAACGGAAACTCTAAAAAATCTCTGTAAGGTATATTTAATATATAATTTACATATCGGGTCAGTTTTTGACTAAATTGCAAATTACGACTAATTAGAACCAATTAAAATGGAATTATTTTCAAACATAACCCAATCCTAAAACTAAGAATATTCTAATATGGATTTTGTCATTAAACTAAACACTAATATATATATATATATATATATATATATATATATATATATGTCTTGAACAAATCCTCGAAGTATCACCACAAATGACCAACAGTACGTCCACTTGCCCCTATCACACAAACCATTCGGGTTAGACGATTATTTGTAAGTTTGAAATAAAAACACTCAAAACACAGTCACAATCGCTATTATGTGATAAAGTGAAGAGCTGACAGTAGGTGTGGCGCAAAAACATTCTCCATGGTCTAGCACTAGCGAAAAGTGGATAGACTCCCTCGCTTTCCGGCTGATACCGACAATAGGCCACTCCGCCAACTTTACTTATATATATATATATATATATAGTGACAGAGATAGAAACCTGACAGAAAAACAGAGAGAGAGAGAGAGAGAGAGAGAGTGTGTGTGTGTGTGTGTTATCTGAACGAAGAACTTTCTATCGAAGTTAAAGTTTTATCATTGATATAACTTCAGTATATCTGGTTAATCTAGTAGTATCGTTGCATATGTAAGCAAGGAAAAAAATAGGCTTCAAGATGTGGCAGCAGAGGTTGCATCTGTATAGATCTGGCATTCTCACAATCTGATAGAAAAGGAGGGGAAGTAACGTCTGGATAAACTTTTTAGGTTAAATCGGACTTAACAGACCTAAATTCCACCATCGTATGTCACCCCACCGAAAGAAAAAAAAAAACAAAAATCAGGGAATTACCCGAATTTAATGAAATTTTCAGTGTTGATATATTAATAAATAAAAGATATAATGCACTAGTTATTTCATTTAAAAACTTTTAATTTTTTTCAGGCCAGTTAACTTTGAACCACGTATCTTTGAGGCGTAACACATATTCTCAAAGATACGTGGTTAAAAGTTAACTGACCTGAAAAAAATGTAAAAGTTTTTGGATAAAATAACTGGTGCATTATATCTTTTGTTTATTAATATATCAACACTGAAAATTTCATTAAATTCGGTTAATTCGCTGATTTTTGGTATTTTTTTCTTCTTTCCGCGGGGTGACATACGATGGTGGAATTTAGGTCCGTTAAGTTCGATTTAACCACTTTTTATATCTCCCTGTCTGGCTGATACTGACTTTAGGCCACCCCGACGATTTTACTTGTTACTGGAGAAATCTGTTTGGTTTAATGGTTACTACATTTCCACCAGGAGGCGCTCTTAGCGTAACGGTTAGCATAGTAGGGAATGGAATTTGTGACCCAAGTTCAAAACCTAAATGGGGGCTGTGTGTTTCACTTCGCATCAATACTCTTGGGAAATCCGGAATTATAACGAGGCAAAGGGGTCAATTATCTTGGGCTTCCAGCCAGAGGGACTCACAGACTTCCTTTATAAAACCTGTGATAATTATAAAATTAGTTCTATTAAAAAAATAAAGATAACGTGTATAAGAATAAAGTTGGAGAATGTGGGGTCAAACTGACCTCTCGACTAAGATATACCCCCCCCCTTTATAAACCCAAACAGAAAGGGGGAAGTTGAAACACTGACTCTTAGATGACCCTCAGGTTATTTTTTCTTTTTCCTATCTTGCTTATTCAATTTCTATGTTGAGGCAATTTTAGAGGTCACCAAGCCAGTATATTTACCACGTACTCCACATGTAAGGGTTAGGCACAAGGCCCTATTAATGTGTGACCTCCCACGAACCGAAGCTCATGGTGTGGCGGGTGCAAAAAATGCGTTCATCCCGTCGGCATTCCCCCTCAAGGAGAGCGCCTGAATGTGAATGACAATATTTCAAATGGACCCAGGTATGTACCTTGTTTACAAATCCCTGAGATCAAATCTTTTTTCTTGAGCGTTTAGTCAAATTTGATCACAAGATACCCATTGATTGATCGATATGTAAAGTCAAATGAATTAAGTCCACGGATAAAGAAAATTTATGAAAAAAATTTTTTTAAACTACCTGAACATACAAAGAAAAAAAATTATAGCCAGCAAAGACAGTTTGTGAATACGAGAGGAACGTTCGCGAGTTTGATCCACGTGCGTCCGTCTAAAGTGAAAAAGGTCACCCATACTGGTTTTACCCAGTGAATTGGACCCCCACATTATATTATTCTCTCTCGTCTGCGCGCACGTGTAGTTGGTCATATCAGAGCGGTAATTCTCGCCTTTAGACACGCACGTGTTCGTATAATAATTATAACTATCTTTCTTTTCTTTTTCAAATAAAAAACATGAATTGTTCCAGCAATGAATATGACTTTTTCCCCCCACAAAACTAAGATTTAAATGAAACGCAGAAAAAAAGTTTTAGTTGCTCAATATTGATTTTATTTTCATTTTCAATATTTCCTGAATAGAATTCTTTTAGAAGGTGATATTCATGTTTGGTACTTTGTTTAAGAAATACGTTTATCTCAGAAACTTATTTAGATAAATCAGAAACTTTTATTTATATTATAAATATAACCTGTAATTTAAAATTACAATACTGATATTTTTAGTAGTAATGTTTATCTGTTCAGCTTTTTTTTTGCTTTTTTTTTCAAATTAGGGATAGTTTTTGTAGTATAGTTTTCAAGATTTTTTTTTTTTAATTTTAGGAAGATGATTTATAAAACTTAGATCAGAATTATCTGATATAAATAAAAGAAAATTAAAGAACTTAATTATAGAGAAAATAATTATCCTTACGGATCTCATTTTTTTAAAATCGTTCTTGACTTTTTAAGAGAATTTCCCATAAAAAAAGTTCATTTTGTTTCTTTATTATTCATTTTTTAATTAATTTATTTATTTATTAGTCTACGCGTTTATAAAAAATCTGAATGCCTAAAAAAATTCTCCTTTTTTTTTTTCAGAAAATAAAAAACTGATTTAGAAAATATTTGATTTCCAACCATAAACTAGTGGTAATATAGGTAATATCGACTCTTAACAATTCACGGTAATTGTCCCCACCCGCCGCGACAGCTAGATAAGACATTGTCGGGAGATTAACGCTAACATCTTCCCCACCGTCAAGAACACTTCACAAATAGTGAAGTTAACGCACATAGATACTATCTTTCTTTTAAAAATGTATTTTTTCCCATTTATATTTCAACCCACAGAAAAAGAAAAGAAAAAGAAGAAAATAACATTTTACTATTTAATACCAGCTATTATGTGATGATGTAATTACATTTTTTTCATGAATTAGGAATAGGGTTATTTTTTTTTTATTCGGCTAACTTTGGCACAAGTATGAGGGCACTCAGTGAGAATCGAACTCACCAATAAGCCTAGCACGCTAACCATTCACACCAAGCGATAAATTGATACATTAATATTAATTAGGCCGATTTGTAATATACGTACGTCTCTACTCTTCCATTCTTTTGTATTGTTTGTTTGTTATACCAACTAAAACATAAATATTTATCCGAATGTTTTTTTCTCTTTCAAGTGTATTGTTGTCCTCTTTTTAAAATGTACAGTTTTGTTGATTAGTCATATAAAAAAGAAAATAATGAAAAAAACACAGAAAGAAAGATAAAAAATTGAAATATGTAATTTTTATCAAACGGAGAAATTAAAAAAAAAAACATTGATCCAATTTTCCTAATTATGAGAGAGAGAGAGAGAGAGAGAGAGAGAGAGAGAGAGAGAGAGAGAGAGAGAGAGAGAGAGAGAGTTGAGTTAAGGATGTACCCAACCACCAAAATAGTTTAAGTCAATTGGATTTTTTTTTTTAAGTAGAAAATTATTTTACTTTTAGATGATGACAAGGACACAATTACTCGTGTATATTTTATTTAAAATCTATCATTTTAAAATTCTTTTAATACAAAAGCTTTTAGGTATTTTTCCTCAAACAATTCCTACTAGCTATCTAAAAAACAAAGTCTGTATAATAATAATAAATAGGCGCGCGCACACACGGTCACAACTGGGAGAGAGAGAGAAAGCCATGCTAATATAGAAAGCATGACGCCTTTTCTTTTTCCTTCCTTGTGACTTTCTCTTCCTACTACTGCCATAATATATCACTACTACTACTACGTGCCTCATACTATCTTTAGTATGGCTGATGGTGTGAAGTGTTGCAAGCCATGTTGTTAGTAAGTACCATAAGATCTTTTGTAAATTTGTTGATTTCACTTTTGAGTAAGGCTTTTAGGGGACCCCGATATGGAAAAAGGGTTACTAATGTGCAAGACAAGTGCGTGAAAAAGGCGGTGGCGACCAACCCATACGACGTCCGGGTAGAGGAGTGTGACCCGCCTTTCGCATGGCTAGCCACACCAAATGGGCGTTTATGATCTTTAGGTGCCGATGAGACTATTTTTATCTGTAGTCACCTCCCAGACAATGTTTTTTTCTTGTTTAACTAACAACTTAACAGTTTTCGAGACAAACACCAATTTTATTTCCTTGTTTCTTTTAAGTCAAAATGCTACTACTCAACTAGACTCTACTCCCACTCTCAGTCGCACTCCACCTACCTACATTGGATATCATATTAACAAAAACTGTACACTCCCTTAGTTCATATATCTCTTTTACTGGAGAGAGACACTCAGCGAGAGGGTGATTTTCAAATAATAGGATTGGCTTTTCCTTCACTTTGCTTGAAAAAAATGTGTAGCCGAACCTGAGTTACAAATAAGGTAGACCCTACAAAGTTAATTACAGATTTTTAAAATATGTAACGTAACTCGTAAAATTCATTATATCTAGCTTTATGTAGCGTGAGTGTAAAAAGAAAATAGGTCTTGTTACTAGCACTAATATATATATGTGTGTGTGTGTATGTGTGAAATATATTCACACACACATACATACAAGTGCTTGTAATGAGACGTGTATATATACATTGATGTATATTTCTTCACGGGTAGTACTACTAATTTACGTTGTTTGTGATCTGGAGTAAGTCCGTTTTGGTGGAGATGTGAAGATGAGATAGAACTATTGTGTTTCCGAGTACATAAAGTTCGAAGAAAGAAAAGAAATGTTCATGTGGATAGTTGGCATTTTTCTATGTAAAGGGACGTAAGTAAGTAATATTGATAAGTAAGGAGAATTGAACAGAAGAGAGAGAGAGAGAGAAAGAAAGAACTAACGATGAGAAAGGTGGTATTTAGTGGGGACTTCCAAAAAGCAGTCAGTGAGTGTATGTGTGTTTGTGTGTCATGACTATGAAAACAGGCGGGGGACATAAAATGAGGGAGGAGGGAAATAAGAAAGGGCGGTACACAGTAAAGAACAGTTCACTTTTTTCCCCCTTGTTTTCTTCCTTTCGTTCACAAAAAAGCCAACATATGGTAGCCATTGTATCTACACACTTGTTATTTTTTAAATTAGTCTCGATGAAGCTAATCATGGACTCCACCTCTAACAATTTCTAGGGAAATGTAGATCAGAAATACTTATTGTCGTCGACTTTCTATCGAATGTGTGAGGAGTAACGAGGGCAAAGAAGGAAAAGAGTGAAAACCCCCTCCTGTTTAAGATCTGGAGTAACTCCTACAACAACACATTTAGTCCTGCCTTTTGAGTTTTTTCTCTCTACTTTGGTTCTTGTTTTGTAAATATTCAATATTTTCTTTTTTCTTCCCCACCCTGTATGTTTTTTTTGGGGGTGAAATAATGTGAAACTAAACCACTATTTAAAAAAATGTCCAAGGTTGATAATCACTTTAAGTTAACGGTCTGCCGACCTTACTTTGTGTTTCGTCTTCCTTAGTCTTTAAAAAAAAAAAAGGCATCAAATTTTTTTTTTTAAGTATAGTTTTTATTTTTATTTTTTTAAATTTACATACGTAAAGGTATATATATATACCTTTTTAATTTGTATAATAATTATTACAGATTTTTTTTTTTTTGTGATCAGTAATTTTTTAATTAGAAAAAAAAGGTAAATTCATTTTACAATTAGATCTTTTTGGGGAGGAATTATTTACTAAAAAGGTTTTATTTACAAATTGGTGTTTTTAAATATGTTCGATTTATATTTTAAGCCTTGATACATCAATTGAACAATATGTAGATATAGATAGATATATTTTTTAAAATCTTGTATATCATTGTCGATTATTATTATTACTTTTATTGTTATTATTCTAAAATTTGTGTCTCTGTGCTGCTTCTGCTGCCACCTCCCCATCGTTTTACCCCACCCGGTGGGATGCAGTTGAAATTACAGTTGACCAATAGAAAAGGATTGAGTGCGAGATATGTAACACGCCAACACACAAAAAATCATAATCACATAAGAAAAAGAATAACATTTTAAATTATTTCTAGTCGATCAGAATTAATTATAACTCGCTTGGACTATCGACAGCCATTTTCTCGTTTATTTTTCCACATTCTCTTGTCCAGCTTTAAAAAAATCTTCATAATTACAATCTGTCAGTGTCAATCATTATATTCCGCCTTTGAAAAATTAGGTATCATCATCATCGCCATTTTGCCTCTTTCCTTAGATCATCATCATTGTCAACAACAAACCCGTTATTCTTTCCCACTTTTCTAAAAAAGAAAAAAAAGCCTAATTCATATTCTTTTCTTTTCGATTCAGTCAGCTCTTCATGGATTAAAAAATTAAAACCATAAATTGTTTTTTTATTTCAGATAAATAATGTCCGTATAGTGTTGTAAAAGGACGTTAAAAATCCAACTTTGCTGAGTTAGTTATCCACGCGGAGTTGTCGTTGTTTCGGCATGCGTGATTAGTTCCTGTTCGCGTAGTGATCTGCGCGGCGTGTTGCATGGCCCTCCATGTCTTCCAAGCGGGAACTGACTTCCCATGTATGGTAACAAATATCATCCAACATCAACCCAACAAATTCCAAATGCTCGTTTGGCATTAAATGGGCTACAGCTTGCTATTAAGGAGATCGAATGAAAGACTATGTTGATGCCGCAAGTCGACTCAGGTAAGTTTTTCCCCCTTTCTATACGATTTGTGTGTACTTTTTTTATTGTATGTGTCTCTCTTTCAACCTAACTAAACTAGTTCTTGTGGACTGAAATTTTTTGAATGGCCTCATTTTATTCACGACCCCTTTCTTTAAACCCGCCTTGTGGATAACCAGCCATCCCCTTTGCTCTGTTGGCAGCTACCTGCAGTAAAATCGGAGCAACCCCAAGAGACGGAATTAAAACAGCGAAATAGCTCACAAATTAGAATAATCGGACAGAACCAATATCGATCAAACGGAGATCGTGGCACTCCCAAATTGGTCCAGTGCTGGCCGTTGTTGACTCTACAAACCAACCGCTCCGGCCCAAGCGTTAATACTGCCCCTTAATAGACCCAACAGACCCCACAACTGATGCTTCCACCGGTCCGGGTGGAAACATCACTTATAATGTTAACCTCCTTTCAGACGTTCTCCTTTGGAGGGACAAGAGGCCATTTACAATTTTTCCACCGCTAACGCTTCTAATCCAAGATGGAGGCCAAGCGTTATTGCGGGGAAATCAAGCCATCTTAACCCCGACCGACAAATCGTCCGTACTGCACAAGGTTCCCCGAGCAATATAATCCCAACAAATGGTGAGGTTGAGACATTTCCCATGAACCCGACATTTTTAGGGATTATATTTGCTCCGGGGATACCTTGTGCAGTACGGACGATCTTCCGGTCGGTTAAGATGGCTTGATTTCCGAATAAAGCCGCTTGCGCCTCCATTTGGATTAGAAGCGTTAGCCGGGGATGAAAATGGCCTCTTGTCCCTCCAAAGAGAACGTCTGGAAGGAGTATAACATTATAAGTGATGTTTTCCACCCGAGACCGGTGGAAAGCAATCAGTTGTGGGTCTGTTGGGCTATTAACGGGGCAGGTAGTTTAACGCTTGGGCCGGAGCGGTTTCTTTGTAGAGCAACAACGCCAGGCATTGGACCCATTTGGAGTGGCACGATTCTCGTTTGATTCGAATTGGTCTGTCCGATTATTCTAATTTGTGAGCTATTCGCTGGTTTATTAATTCCGTCTTCTTGGGGTGCTCCGATTTACATGCAGGGTAGCTGCCACAGAGCCACAAGGGATGCTGGTTTCCTACAAGGCGGGGTTAAAGAAAGGGTGTAATAAATACGAGCCAGTGCAAAAAATTCAGTCCCAAAGGAACTGTTTAGGTAGGTAGACACAGAGAGACACATACAAATAAAAAAAGTACACACAAATTAAGAAAAGGGGGAAAAACTTTACCTGAGTCGAACTTGTCGGCATCACATAGTCTTCATTTCATCTCCTTTATAGCAAGTGTAGCCATTTAATGCCAAAGCGAGGCAATTTGGATTGGTGTGGCGTTTGAATGTGAATGATATTTGTAGCCATACATGGAGAGTCCACGTTCCCCACGCTTGGAAGACATGGAGGCCACAGCACAACGCCGCGCAATCCACTACGCGAACAGGAACCTTAATCACGCATGGCCCGAAACAACGACAACTCCGCGTGGATAACGTAAACCTCAGCAAAGTTGGATTCTTTAACGTCTTTTACAACACCTATACGACATTTATTTATCTGAAATAAAAAAAATTATTACAGAATTTATGGTTTTTAATTTTTTAATCCATGAAGAAGCTGACTGAATCGCAAAAGAAAAGAAATTGAATTAGGCTTTTTTTTTCTTTTAGAAAGTGGGAAGAATAACGCGTGTTTGTTGACAATATATGATCTAAGGAAAGAGAAGCAAAATGGCGATTGATGATGAATACCTAATCTTCAAAGGCGGAATATAATGATTGACACTACAGTTGAATTATGAAGATTTTCTTTTAAAGCTGGACAACGAGAATGTGGAAAATAAAACGAGAAAATGGCTGTCGATAGTCCAAGCGAGTAAATTAATTCTGACGACTAGAAATAATTTAAAATGTTATTCTTTCTTATGTGATTATGATTTTTTGTGTGTGTTTTGGCGTGTACATATCTCGCACTCAATCCTTTTCTATTGGTCAACTGTAATTTCAACTGCATCCCACCGGGGGGGTAAAACGATGGGAGGTGGCAGCAGAAGCAGGCACCAGAGACAACAAATTTTAGAATAATAACAATAAAGTAATAAAATAATCGACAATGATATACACAGAGTTTTTAAAAAATATATCTATCTATATTCATACATATTGTTCAATTGATGATCAAGGCTTAACAATATAAAATCGAACATATTTAAAAACACCCAATTTGTAAATAAAAACCTTTTTAGTAAATTAATTTCCTCCCCAAAAAGATCTAATTGTAAAATGAATTTACCTTTTTTTTCCTAATTAAAGAAATTACTGACAACAAAAAAAAAACAATCTGCTAAAATTATTTATACAATTAAAAAGGTACTATATATATACCTATTACGTAGTAAATTTAAAAAAATAAAAATAAAAAACTATACTTAAAAAAAAAATTGTGGATGCCTTTTTTTTAAAACTAAGGAAGACGAAACACAAGTAGGTCGGCAGACCGTTAACTTTAAAGGATTATCAAACCTTGGACATTTTTTTAAATAGTGGTTTAGTTCACATTATTTCACCCCCCCAAAAAAAAACATTACAGGTTGGGGAAGAAAAAAAAGAAAATATTGAATATTACAAAAACAAGAACCAAAGTAGAGAAGAAAAAACTCAAAAGCAGGACTAAATGTGTTGTTGTAAGGAGTTACTCCAGATCTAAACAGGAGGGGTTTTCACTCTTTTTCCTTCTTGCCCTCGTTACTCCTCACCACATTCGATTAGAAAAGTCGACGACAATAAGTATTTCTGATCTACATTTCCCTTAGAAAATTGTAGAGGTGAGTCCATGATAGCTTCATCGAGACTAATTTAAAAAATAACAAGGTGTTAGATACAATTGGCTACCATATGTTGGCTTTTTTGTGAACGAAAAGAAGAAAACAAGGAAAAAGCTGAACTGCTTCTTTACTGTG
>CM042155.1:52213967-52308967 GCA_023376005.1 Doryteuthis pealeii
GCAGATGGATTTTAACTTGGTTAGGAACGATATAGTGAGAAGAAACTCTGAATTCAACTGTTATAAATTGACCTTGTGTCAGCTCAGGCTCGTGCGGAGGTGTTGGTAAATATATACATTGACGTTGATGTGTGCGGCTTTCAACCAACACGGAGCGAAGCAAAGGCACACGGTGTAGGCACAATAACAAGAATTCTACAACCAACAAAACCGGGTTTCTTTCCATGCTCAGTCGCTTATATTACCGCATGCAAACTTAGCAAGTCGCAGTAATATTGCAGATCATTGTTCATTTGCATAAGATCGTGTGTCGATGCGTTTGTGTGAATTGAAAGAATTTGAGGTGGTGTGAATCCATGAGATTAAAGTGATATACTAAACGGGTGTGGTCATCGTGTTCGCTGGGGGGGGGGTAGACGGTTTTGCCAATCCCCTTTTTTTTTATAGTGAGGAGGTTCATAAGTAGCTCAATATTGTTTTAAAATCACACAGTGGCGAGAGCGGGACTTTTTCGAGAGTAGAGGCCTACTGTGTAATGTGGTTGCCAGTAGCCTTATATTTGAGTTATATCTGGGTTACTTCAACGGATACATAGCAAGCGGAGCCATGGTGTGTTTTGAAATGTTCTTTCTACATTTGATAGTCACATTGGGTTCAAGTTGATGTGTGTTAAAATGGATATCGAGGCAGTTAAAATTTCATTAATGTAGATTGTTAAAGTATTGGTTTATTATTGTACTTAAGCTTGAGTGAATCAATATTGTTTTTAAGCTTTTGTTTCTTTTTTTAGTTTGATGAATAAAATTCATACTAGAATTATTAAAGGATATTTAGTAATGAATTTTATGTTCGAGGATTGAGTTGTTTGGTTTAAGGATTCAGTTATGGTGTAAAAAATTATATTTTAAATTGGTTCAATTTCGTAATTAGCATTATAAACAAACTGAACGATCTCTTTACTATAATTTGTCTGTCTTTCTCTTCTCTTTCTCTCTCTCTCCTCATTATTCTCTCCGTCTCTCAACTATAATATATATTATATGTAATATATTTGATTACTCCTCGTTAGTTAATTTTTATGTGATGTAAAAGAGTGATTGGAAGTGGAACATATTTGGTGTGCTTAAGATGTCAGCAGACAACCCTCCTACTTCAACATTTGGCTCTTAATAAATCAAGAATCAGTATTTAAATTCAAATTAGGTCAAACTTCTTTTTTAGAAATCTTATAAAATGATTTTATGTTGTTGTTTTTAATTTCCGGCGTATTTATTTAAACAAAAAATTAATTCGGCTGGCAACTCCCATTTTCCTATCCAATTATCTTTCTAACAGAGGTAATGGATGAACAATGGGAAGTTTTGTCAGTATATTATATATTATATATATATATATTTATGATTGGAAGGGTAATGATTTATTTAATAAATAAACACACATGCAAGCAATGCTGGGAGAAGTGAGAGAATTCTAAGCGACGTTTTATGTGGATTTCTAACACACAAGTGATTGAGCCGAACAGATAAACTTATCGGAATAGCTCTGTCGGCACTGGGAGCCGTCTAAGAAGAAGAACAGGAGCGATGGGGGTAGGGAGGATGACGAATAGAGCAAGGGAATCCTGTATCAGCACGACTTGATGATGATGATGATGATAGATGATGATGAAAAAAAAAAAATAAATCGAACAAAAAAAATACAAAAAAACAAAACATAAAGAATAACAAAACCAATAAGTTGGTGATTTGTTTTGTTTTACAGCATATAAATAAGTTTATTACTAAAATTCGCTGCTATGTGCACATTTTTATTATTTATTTATTTTTTTTGTTACTGTTTACATAGATGAACATTTTTGTGTTAAGAATCTGAAAGTCGTTTCTTTTGTAGTATAATGGACAGACAGAAATCAGATAGAAGAAATGTACAACGAGTATTGCAGTAAAAAGAATACCAGAAAGGAAACTAGAGTCATAAAAGGTCAGTCGAGTTCAAAGGAGGAGGGTGAGTAGTATTTGAAATGAGTAAGTCGTCGCCCTTCTCACTGAACTAGAGGGATGGTTTGGTAGGTTTGGTTTTGGGAACGAGTTAAATACACTGGAGGGTTATTGCATTTCCATAGCGCTATACCCTTGGAAAGTAGAATACAACTATTTCTCAGTTATGGGCAATAGTGGCAGACTGGGGTTCTTTAAATTGGTATGGAACGTCTATGGAGAAGGACACTCTGAATTCAACCAAGGAATTCTATTTCGTTAGTTCAAACTATTATGATGCCATTCTTCTTTCTATTCCTAAATATTGAAAAGTCTTTTTTTTTTTTTGTTTAATGGATATTAACTTTGTGTGTCATTTTAATGCCAAGCATCTTGTATATATTTAACCTAGCTATTTTCCAGGGGCATTAGTCCGAAAGTGGGTGAAGGGACTGAGATCGAACTCGCTAACTACGATGCTGCACGTCCAGAGGTTTAGCCAAATAGAGGATAAGCCATGTCTATGGGGTTTTAGAATACACGCTGCGACTTTGCAGAAGGAGAGACTCATCCCCTGGTGTACTGTTGGCGTGGGTGACCTATGATGTTAAGGATGGAACTGGTGCTAGCAGTTCATTGACATGCATTACAATCTGGCCTTACTTAACTAGACTGTCGGTCGAAGAGCTTCTCTAATAATCGACGCTCAATCAAGCCTAGCACTATTGATTTCCCCGATCTATTGTATTATGCTAGCCCAACCCTTTTACAATATAGTGCTGAGAGGCGTGTGAGGATCATAATGTCTGGTATGACGTGAAGTTCGATCTGGAGTCTGTGGAATGTTGGATACCTTCATGCATTATACCAGAAGCTACCTGGCCGGAGTGATAGTACTGTTAGGAGTTCCATCTTGGTTAAAGGAAAAACATGGTTTAAAACTGGTTTAAAAATTGCGTTTAAAAAAAATGAATGCTTACAAGAATAAATAAAAAAAACATTTCGGCATAAAAATACAGTAGGTTGAGATGTCCGTAAACCCAACAACAACAACAACAAATAGAGGAAAACTTTTAATTTTTAGTTTAACACAAACAAACATAATAGAATTTTTATATATCTCAAAATGAGTCACTAAAAAAACATATAAATATAAACTAAGACTACCAAACTCATAAATTATTAGTTAAAGTAATAAAACACGCTCGCAATAACAAACATTTTTGTTATCAAGTAGACATACTCGAGTAGCCCATTTGTGTAGTATAATCGGTTAGGACAAGTTTAGTTGACCAATTGTTAGTGAGTTCGATTCTCGTCAGGCATTCATAATCATCTTGTTAAGTTTAGATAGTTTATTTTCGTGAAAGTTTTTTTGTTTTTTTATCAAGCAAATAAGGTTTCTGGTTCGGTACTGGTCTTTGGACTCCATATTATGAGTAGACTGGGAATCTGTGCTGTAAAGTAGGACTGATGATATGTGGTGCTCCTCTTAGATGCAAAAAAACTTCGATCTAGTGAAAGGAGACAGACTTCCTCACTGTCGGCTGATACGCTCTAGCACCCAATGATATTTACTTTATAACATTGCAAGTCAAAATATTTGTGTACAAACATACTTTTCTGTGATTGTGAGCAACATTCACCCAGGTTGTTTGAGCTGGCTCCAGAGAACAGGTTAGTGCTGACGCTTCACATAGGCCACTCATCCACAATCATAATTTAGGGAGCACAGAATCCATATGTACTAAATGCAAAGAGATTCTGGGAAACATATACTGCAAGAGCGTGTAGACTTGATCTGGTGTGAACAAATACTACCAAAGCAAGTAATTTAAAAAAAAACTTTCACGAAACTAAAACATCGATTTTAACATTTTTAAAGAAGTGGGATTAGTACTGAAGTATGACATTAATAATAGTTAAATTATACATATAACTTTGTTTTACCAACATAGCGCTATGAACCCAGAAATCCAGTCGCTTAATGACCACGAGGTTGATATGCATAAAAAACCAACAAACCAAACCAAGCACCTGACAGTCCAGTTTGACGGCACCTGCAATGTTGGTGTTTTAATTTCAGGTACACAACAAAAACAAAAACAACAAATGCACTATTGAGAGCACATACATAATTCATGATATATGACCCAGAGGAAAAAGGACTAAGAGACAACATAAATGTAATACACGTTATTTTAAAAAGCAACCAATAAAGACCATACGAAGAAAAGGATGAAATTTGGAAAGAAATGATAATTTCTGTACAATCAAGCAAGTCTTGGCGGCAAGCAAAGGAAATATAAAGAAAGCTATTTTTGATACCGAGAAAATGGAAATATGTTGGCAGATAAGTCGAGATATTATGCTCAAAATGGTCCTAAAAGAGATGAACATTGCCCCCCCCCCAAAAAAGATCGTAGAAGTATCATCAATATTACAACAAAGAAAGACCACATACAATTGGAATCTGTGGAATGTGGAGTACCTTTTTGGCATTACTTCTCAAGTCCACCTAGACCGGAGTGTACAAAATAGTATATTTTGAATGGGTTGTATGAAAATGGCAATCACTTGGCCATTAAAGAATCAGAGCATTCTGATAGGTAGGTGTTTGTTGCTTGGTTACTTGGGTTTAGGCATGGTCACCTTGTTAGGGTTATTTTACGCGAGGACAATTTGTTTTTATTCATTCTTGATTTTATCTTATTGAGAGAATAAAAATATCTTACGAAAATTATAAATCAGATGTAAAATGATCACAGAAATTAAGGCGTAAGCGTAAATGGAGTACCAAGTAGGATACTTCCAGTTGGAGTTTTAAAGGCATTAATAACCCAACAGGATGTTATATTCGCATGTACAAACAATACGAAAAACTCAACCAAACCAGAGCTATGAAAAATTATTTAATACGCAATTTGAAGATATTAAAGAACTTGAACATAGAACTTTTTATCAAAATGATTTGTTTAGCATTAAATGAAATAATAAAGGGTTGATATGCGTAAACAACAAACAAACCAACAAACAAAAACCAAATTATTCTTGATCGGTATTCAAACATTTTTAAACTCAATTTTTTTTCAAATACATGGTTTAAGGATATTTTTTTCTATTTAACCCCATAATGAGACCCTAACAGGTAACTACATGTCGGATGAAGTGGCCTGGGAGTAATGGCCATGATTCCGTAATCATAGAGTCCAGAAATTGGAATCTCACATTAGATGCAGTATTTAATGTCATAACTCGGACATAGTTCTGATAGGATAATACAAATGGCAATAGTCAACATGATCCAGTGTTTTTTGTTCTTCATAAGATTATTTATAAATGTCCTGTGGACCGACGTTGACCAGCCAAAAATGTTATTCACTCCCAGCCTAAGGATCTATATGGACCACTTGATAATCCTGTTGAAGATCACTTCATCGTGCAGTTCAGAATTTCAGTTCAAAATGCCAAGATGTATATATTTTGCCAACCCACTCAACAGATAAGATGTGAACAAGGTCAATTTCTTAAGCGGCGTTTAGAGGTTTGAATTCAGATTTTACTCTTCTAAACCGTTGCTAACGAAGGTTAAGAGCCCAGTCTGCCTAATATTTACCATAGATAGAGGGAGAATAGTTTGGATGCATATTTTTGACAAGGGGTGTCAGGCGATATATGAAATGCAAAGAGTTTGCTATTTTATTTTATAAAGTTTTAATCAATTCTATTATATTTAAAATCATTGTTTATACCTTGATTATATTTTTTTATTTAGCTTTTCTTACGGAAATGAGGGTAAAACATTTTTTTAATCTCCCTCGGACAAAAAATGGGTGGGAATTATTGAACTTTGATGCTTGTTTCCACTTGTTAATTACGCTTAAGAATTGACCTTGTGTCACATTCGTGTTCAGAGGGCTGTATATATATATATATATATTATATATTATATATATTATATTATTATATTTCAGGGTTAAATCCTTGAAATAATCGAGGTACGATTAATTGCAAACGTAAATCTTATTCAGTAAACACGTGCAATCGGCTGCAATTAATCGTACCTCGATTCATTCAGTGGATTTAACCCGAAGATCCTTATGGTGAAACTCGAGTAGTTTTCTTTTATATCATTTTTTATAATAAATTTGCCTATCTCGTATTGAGCACTTTGTATTTGTTAATTGCTGACTTAACCCTGAATTTTGGCACTTCAAGTGATCGTGCCCATATTTCACGGTAAGCAACCTTTATCCTTATATATATAGTATATAATATATATATATATATATATATATAATATATACAGACACCGTGTTTCTACGTTTCAAGTCTCTTCAGTGAGGCTAGACACAACAACTGCTCTGACAAGGAGCGAAACCAGACTGACTTCCTCAGCCTATATATATATATATATATATATTAAAAAGAGAGAGAGAGAGAAAGAGAGAGAGGAGAAGAGAGAGAGAGAGAGAGAGAAGAGAGGGGGGGAGAGAGAGGGGGAGGGAGAGAGAGAGGGAGAGATAGATAGATAGATAGATAATTGCTCTGTATATTGTACGTTCATAATAGTTAAACAATAAATAATGTGCATTTTTATCAAAAAGTTTGAATAAAACATTTACAAACATATTTATATTTGCTTATAACAGGTTTTTCAGGTAAGTATTTATCCAACCCGTTCCACGGGTAGGATATGACAGAAGGTCATAAGTGTGGGACATCCAGCGAGGATCGAACTCGCAATTCATATGTATAAGTCTGCGAGACTAGCTTGCTAACCATTACACCACGATAGGTTTTTTTTTACCCCACCCGTTCGCAATGGATAGGATATGACACAAGTTCCTAAATATGGGGCATCCAGTGAGGCCCGAACTCGCTATTCAGTAGTAATGTATCTGCGAGACTAACTTGCTAACAATTATACCACGGTGAACGCCTTTTTACCCAAGCGTTTCGCCATGGGTAAGATGTGATACAAGGTCGCAAGTATGGGACATCCAGCGAGGCCTGAACTCGCTATTCAGTAGTAATGGATCTGCGAGACTAGCTTGCTAATATTAGCCATGATGGACGCCGAACTGGTTTTACTGGTATATTTGTTTGTGATTTTATTTTCACATTTTCTGACATTACAATCAATTTGAACATTGATGATTTGCTAACAATAAAGATAAAGAATTCGTTTTTAACTATGTCAAGGATAATAGGTAAACTTTTACGTATCACGTTTTATATATAATATATATAATATATATATATATTATTTATATATATATATAAACTTTATTACGTATCACGTTATATATATATATATTTAAACTTATACGTATATATATATATATATATATATATATATATATATATATAATATATATATAAGTCGTCGGGGCGGCTAATGTCGGTATCAGACACCGAGAGTCTTCCCCTTTTCACTAGCACTAGACCAAGGAGATTATTTTAGCATCTGAGGTGGAACGCCACACCTACCATCAGCTCCTCACTTTATCGCACAGATCCTGTGCTACTCATACGCTGAGTTGTTGAGGGTCGGTATCGAGCCAAGAACCTTTGATTCCTAGCCGAACACTCTACGACTGAGAGACAAACGTGACACGTTGGGTCACCCATTCAGCTCTTTGTAGATAATTGAGATGAGGAAAGGGGAGTTAGCAAAGCGAGTAATTTTTTTTTTTAATACCGCGGACGAAACCTTACAATCATTTTGTAAGGTTTCTAAGAAAGGGAATATTTGCCTCATTTATGCTACGGATTGCTGGTTGTGAAATTTAACATAGAAATACATTTCAAATTCCCCCCTCTCTCTCTCCGCTCCTCTCTTCTCTTCTCTCTCTCTCTCTCCAGAGAGAACATACATTATAATTATAATAATGAGGAGGTAGTCAAGAGATACATAGAGGGGAAGAAAGAGATAGACACAGAGTAAAGTAAGGATTAGTCGGTTTTTCACTTAATTGCAAATTACGACTAATTAGATACAATTAAAACATAATTTTTTTCAAACATAATTCAATCTAAAAGTAAGGAATAGTTTAGTATAATTTCGTGTCATTAAACTAAACAGTAAAAAAACCTTTAGGAAGCAAAGTTGATTAACTCAGCTTTAGTATAATAATAATAATAATAATAATAATAATAATAATAATATATATATATATATATATATATATATATATATATATATGGAATACGGTGAGGAAATTAATCAGACAATATGAGAAGAAATATTTTAAATTATAACAAACACAGGATGTTATGATTAGGGGAAACAGTTTTATGTCAATACTTAAGCATTTCGGTATATTGTACCATCTTCAGGACACTGTTAAGTAATGTTTATGTGAGGGACAAAATGAAAGATGTTAAGTGTATAGTGAATGTGTGAATATGATGTTATTAACCGTTAATTTTTATATGCGCGTTTGTTTACGAAAGCCAATGATGTAATCATTGCATGTGCAAAAATGGGAAGGTGAAGATCATAAGATGACGCATGCATGAACGTGAATAGCGGAGAACGAAAAGTTAACAAAGATATGACGTATTTCATATGGAATATTAATGTTAGAAAGTAAGAAGATTGAAACAATATATAAATACATATAATACATATATCAGTATGATCATTTATTATTACAATGTTTGATATATGTTTACTTAAGATCTGTTGCTAAATAGTTCAATATATAAAAATATAATAACCTTCATTTAACTCTCTCTCTTTTTTTTTCCTTTCTTTCTTTCTTTTCATCGTCGATTGAAACGGATTAGCGTTATTGTTTTTGTGTTCTCCTCTCCCTTCTCTATTTCTCCTACTCTCTTCTTTCTTTCTTTCTTCTTTCTTTCTTTCTTAATTTTTTCTGTGTAGCATGTCCTGTGTAGCATTTCTTTTTTCTTCCCTTTCTTTCTTTATAATAATAATAAACAGAATGGTTCATTATTTAGCTGAGGTGACAACACTCATAAAAAATAAGAATTCGGCGGATAAGCAAAACCAGATAACCAGAATTTACATTTTTGCATTTCATCTTGGATGATTTAGACGATCTCATTTTTAAACCAGAGGGTGTTGCAAGAGGATAACGGTCGGAAGATTAAGGAACACCAGTATTAATAAATAGATAGTACTCAATATCGTGGTTTGAGTATGACTATCTAAGGGTAGCGAGGACATGAAGTCAACGGCGCTTGGTTACTGACAATTTCTCATCTATGCGATTCTCAAACCAAGTGCCACTCTAAAAGAAATCAAGTGAGACTTGGGATTGTAAGGTTAAAAGGTGATATATACTTGAAGATACAAACTCAGACAAAGGTTGATAGACAGAACATTTAATATGGTACAGCACATGGATAAACAGGGTACATAATACATAGGTGTACATAAACATACATACAAAGTAAAAGGGAAAAACATAAAGGCACAGACATAAGACTAAGAATAGTCCATGCTGTATAAATCACTTACAGTGAGTAGTCCGGCGTTGAGGGCCGAAGCCCCAACGAGAGGGGGTAGACCAGAGTCTAACCATGTGTCTCGTAGGTCGAGCGTCAGGAAAAGAGAAAGAGACGTTAAAACCAGCCGCTTAAATATAACCGTCCCTAGCGGGAACAGCGAACTAAACGGGCAGACAACTCTCCAGGCAAAATACGAAGTAACGCCACAGGATGTTTTGAAAAGTGACAGTTGATACCGAGACAGTGAAGGGTTAAGTCGACTGATTTGGAGCTTCATCATAATTCCCCCCCCTCATTTGAGGGGGGGTTCTAAAGAGCAATTTTTCTTCTATCGACTAAGAAATCATTCCAAATTCATTAATTCTTACCGCATAAAGCTGATTAATTGCTCTGTGGTTTGCAGAATACAACGATTGCACCTATGCAGAGGGGTAAGTCCCTCCTCCCCAATAGAGCTACCTGTTGGCCGTGGGTGTCGACCCGTAATGCTTAAGGATGGAATATTTTTGGCTGGGCACTGGGTAGTCCATGATATGCAACAATCCACTTTAGGTTAGATGGGCGGTGAAGAGACCTCCTCCGATTAATCGGCGGGTCACGTCAAGTCCTAGCACCTATATGATTGTCCCGACACTATTGCTCTTATGAAAAATCCCTAATCCTTTTATATATATAATATATATATAATATATATATATATATATATATATATATATATATATGTATCCAAAAGTCCAGAGAAGAAATCTTCCTTACGACACAAGAGTTTTATTTAAAAAACCTGTCGCAGCTTGAGAGCTCAATGTGTGCTCTTAATGTTAGAGTCACAGAGCAAAATATATAAGAAATAACAAAAGACTTAGAGGATTATCATTATATATAGATAATAATGCTAATCCTCTTCTTTGTTATTTCTTTACTTATATATATATATATATATATATATATATATATATGTGTGTGTGTGTGTGTGTGTGTGTGTGTGTGTGTGTGTGTGTGTGTGTGCTAGAAAGCAGTGGCTGATGGTCTTAATGTTCTTGGTATGACGTTAGACTGCATCTAATGATGAAGTTCCAATATGGAGGTTTGGGGAGTGTGGAGTGCCCCTTAATCGCCATTATTCCTGGTCCACCTGATTCGGAGTGGTAGTACCTATTAGGGTCCCATCTATGGGTTGAATAGACCAAAAATGTCGGGTGTGGTTGACCATATATGGAATAAAAAGGGAAACCATTTTAGTCTATGGGATGAAGATGCCTCAAAGAATCAGCTCTTATGATAGGCTATAGTAATCTCTTAAGTCGACCAAGCATAGAAATGAACACAATATGGGAGCCTATAATTAAAAAGGCTAGATTAGATTTTTTTAAAAACAAAAACCAAACAAAAAAAACAACAGTCTAGGTAAAAAATCATACATAAGTGAATAGGTAGATATTCTAGGCAAAACAAGACATTAGGTTTATAAGTTCCCAAAATTCACACTGGATTGTCCAATTGGATTGACACATAGCCTAGTGGATAAGACAGTTCTAAGTGACAGTTATCTCTAGACTGCAGGTTCAATCCTGGTTAGGGGCAGCAGTAACATAGAATAATAATTAACACAATATAACACCTGTACCCCAGCTATGGTTAGCGGAATGAGAACACGATACCCCCGTGGACTGAATAAAGTTCCGTGATGGCTCCCGATTACGACAAGAAGGTTCCCGATTACGACAAGAAATACCCGAAGAAGGCCGGAGGGCACATCG
The DNA here is from genome assembly GCA_023376005.1 of Doryteuthis pealeii. Lineage (NCBI taxonomy): Eukaryota > Metazoa > Mollusca > Cephalopoda > Myopsida > Loliginidae > Doryteuthis > Doryteuthis pealeii. The sequence continues at coordinate 52,225,183 of CM042155.1, forward strand.
GCCGAAACGTTGTACAAATAACAGTGAAGATGAGGACAATAGTCCGAATAATACAAATAATACTAAGAAAAAAACGTCTTCGACATAAGAATAACACAAGAGTTGACCTGTGATAAAATCCTACCAACCAACCAACCAACCAACCTGAGCTGATATCGGAAATTGGGTTATCTGCCCCTATTAATTCCTGGAATCAGACGCCAGGGCAGACCCCTAAAATTCCAGAGAACAGACCGACAGGCAACAGGGGCAGTACTAGCTGATACTAGCAGAAGAATAGAACTACCGCGACTTTCGGACAACGTAGAGACATTGCAAAGATTAATATAATTAAGATAAGTTTATTTGAATCCCTTGTATTACCTATAAATATATCCCGCCAGGAGAAATTCCTCTGGCAACTCTGAAAGACAATTACACTACTCTTAAAGACATTTACAAAAGAAATGTATACACTCTAACACATTACTACTAACCCAGAATAAACTGTTAACCCAAATATGCACGCTATATTTTGCCTTGTACCTTTCCTTCACAACAGTCATATTGTAACGTTACCATTGTTAACTTTATTTCTGTACTCATTGATGTAGGTTTTTTGCAGATCGGACTACTCTGGTGTGTCCATGTATATGTGGTCACATTAAGAAAAAAAATACGGAATCTGAGTTTAGCTAAGTCCATTTATATGTGACTTATGAGTTCATCTTATTTCTCCAGCAGTGTCCAGCATGTCTTGTTTGTCTTACTCGGATGATTTGTGTGACGGTGGGCAAGTGGTTGTACAGCTTTTTCTTGTGACGTGCTGCTTCCAAAATTTGTTCAAGACAGCAAGCAGTATCTTTATGTAGAATCCATCTTCTTTTTTTTTTCTCTAAACGTTTTTAAGTCCAGTCTAGAGTCGACCTAGGTTTCACAGAGAAGGTTCTCAGGAAAATTCTGACAGTTTTGCACACACACACACACACACACACACAACACACACACATATATATATATATATATATATTATATATATATATAAAGTATATATGCATATATTCACACACACATATATATATATACATGAAAAGTACACACACACACACACACACACACACACACATATATATATATATATATATATATATATATATACGAGACAAAACATGATCCATTGAGCTCTGAGTAGATAATTGAGATTACGAATAGATGCGTTTGCAAAGCGAATTAAATTTATATATATAAAAAAAAAGACACGGCCGGACAAAACATTACAATCATTTTGTAAGATTTCTAAGAAAGTGAACATTCGACCTAATTTAAGCTACGGGTTGTTGCTTGTGAAATTTAACATACAAATACATTTCAAATTCTCTCATTTCTCTACCCCCCCCCTCACCAGAGAAACTATCATATATATCGAGGAGGTAATCAAGATATACATAAAGAGGGGTAAAGTGACAGGCAGAATGTAAAGTAAGGGACGGGTCAGTTTATTACTTAATTGCAAATTACGACTAATTATAAAACCAATTAAAATGGATTTTTCAAACATAACTCAATCCTAAAAGTAAGGAATAATTTAGTATAGCTTTCGTGTCATTAAACTAAACAGTAAAAAAGCCTTTAGGAGACAAAAGTTGATTCGCTCAGCTTTAGTATAATAATAGATATGAATGCAAATAAGAAAGGTTTACAATAAAAAGTTCTCGACACTACAACAGCAGAGTAAGTATCCACGTGACTTTACATCGCTACGATTGACTGGCCACATCTGCTACTTTTCTGTCTGATGATTGTGCAAACTAGATGTAATAGACTTCATATTCATATGATGACGTCATTTACTGACTTCTATGATCAATAGGATCCAAGTACTGCAACACCGATGGAAGAAGTGCGTGGACTGTAAGGGTGGACTATGTTCAAAAATACATTTCCTTTATTCATATTGTATGAGAGTATCTTAGTAAGCCTATGAACTTTTCAGTCGAGCATATATATATATATATATATATATATATATATGAGACGTAAACAAACAGACGATGTTTGTGATATGGCTATTTTCAGCCGACAATATTTGGGAGAATATGTGCTTAAATGAAGTCGAACCTATTTTTTGAAATTTAATTCATTAATAATTAATTAGGCGGGATTAAACTATTTAAATGTAAGGCTAAACAAATCGAGAAAATCAATCTCTGTATGTACATTTCGGCCTATTAGGCCTCATCAGCAGAGCTATAGATAAGACCGCCCCGTGTGTGATTCGAAACTGTCTGTCAAATTAGCAGGCAAGTGTCTTACCTCCACACCAACGGACTTAGCAGGATTTTCTTCGCTTTGTTAAGTAGTAGTATTTTATATTCCTCTTAAGTGACTCTACACGAACTTACGAGACGTAAACAAACAGACGATGTTTGTGATATGGCTATTTTCAGCCGACAATATTTGGGAGAATATGTGCTTAAATGAAGTCGAACCTATTTTTTGAAATTTAATTCATTAATAATTAATTAGGCGGGATTAAACTATTTAAATGTAAGGCTAAACAAATCGAGAAAAATCAATCTCTGTATGTACATTTCGGCCTATTAGGCTCATCAGCAGAGCTATAGATACGAAGACCGCCCCGTGTGTGATTCGAAACCTGTCTGTCAAATATAGCAGGCAAGTGTCTTACCTCCACACCAAACGGACTTAGCAGGATTTTCTTCGCTTGTTAAGTAGTAGTAGTATTTTATTCCTTAAGTGACCTCTACACGAACTTACGAGACGTAAACAAACAGACGATGTTTGTGATATGGCTATTTTTCAGCCGACAATATTTTGGGAGAATATGTGCTTAAATGAAGTCGAACCTATTTTTTGAAATTTAATTCATTAATAATTAATTAGGCGGGATTAAACTATTTAAATGTAAGGCTAAACAAATCGAGAAAAATCAATCTCTGTATGTACATTTCGGCCTATTAGGCTCATCAGCAGAGCTATAGATACGAAGACCGCCGTGTGTGATTCGAAACCTGTCTGTCAAATTAGCAGGCAAGTGTCTTACCTCCACACCAAACGGACTTAGCAGGATTTTCTTCGCTTTGTTAAGTAGTAGTATTTATATTCCTCTTAAGTGACCTCTACACGAACTTACGAGACGTAAACAAAACAGACGATGTTTGTGATATGGCTATTTTCAGCGACAATATTTGGGAGAATATGTGCTTAAATGAAGTCGAACCTATTTTTTACGTCTCGTAAGTTCGTGTAGAGGTCACTTAAGAGGAATATAAAATACTACTACTTAACAAAGCGAAGAAAATCCTGCTAAGTCCGTTTGGTGTGGAGGTAAGAACTTGCCTGCTAATTTGACAGACAGGTTTCGAATCACACAGGGCGGCGTTTCGTATCTATAGCTCTGCTGAAATAATAGGCCGAAATGTACATACAGAGATTGATTTTTCTCGATTTGTTTAGCCTTACATTTAAATAGTTTAATCCCGCCTAATTATTAATGAATTAAATTTCAAAAATAGGTTCGACTTCATTTAAGCACATATTCTCCCAAAATATTATAATATATATGCTCGACTGAAAAGTTCATAGGTTTACTAAGATAATATAATATATATATATATATATATAGTTTACTTATATATATATATTATATATATATAATAGGCAAAATGTGACCCGTTTGGATCACCAATTGACCTCTGGGTAATATTTTAAAATCAGTTTGCAAAGCGAATTAAATTTCAAAGAAAAAAAAATAAAATTAAAAAACCAAAACAAAAACATTTCATTTTGTAAGATTTCTAAGAAAGGGAAAGTTTGACCTAATTTAAATTTATTAAGACCCAAGGTGTTGGCTTTTTTGTAAAAACTTTCAAACTCTCTCTCTCTCCCTCTTTCTCTCTCTCTCTCCCTCTCACTGAGAAACTAACTCATATAATGATAAGGTAATCAAGATATACATAAAGGGGGCAAAATGACAGGCAGAATGTGAAGTAAGGGTCGGGTCAGTTTTTGACTAAATTGCAAATTACGACTAATTAGAACCAATTAAAATGGAATTATTTTCAAACATAACCCAATCCTAAAACTAAGGAATATTCTAATATGGATTTTGTCATTAAACTAAACAGTAATATATATATATATATATATATATATATATATATATATATATATATATATATTGTCTTGAACAAATCCTCGAAGTATCACCCACAAAAGACCAACAGCCCGTCCACTTGCCTCCTATCACACAAACCATTCGGGTTAGACGATTATTTGTAAGTTTGAACTAAGAAAACACTCAAAACACAGTCACAATCGCTATTATGTGGTAAAGTGGAGAGCTGACAGTAGGTGTGGCGCAAAAACATTCTCCATGGTCTAGCACTAGCGAAAAGTGGATAGACTCCCTCGCTTTCCGGCTGATACTGACAATAGGCCACTCCGCCAACTTTACTTATATATTATATATATATATATAGTGACAGAGATAGAAACCTGACAGAAAAACAGAGAGAGAGAGAGAGAGTGTGTGTGTGTGTGTGTGTGTGTGTTATCTGAACGAAGAACTTTCTATCGAAGTTAAAGTTTTATCATTGATATAACTTCAGTATATCTGGTTAATCTAGTAGTATCGTTGCATATGTAAGCAAGGAATAAATAGGCTTCAAGATGTGGCAGCAGAGGTTGCATCTGTATAGATCTGGCATTCTCACAATCTGATAGAAAAGGAGGGGAAGTAACGTCTGGATAAACTTTTTAGGTTAAATCGGACTTAACAGACCTAAATTCCACCATCGTATGTCACCCCACCGAAAGAAAAAAAACCCCAAAAATCAGGGAATTACCCGAATTTAATGAAATTTTCAGTGTTGATATATTAATAAATAAAAGATATAATGCACTAGTTATTTCATTTAAAAACTTTTAATTTTTTTCAGGCCAGTTAACTTTGAACCACGTATCTTTGAGGCGTAACACATATTCTCAAAGATACGTGGTTAAAAGTTAACTGACCTGAAAAAAATGTAAAAGTTTTTGGATAAAATAACTGGTGCATTATATCTTTTGTTTATTAATATATCAACACTGAAAATTTCATTAAATTCGGTTAATTCGCTGATTTTTGGTATTTTTTTCTTCTTTCCGCGGGGTGACATACGATGGTGGAATTTAGGTCCGTTAAGTTCGATTTAACCACTTTTTATATCTCCCTCGGAATGGTGAAGAATAGTCAAGATTGGACAGAAGTATTACTTGAGGGTCGTTTAGCTCAGTCTGTTACGGACTGATGGTACCCCAGACGATCTTCTTACTGAGAAATCTGTTTGGTTTAATGGTTACTACATTTCCACCAGGAGGCGCTCTTAGCGTAACGGTTAGCATAGTAGGGAATGGAATTTGTGACCCAAGTTCAAAACCTAAATGGGGGCTGTGTGTTTCACTTCGCATCAATACTCTTGGGAAATCCGGAATTATAACGAGACAAAGGGGTCAATTATCTTGGGCTTCCAGCCAGAGGGACTCACAGACTTCCTTTATAAAACCTGTGATAATTATAAAATTAGTTCTATTAAAAAAATAAAGATAACGTGTATAAGAATAAAGTTGGAGAATGTGGGGTCAAACTGACCTCTCGACTAAGATATACCCCCCCCTTTATAAACCCAAACAGAAAGGGGAAGTTGAAACACTGACTCTTAGATGACCCTCAGGTTTTTTTTCTTTTTTCCTATCTTGCTTATTCAATTTCTATGTTGAGGCAATTTTAGAGGTCACCAAGCCAGTATATTTACCACGTACTCCACATGTAAGGGTTAGGCACAAGGCCCTATTAATGTGTGACCTCCCACGAACCGAAGCTCATGGTGTGGCGGGTGCAAAAAATGCGTTCATCCCGTCGGCATTCCCCTCAAGGAGAGCGCCTGAATGTGAATGACAATATTTCAAATGGACCCAGGTATGTACCTTGTTTACAAATCCCTGAGATCAAATCTTTTTTCTTGAGCGTTTAGTCAAATTTGATCACAAGATATCCATTGATTGATCGATATGTAAAGTCAAATGAATTAAGTCCACGGATAAAGAAAATTTATGAAAAAATTTTTTTTAAACTACCTGAACATACAAAGAAAAAAAATTATAGCCAGCAAAGACAGTTTGTGAATACGAGAGGAACGTTCGCGAGTTTGATCCACGTGCGTCCGTCTAAAGTGAAAAAGGTCACCCATACTGGTTTTACCCAGTGAATTGGACCCCCACATTATATTATTCTCTCTCGTCTGCGCGCACATGTAGTTGGTCATATCAGAGCGGTAATTCTCGCCTTTAGACACGCACGTGTTCGTATAATAATTATAACTATCTTTCTTTTCTTTTTCAAATAAAAAACATGAATTGTTCCAGCAATGAATATGACTTTTTCCCCCCACAAAACTAAGATTTAAATGAAACGCAGAAAAAAAGTTTTAGTTGCTCAATATTGATTTTATTTTCATTTTCAATATTTCCTGAATAGAATTATTTTAGAAGGTGATATTCATGTTTGGTACTTTGTTTAAGAAATACGTTTATCTCAGAAACTTATTTAGATAAATCAGAAACTTTTATTTATATTATAAATATAACCTGCAATTTAAAATTACAATACTGATATTTTTAGTAGTAAAGTTTATCTGTTCAGCTTTTCTTCTTTTTTTTTCAAATTAGGAATAGTTTTTGTAGTATAGTTTTCAAGATTTTTTTTTTAATTTTAGGAGGATGATTTAGAAAACGTAGATCAGAATTATCTGATATAAATAAAAGAAAATTAAAGAACTTCATTATAGAGAAAATAATTATCCTTACGGATCTCATTTTTTTTTTAAATCGTTCTTGACTTTTTAAGAGAATTTCCCATAAAAAAAGTTCATTTTGTTTTTTTCTTATTCATTTTTTAATTAATTTATTTATTTATTAGTCTACGCGTTTATAAAAAATCTGAATGCCTAAAAAATTCTCCTTTTTTTTTTCAGAAAATAAAAAAATGATTTAGAAAATATTTGATTTCCAACCATAAACTAGTGGTAATATAGGTAATATCGACTCTTAACAATTCACGGTATTTGTCCCCACCCGCCGCGACAGCTAGATAAGACATTGTCGGGAGATTAACGCTAACATCTTCCCCACCCTCAAGAACACTTCACAAATAGTGAAGTTAACGCACATAGATACTATCTTTCTTTTAAAAATGTATTTTTTCCCATTTATATTTCAACCCACAGAAAAAGAAAAGAAAAAGAAGAAAATAACATTTTTACTATTTAATACCAGCTATTATGTGATGATGTAATTACATTTTTTTCATGAATTAGGAATAGGGTTATTTTTTTTTTATTCGGCTAACTTTGGCACAAGTATGAGGGCACTCAGTGAGAATCGAACTCACCAATAAGCCTAGCACGCTAACCATTCACACCAAGCGATAAATTGATACATTAATATTAATTAGGCTGATTTGTAATATACGTACGTCTCTACTCTTCCATTCTTTTGTATTGTTTGTTTGTTATACCAACTAAAACATAAATATTTATCCGAATGTTTTTTTCTCTTTTAAGTGTATTGTTGTCCTCTTTTTAAAATGTACAGTTTTGTTGATTAGTCATATAAAAAAGAAAATAATGAAAAAAACACAGAAAGAAAGATAAAAAATTGAAATATGTAATTGTTATCAAACGGAGAAATTTAAAAAAAAAAAAACATTGATCCAATTTTCCTAATTAGAGAGAGAGAGAGAGAGAGAGAGAGAGAGAGAGAGAGAGAGAGAGAGAGAGAGAGAGAGAGAGAGAGAGAGTTGAGTTAAGGATGTACCCAACCACCAAAATAGTTTAAGTCAATTGGATTTTTTTTTTTTAAGTAGAAAATTATTTTACTTTTAGATGATGACAAGGACACAATTACTCGTGTATATTTTATTTAAAATCTATCATTTTAAAATTCTTTTAATACAAAAGCTTTTAGGTATTTTTCCTCAAACAATTCCTACTAGCTATCTAAAAAACAAAGTCTGTATAATAATAATAAATAGGCGCGCGCACACACGGTCACAACTGGGGGAGAGAGAGAGAAAGCCATGCTAATATAGAAAGCATGACGCCTTTTCTTTTTCCTTCCTTGTGACTTTCTCTTCCTACTACTGCCATAATATATCACTACTACTACTACGTGCCTCATACTATCTTTAGTATGGCTGATGGTGTGAAGTGTTGCAAGCCATGTTGTTAGTAAGTACCATAAGATCTTTTGTAAATTTGTTGATTTCACTTTTGAGTAAGGCTTTTAGGGGACCCCGATGTAGAAAAAGGGTTACTAATGTGCAAGACAAGTGCGTGAAAAAGGCGGTGGCGACCAACCCATACGACGTCCGGGTAGAGGAGTGTGACCCGCCTTTCGCATGGCTAGCCACACCAAATGGGCGTTTATGATCTTTAGGTGCCGATGAGACTATTTTTATCTGTAGTCACCTCCCAGACAATGTTTTTTTCTTGTTTAACTAACAACTTAACAGTTTTCGAGACAAACACCAATTTTATTTCCTTGTTTCTTTTAAGTCAAAATGCTACTACTCAACTAGACTCTACTCCCACTCTCAGTCGCACTCCACCTACCTACATTGGATATCATATTAACAAAAACTGTACACTCCCTTAGTTCATATATCTCTTTTACTGGAGAGAGACACTCAGCGAGAGGGTGATTTTCAAATAATAGGATTGGCTTTTCCTTCACTTTGCTTGAAAAAATGTGTAGCCGAACCTGAGTTACAAATAAGGTAGACCCTACAAAGTTAATTACAGATTTTTAAAATATGTAACGTAACTCGTAAAATTCATTATATCTAGCTTTATGTAGCGTGAGTGTAAAAAAGAAAATAGGTCTTGTTACTAGCACTAATATATATATGTGTGTGTGTGTATGTGTGAATATATATTCACACACACATACATACAAGTGCTTGTAATGAGACGTGTATATATATACATTGATGTATATTTCTTCACGGGTAGTACTACTAATTTACGTTGTTTGTGATCTGGAGTAAGTCCGTTTTGGTGGAGATGTGAAGATGAGATAGAACTATTGTGTTTCCGAGTACATAAAGTTCGAAGAAAGAAAAGAAATGTTCATGTGGATAGTTGGCATTTTTCTATGTAAAGGGACGTAAGTAAGTAATATTGATAAGTAAGGAGAATTGAACAGAAGGAGAGAGAGAGAGAGAAAGAAAGAACTAACGATGAGAAAGGTGGTATTTAGTGGGGACTTCCAAAAAGCAGTCAGTGAGTGTATGTGTGTTTGTGTGTGTCATGACTATGAAAACAGGCGGGGGACATAAAATGAGGGAGGAGGGAAATAAGAAAGGGCGGTACACAGTAAAGAACAGTTCACTTTTTTCCCCCTTGTTTTCTTCCTTTCGTTCACAAAAAAGCCAACATATGGTAGCCATTGTATCTACACACTTGTTATTTTTTAAATTAGTCTCGATGAAGCTAATCATGGACTCCACCTCTAACAATTTCTAGGGAAATGTAGATCAGAAATACTTATTGTCGTCGACTTTCTATCGAATGTGTGAGGAGTAACGAGGGCAAAGAAGGAAAAAGAGTGAAAACCCCCTCCTGTTTAAGATCTGGAGTAACTCCTACAACAACACATTTAGTCCTGCCTTTTGAGTTTTTTCTCTCTACTTTGGTTCTTGTTTTGTAAATATTCAATATTTTCTTTTTTTCTTCCCCACCCTGTATGTTTTTTTTGGGGGGTGAAATAATGTGAAACTAAACCACTATTTAAAAAAATGTCCAAGGTTGATAATCACTTTAAGTTAACGGTCTGCCGACCTTACTTTGTGTTTCGTCTTCCTTAGTCTTTAAAAAAAAAAAAAAGGCATCAAATTTTTTTTTTTAAGTATAGTTTTTTTTTATTTTTTTAAATTTACATACGTAAAGGTATATATATATACCTTTTTAATTTGTATAATAATTATTACAGATTTTTTTTTTTTTTTTTTGATCAGTAATTTTTTAATTAGAAAAAAAAGGTAAATTCATTTTACAATTAGATCTTTTTGGGGAGGAAATTATTTACTAAAAAGGTTTTTATTTACAAATTGGTGTTTTTAAATATGTTCGATTTATATTTTAAGCCTTGATACATCAATTGAACAATATGTAGATATAGATAGATATATTTTTTTAAAATCTTGTATATCATTGTCGATTATTATTATTACTTTTATTGTTATTATTCTAAAATTTGTGTCTCTGTGCTGCTTCTGCTGCCACCTCCCCATCGTTTTACCCCACCCGGTGGGATGCAGTTGAAATTACAGTTGACCAATAGAAAAGGATTGAGTGCGAGATATGTACACGCCAACACACAAAAAATCATAATCACATAAGAAAAAGAATAACATTTTAAATTATTTCTAGTCGATCAGAATTAATTATAACTCGCTTGGACTATCGACAGCCATTTTCTCGTTTATTTTTCCACATTCTCTTGTCCAGCTTTAAAAAAAATCTTCATAATTACAATCTGTCAGTGTCAATCATTATATTCCGCCTTTGAAAATTAGGTATCATCATCATCGCCATTTTGCTTCTCTTTCCTTAGATCATCATCATTGTCAACAACAAACCCGTTATTCTTCCCACTTTTCTAAAAAAGAAAAAAAAAGCCTAATTCATATTCTTTTCTTTTCGATTTCAGTCAGCTTCTTCATGGATTAAAAAATTAAAACCATAAATTGTTTTTTTTATTTCAGATAAATAATGTCCGTATAGTGTTGTAAAAGACGTTAAAAATCCAACTTTGCTGAGGTTTAGTTATCCACGCGGAGTTGTCGTTGTTTCGGGCATGCGTGATTAGGTTCCTGTTCGCGTAGTGATCTGCGCGGCGTGTGCAGTGGCCTCCATGTCTTCCAAGCGGGGAACGTGGACTTCCCATGTATGGCTAACAAATATCATTCACATTCAACCCAACAACAATCCAAATGCCTCGCTTTGGCATTAAATGGCTACACTTGCTATAAGGAGATCGAATGAAGACTATGTGATGCCGACAAGTTCGACTCAGGTAAGTTTTTCCCCCCTTTCTATACGATTTGTGTGTACTTTTTTATTTGTATGTGTCTCTCTTTCTACCTACTAAACTAGTTCCTTGTGGGACTGAAATTTTTTGAATGGCCTCGTATTTATTCACACCCCTTTCTTTAACCCCGCCTTGTAGGATAACCAGCCATCCCCTTTGGCTCTGTTGGCAGCTACCTGCAGTAAAATCGGAGCACCCCAAGAAGACGGAATTAATAACCAGGCGAATAGCTCACAAATTAGAATAATCGGACAGAACCCAATATCGAATCAAAACGAGATCGTGGCCACTCCAAATTGGGTCCAAGTGCCTGGCGTTGTTGACTCTACAAAGCCAACCGCTCCGGCCCAAGCGTTAACTACTGCCCCGTTAATAGCCCAACAGACCCCACAACTGATTGCTTCCACCGGTCCGGGTGGAAACATCACTTATAATGTTATACCTCCTTTCCAGACGTTCTCTTTGGAGGGACAAGAGGCCATTTTCATCCCCGCTAACGCTTCTAATCCAAATGGAGGCCAAGCGCTTATTGCGGGAAATCAAGCCATCTTAACCCCGACCGGACAAATCGTCCGTACTGCACAAGGTATCCCCGGAGCAAATATAATCCCTAACAATGTCGGGTTCATGGGAAATGTACTCAACCTCACTGGGAATATGGTCAACCTGGCCGGAATGCAAAATATGTCTCTTCGTCAACCCCTCATGCAAACGCTTCAACTACCTTTGTCACAACTTCAACAAATACCAAATGTTATTCAAATTCCCGTATCAAGTGGGGCGGGACAGACGACATACCAGGCGGTGCAACTTCCCATTCAGGCTTTCTCAACACCCACACTACAAGGCAGTAACCTCGGATCTCAGGGCGCTTTGCCTGCCGCTGCAACCACTCCTGCTTTACAATCTTCAGCGGTAACCACTAACCAGACCCAGATGACCAACGATGGTATCCCAACCACACAGGTGCTTGAAATTGCTACAACACCAGAAGTAAACGTCAAATCAGAGATAAAAAGTAACTCAAATACCCCCCCACCACTGGTTACCACAGCAACAGATGTTACATCTCAAACGGTAAACAGCATCCAACAGCATCAGCTACAGCAAGCACACCAACAAGCTCAACAGCAAGCGCAGCAACAGGCACAACAACAGGCACAACAACAGGCACAACAGCAGGCACAACAGCAGGCACAACAACAACAACAGCAGCAGCAACAACAACAACAACAACAACAAGCAGGAGTGACCAGCAGCCAGTCAGTGTCATCGTCCATTGCAACCACGGTCACCTCACCAGTAGTCACCAATAATGCTTCTTATGCAACACAAGCAGCCCTTCAAATCCCAACCATTATCTCCCTAGGGCCAGCCCCAGGTGGCCAGGGTATGGTCACATCAGGCAGCCAGAACATTCTGTCCCTTGCTATTCCGCAGAATGCAATCAGCCTGTCTGGAGCACCAACAATCACATCCGCAGCGAACCAGGGTAGTATGGTGTCCAGTATCATCACCCCGCAGCAGCTAATCCAGAACGCTGCCAACATCCAGATTGCGGCGGCGACTGCGGGGCAGAATCAGGTGATCCAAAGCAATCCGTGGATCCCCACCCTGAACATAGCGAATATCCGGCCAACCAACATCCAGACTATCCAGGTACAAAATATCCAAGGACTGCAAGGTCTCCAGGGTCTGCAGGGATTACAAGGTTTCCCCCTGCAGAACGTTCAAAATCTAGCCGGCTTTCAGGCCATCACCCAACAGGGACAGATTATTTCGGCCGCTTCTTCGCCTTTGCAAAATATGGGCGTACCAAGCTCGGTGGCAACCACAACAACTACAGCAGCAGCAGCCGCCACCTCCAGCATTGCAGCCACCCTTGGGGGTGGTACTTCGACTCAGACCCAGGGTCAACAGCTCAGTCCATCCCAAGCAATTCAGGCTGTCACTACAGGCATCAATTCTACCCAGCAGATTAGTACCACACAGACTACTCAAACCATCAATGCGACACAGATTTTAGGTAAGTTGACAAATCTTTCCTTCTTTTTATCGTTATTTTATTTCATTTCTTACTAGAAGTGGCTACCTGGTGGCACTTTTTTAAAAAGTTAGTCTCGCAGATCCATTATTACTTATCGCGAGTGAGATCCTCGCTGGCTGCCCCATAAAAATCCCCATGGAAATATATAACAATATAGTAAGAAATTTCCATTCAATGATTTATAATTTAAAAAAAAAAAAATATAAATTATGCAATTAATTTAGTCAATCAATATTATATTTCAAAGCGAAAAAAAAAACATACAAAAAAAAAGATAAACAAAATAACATGCAAATGACTTTCCCTTCTGTTACTTTTCAAATTTGATTTTTAAATATCTTCCCAAATATAACTCAAATCTTCATTATTTTTGCTCAAAAACCAAGCCCTGGTGATATTTAACGTGTATATATATTTACTTTGTCATTAATTGTTTTATTTTTGAAGTTTCCTCCGCACATACAGATTCACACAACTGCCCTTTATATATGTATAGAATAGATAGATAGATTATTAGTGAATTTGAAATTATGTAAAAAGTTTTACAATAGCATCAACTGTTGATAAAGTTGTTAATAACCCTTTTGATGATGAGAGTGACTCTAATCTCTCAAATAAACTTGCAAGATGCATCTTTTAAAAAATAAAAATAATAATAATGAAATTTATTGTGTACCGTGCTCAGGTGCACCGTACCTCATCAAAGTCTCATGTCTAGTACATAGAATATTGTATTGGTGGCAGGAACATGAATAGCGTACAGTAATGATATACATGTATGTATGTGCATATGTGTATCAGTTATAGTGTTGGCGGATTACAGGAAGCATGGAGGGTTTGAAAGATGCAGTGTTTCGCCAGCCTACAACAGATGCAGGCAGTTTATTTCATGTCTCGGCAACTCTGTGCATGAAAAAATGTTTCCGAAAGTCCACATTACATAAAAATTTTGGATCTTCTTCAATATACCCCAGGGAAAGAAATATTTAAAAAATGCTTTTAAAACTTTAATGAAACAGCTGTTTTTTTTTTTTTTTTTTTTTTTTTTTTTTTTAGAAGTATCAGTAAATAAAACAATTCTCTTATAAACTCACTTACTTTAAATCTTTTTTGTTATACCCTAACCCTAAAATAATAATAAAAATAAAAAATGCTTTTAAAACTTTAGTAAAACAGTCATTTTTAGAAATATCAGTTAATAAAAAATAAAATAAAATTGGTTAATTATTTTTAAAAAATTTTTATGGTTAGATTTTTAGCCATCTGTTATCGTAGTTATATGCTAGATTAGAATAAAATCGACTAATTTGGTAAATTTAATTTTTTTTTTTTCTAGGAAGCATTTATTTCATAAAAATGTCCACATAAGTTTTATAAGCTCTATTTATCTATCTATATATTTCTTTTGTTCTTTATATATATTAGAACAAAGGTGATAAGAAAAATATGAATATTTCTTTTGTCTGATTTACAAGGAAGGAAGATGTTTTTTTTTCTTTTTTAAATTATTTATTCTAATTTCATTTTTTAGTTTTTTCAATCTTGAGAATATATCATTTTTTAAAAATATTTTCTCTTCAACACTCCTTGTGATATACTTTGGCATAGACTTGTTTTATAAGATAAAAACTATGATAGATAGACTGCCATGCCAAGAAATTCTCCTTCATAACCTCTCTCTGGGCAATAGGAAGTTATTTGGCAGCGCCCATCTCCTCTCCCAACATTCAACAGGTTCTACTTAGTTACATAGCAGCAGCAGCAAAAAATTCTCCCTGATCTGATCTATCAAGCATCTAAGATTAATTTCCTTTTCTAAACCTAAAGGAGAATTGGATTCATACCTTTCTCAAGGTATTAGTATTTAGTGAACACGGATATAAGTTTTCTGATTCTGGCCTGTAAAATACTTAATAGGGTAACCTTTTAAGCAACTGCAGGTACTGTAAGCAACCAGAGTCCTTTGTTTATTAAAAATGAGTTGATTCAGCATTAAATGACCCAAGAAGGATTGATATGCCATAAGCAATTAAAAAAAAACAACAAAACAATCATAAACAATTATGTTGACAAACTGAAGATCTTCAGAACATGTCTCAGACAATAACAATTACTTAAGCAGCACCCATCTCCTCTCCAAGTAACATATCATAAGAGTGTACTGGATTAAATGGTAAGAACAACAATGTAACATTAAGAGAAATTATCATAAACATTATTTCATAAAGTCTGTGTTTATGCCGACTTCTTTTTGATTAGGTAGGTACTTACCCAACCTGTTCACCACAGGAAGGAGGTGACATGAGGTCGCAAGTATGAGACATCCAGTGAGGATTGAACTCGCTATCCATTAATAGATCTGCAAGATTAGCTTGCTAACCATTATACCACAATGAGAGAGACTCTTATATGGTTGATATACCGTAAAACAAAAACAACTGATTCCAATCTCCATCCCATTAACCATCACCCCCCCCCACACACACACACACACCTCCAGAATCTGTCAAATCAGTTTATATTTCTTTATTGTAGCAATTGGTTTTATTAATAACTCTTCTAATTGTACTAATGATTTCAAGTACTTATTATATAGTGCAATAAAAAGTGGATAATAATTATACTAGGCTGAATCAAAAGTTTTGCAATATTTTCGTAAAATGAGGCAAAATTCAGCAGCTTTGTATGCTTTTGCTTGAGGTCATAAACAATACTGGACTGTGAAATGCCAATATTTCCTGATACTCTCTGAATGCTACTTGCTGGATTTGCCTAAGATTTCACAGTTTTAGACCGACCTGACCTGGCCTGATCGTCAAGCTTTTTGCAACATAAGCAATTTTTTTTATCAATCTGTTTACTGTACCGGTGATTCCGATAGCTTTTAGATTTAGTGCATCCTGGGACGCACATATTTGCTTTGAATGGATCCCCAGGAAAATTTATGGGTCCCAACTAAAGCCATCTAACTCCTACCTTGTAACCTATCCTGTGTAATTCATTTCTAAACTATTGAAATGTATTTACAGTTAGCTTGAAATGGCAAGGGAAGAAAAAAGAAACACTGGGACGCATGGATATGATTTTACTGCGTCAGGGATGCAGGACGCGTACCTATCAGCATCTCTGCTGTACTCTGATCAACTACACTTTCACCTTTTTGTACAGAAAATTAATCTTTAATTCATTATTCATTTCTCTATTGATAAATACAGCTTCAGTTTTAATACTTTTTGAACCCACCTTTATACAGACCTAATGAGAGTTTTAGTAATATATACATAATTCCAGGATGTACATATTGTATAACCTATCAGATTCCATTGCATTACTTATTTTACTTATGTATTAAACTAAGTTCTATCAAAACATTTTGTATTCCTTTATTGTAGCAATTAGTTTGATTAAATAAAATCTTCTAATTGTACTAATGATTTCAAGTGTTTATAATGTAGTAAAAATAAAGTCTGCAGAGTGGCCTATTGTCGGTATCAGCCAGACAACAATGGAGTATATCCTCTTTTCATTAGTGCTAGACTAGGGAGATTGTTTTTGCATCTGAGGTAGGGCACCATACTTACCATTAGCTCCCCACTAGACTGCACAGATCCAAGCTGTGTTACTAATTGTGGTTCCTAGACAGATATTCTAATGACTGACCTCCCCTCCCCTTGTCCACTAAAAGAACAATGGATAAGAATAATACTAGGGTGAGTAAAAAGTTTTGCAATATTTTGGTAATGTGAGGCACAAATTGAAAAAATAACGAGCATGGGCCACATTGAAATTGTGTTCAATACTTGCTAGCCAGAATGAAAACTGAGAAAAAGATTTAAAACAAAATTCATCTTTCCATGTTATATTCAAGGATGAGTTGTGTAAGATGCTCAAAAACAAATTTAACCAACATATTTGTTTTCAAAACATTAACAAAGAACGCAACATTAGTAGAAAGGTTTAGTGAGATTTGTGAAACTGAAGTTTACCTTTCAAGATATCGTCAATGTTTGGTTTGGAATTGCTACATCCAATCAAGAGAATTGCTTTCAAATATTTATCAGTGAATTTTGTTCGATGGGTTGCTTTCACACATTTCAATTTTGAAAAGGCTTGTTCACATGCATAAGTTGTTCAAAACATTGATGTCATACCAGCAGCAAATTCAAGGACCGTCGGCAGGCCTGATAAAATGCCTTTGCGGGCCAGATCTTGATAACCCCTGGCTTAGAGCATGGCTTCAAAATCCACAGTTTTAGATATACCAAAGGTGACAGTGCTGTAATGGTTATTGTCATTAGAAATAGACCAGCAACACGAGTTCAAATCCTGGCTAAGGCTATTTCACATAATGCTAATGCCCTTAGGAAAGGTATGAATCCAACTATTCTCCCTTCAGCTATGGGTAAATAGTAGGGCAAACTGGGCTCTTTAACTTTGGTATGGCAACTGGTCTAGGAGAAGGAAAACTGAATTCACACCTATTTAACTTTGCTTAAAAATTGACCTTGTATTACATCCTGTTTGTGTGGGGGGATTCATAAATACATACCTGACCTTGCTGGATTGTGAGGTTCTTGCAAACTGAGTGAAATTTCTTCAGCCATCTGATTACCCTTACTGTGATCAGCTGCATCTTCACACAACAAATGATTTTGGTTTCTTCTGTTGCATTATAGCCATGTTTGAACTCATAAAGCCTAAGTTACAAAATTAGACTACATTGTAAAGTTAATCTGTGTTGCTTTTAAATCACACACAGAATGAAGCAATGCACAACATGTCAGCACACCAACTACCACAATACTATGGACCACATAGGATGCCTTCTATGGCTTGAACTGCTTCAATCACATAATATACCTACTGCAAACTAACATATATCAAAATATTGCAAAACTTTTGACTCATTCTAGTAACAACAAAATTATCTTTTAAGTGTCAAATTCCTAAGTAACTACACTTAAATTTACATATATAGAGTTTTATTTTTATATCACTGTATATATATATATATATATATATATATATATATATATCACTAAATTTACATTTACACATATTGAATTACATTCTTCATTGATAACATAGATATACATATACATTTAGGTAGCCTTGAATTTAGATAATTTTCCACAATATGAATATACAAGGTGTGTCAAAAAAAGTGTTGAGATTTTTTGTACTTTTTGACACACCTTGTATTCTGAAAAAAATAACGTTCCATTCATTGTTCATTTCTATCTTGGTAAATACAGCTTCAAACTCGTCACTTTTATGACACGCATTGTTTTCTAAAAAAAATTAATGAATGAAACTTTTTTTTTCGGCATATACAAGGTGTGTCAAAAAGTACAAAATATCTCGATACTTTCTTGACACACCCTTTATATAAATTGGATTTACATATAACATTTATATTTTTAAGATTTAATGTTCATTTTACACTCGGATATTTTGACTTTAATTTTAATAATTTTAAAAACTTTTGACTTGTGCTAGTAATAGAAGGAATGATTATATTTGTTTGACCTGACAATGTTTATAAAATTGGTTGTGAATGATTTGAGGTAATTTTTATGGCATGTACGACATACTAGTCCAGCACAACATGAGATGAGCTGGCCACATTAACAAACTTGGTGGGTGGGGATGACAGATTGTCAAGGCAGATTCTGTACTCTCAACTGCAAGAGGGATCATGTGGAATCTGTAGACCAAAGCTCAGGTAGAAAGACAACATCAAGAGAAACCTGGAGGATTTGAACATCCTCATAGGCAGGTGGCAAGAAGCGTCCAGGCATCGAGTCAAATGGAGAAAACAGAATTGTATGGTGTCATCATTGGATACAATGGTCAGCTAGTAGTAGTAGTAGTAGTAGTAGTAGTAAATCAATCCAGATTTAAACTCCTTTACAAAGATATCATCATCATCATCATGTCACACTGACAGTACTAATTCCTATGATTTTCTCCCTCATCATCTGTCCCTATCAGTCATTGCTCTTGGCAAGTCCTTCTCATGGCATCTAGTATCTGCACAGATCTCTACTTCAGTTTAATCTTTACCTATAAATGAATATTATTTTATGTCAGATATTCCCTCTTACACTTTAGGAAATATACTAGTCATAAATAAAACAAATTTTATTTTTTTAAATCTACCTTAATTTTATTTATTTTTTTTTTTTAACCATTTAAGTTAAATTAAAAATGATTTGATAAAAATGTAATTCTATTTGTCTGAATTTTTTTAGATGAGGCTTGATAATTTGTATTATTTAGATTTTTTTTTAGACTGTTGTCTTCATCTTTGTTGTTTACACAATGTTTTGGCTTATGAGAACAATCTTCCTCAAAGGATTAAATAAAGAGTTCAGTTTGATGTTATGTGAAGGCTCCTAAGTTTAACGATAAAAAACCTGATGAAGGGCACATTGGCCGAAACATTGTGACAACAGTCCGAAAAAATCTGAATAATAGAAAAAGGTAATTTTCCCCAAGAAATCTTAGAATCTTTCAAAACAATAACAACAAATATGAGAGAGCTTCAATAGGTTGAGAAACAATAAGGGATGAGTTTATAGGTTTGATTTTTAATTTCTACAAGCCATTGCCTAACAGTTTTTGGCATTAAATAACCCACAGGGTTATTATACCATTAACCAAACCAAATGAAGTTAATGAAAATTATTTATACCAATTTGAAGATATTAAGAACTTGAAACATAGAAACTTTTATCAAAATGATTTGTTTCAGCATTAAATGAACTAAAAAGGGTTGATATGCCGTAAAACAAACAAACCAAACCAAGAGTGATTGAGAAGCCGAATAAAGGATGAATTTAATACCTTTTTTTGGACCTCTGAAAATTGTTATCACCAAACTCTTCATCTGAAGACTTATCACACCAAACTAATTCGTATAATTTAAGATAATAAAAAAATAATAATGAAATTTATTGTGTACAGTGCTCAGGTGCACCATAACTCATCAAAGTCTCATGTCAAGTACACAGAATAATGTAGTGTCAGGAACATGAACAGTTTACAATAGAAATATGCATGTATGTGTGCGCGTGTGTGCATATGTATGTGAAGAGTGACATCAGGTATAGTGTCGGCGGACTACAGGAAGCATGGAGGCTTTGAAAGATTCAGTGCTTCGGCAGCCTACAACAGACGCAGGCAGTTTATTCCATGTCTCCGCAATTCTTAGCGTGAAAAAATGTTTCCGAAAGTCACGTGAGCAGTGCTGAAAATCTAAAATGAAACAATTCTTATTTCAGCAGGGAGTGATTAGCAATTCAATCAAGAGGCAATCTGCTATTGGACAACCTAGCTATTTACCCAACCCTTTCACCATGGGTAGGACAAGGTTGCATGTATGGGGCATCCTGCAGAGATGGAACTTGCTATTCAGTAATAATGGATCTGCAAGACTAGCTTGCTAACCATTACACCACGTTGAGACACCCTGCTTAGTTGGTTGTCATCATCAAGGTGTGCTAACAGCATGAATTCCCTTAACTTTATTGCCAATCACTCCTGGCAAATCCTCTATATCAGTGCTTCTAAAAGTTTTGGAAGTTACAGACCAGTATATAAAATTAAGGCATTTGTTAACTCTTATAAAAAAGTATTTATTCAGGCATGTTAAAATTAGCTTTATTTAATACAGAAATCTATCATCAATATAAACTAACCCCCCAGTGTACAGTCAATGAGTTAGACTGCTTCTTATTTGTCAAGTCTTGGCGTGATCGAAGAGAGTGCCACATATGTTAGGTGTGTTTCAGTAAGTGGTGAGGACTTGCACTCAATATCTTATCTTTGGAGATCAAGGTGGCAGTGCTGAAATTTACAAAAAGGAAATTAGGTTTCTATAAAATAACCTAGGCAAAAAGATGGTAAAATAGTTATCTCTGGTAAAGAGCAGTAAATGAACAAAGTTTATATTTTTAGAAATATATTTCCAATTTTAGTTTGTGTACAATTGCTGTACTTGAAAACTATACAAATTTTTTAAAAATCACATGGGGCATCTGTTTACCAATAGGTAGTACTCCATGGCTATGAAAAGCAGTGCTCTAGACTAGTGTTTCTCAACCTTTTCTTCTTTGTGGCCCATTTTTGGTATGAAAAAAATTTCAGGCCCACAAAACGCAAATAGAAATTCCATGTAACGGGAAACAGTAGGAAAAAAAACAAAATTTCAAAGTCCACCTATTTTCCTTGCTAACTTCAGGCCCTCTTGTGGGCCTCAGGGACCACATTGAGAATCTGTAGATTTACAGAGCTGGTGAATGTAAGTTTCTGATGGGGGGGTAGGAGTCCATAGGTGAATGTTGCTTATGAGTTTGTCTTAAATTCTTCAGTAGTTCCCAGCATGTCTTGTTCATCTTATTTGGATGGTTTGTGAGATGGGAGGTAAGTGGCTGTACAACTGCCGTTTTGTAGTCTGCTGCTTCCAGGATTTATTCACAAACAGTATGTAACATCCTTCTCTTAGCGTTTTGTTACTCCAACTAGTGCAGCCATAGAGTAGTACTGATTTGGCTACAGCTTGGTAGAATTTTGATTTTTATCAGAGAAATATATGTAATAAACCTGAATAATTGTCACCAAAAAATTACCAAAATTTCCTTAAATTATTCTAAATAGTTCCAGTAAGGCTAATTTTTTATTGAAAGAGCTTTAGTTTGATTTTATTCTCCTAGCAAGCCCAAAAAGCTAGTTTTTATTTAATAGAAGTATTTTGCATACCACTTCACCTTGCATCATTTTTGTTTTTGCTAGAGGGTTACTCTAGCTGTTGAGCTTGTGCCATTTCTTGTCAAGGTTCTTATCTTATAATGAGCCATATTGCTAAAATGTGATCCTCCTAAGGAAATCTGAACATTTTCTTATACAAGCTATTTTTATTAATATTTCTTTAATAATATGTTAAATGTAAGTTTTTTGAGAGGAGAGGGTTCTGCTTTAATTTTATTGCCCTGAAACATGGTTCTGAAGACATTCAGTTTGTTTATGATTGGTTGGTTGTTGTTGGTGGGTTTTTTTTTTTTTTTTGTTTTTTTTTAATGACATATCAACCCTTTTCAGGTCATTTAATGCTGAATAACATTATTTTTAATAAACAAAGGTCCCTGGTTGCTTATAGTACCTGTCATTGCTTAAATGGTCATCCAATTAAGTATTGAACAGGCTCATCACTGCTTAACTTTAATTGTTTATGAGAAACAAACACCTAAGTTACATTTATTTACTTTTTGGTATATAAATATAGGTACAATATTTTTTTTAATTTTTTTTTTTTTTTTTTTAATTAAAAAAAATTTTAGTCTTTATTTTTTAATTGCGTTTTGTTTAATACATACCTTCTCACATGGTGTGATGGTTAACAGGTTGGATTAAAACTATTTTTAGTGAGTTTGATTCTCATTGGGTGTCCCATACCTGTAGCCTAATAAACTTAGTAAATAACTACTATTCTATATTCTAATTTACCTAATGTTTTTTCTACTTCATTCAATACAGTTGCAAGAGTAATACAGATTCTTGAAATTAAAGTATTTGATATTTTATACATAATTCGCTGCTACACATCTACAGTATTGCCGATACACTGTTGCTATTTTTTTAATTTAAAAAAAAAGAAAAAAAGTGTAATCTTTCTTGTAATCCAAATATACAAGTATTTTAATATTTCTAGTGGAACACTATACAATCAAAATAGATATTAAATATGATTTATTATTATCAATATATACAGTGATTTAGATTTTTCAAACAGTTGTCCTCATCTTTATTGTTATATACACAATGTTTCAGTCAATAGACCATCCGACCTTCTTCAGGTGGAACTCTGGAACCTTTATAGAACTTTGACCTGAACCCTTTATTTAATCCATTTGGGTAGATTGTTCGCATTCTATTAACAATGACATGGTACAAGTGTTAAGCTATACTAAGTATTCTATGTTAATTTCACCCACACACACACACACACACACACACACACATATATATATTTTTAAAACCCGTCCAATGAGGCTAGAACTCATTTTTTTGTTTCTAGTGGAAATAGAAAATATAATGGAATGACGGTTTGTTAAGTTTTTCTTTCTTTGAAAGTTAAATATTGCTCTGTATATAGTGATTATTATACATTGAGCTCTTTTTAGGGATTTATAAAAATCCTTGTATGAGTATATATGTTTGCACCTACAAGAACATACAGTATGGTTGTACAGTGAGATTTCAATAATCCTAAATAGAATTATCCCTTACTTGCCAGTCATTTGGATTACCTTACATTTATATATATATATATATATATATATATATATTATAATCTCAACCAACCTCTGCATGAGCAGGATGCGACACAAGGTCAATTTCTTAATTGAAGCTTAACAGGTTTGAATTTCGAGTTTTCCTTCTCCTAGACTGGTTACCTAGTCAAGGTTAAATAGTCCAGTCTGCCCTACTATTTGCCAATAGCTGGAGGGAGAGTAGTTGTATACTTTTCTCAAGAGTATTAGTGCCATGTGAAATACAAACTGCCTCATCCAGGATTGGAACTCTGGTTGATGAGCCCATTTCCTACGACTCTAAACCTTACTATGCACCTCTATAATATATATATATATATATAAGTTAAAAGAAAGGAAATGAATCCGACAATATGAGTAAGAAAAGGTGGAATGAAAACATCACACAATGCTGTTAAAGAAGAAAACAATTTATAATATAATCATAGCTGATACTGATCAATATTTCAATTTTACAAAAATCATCATCAGAGCTCATTCACTCCCGTAGTTGTTTGGGTCGGAGATGAAAGTCAAATCAGTTTACAAAACAAAAAACCTTAATACTGCAAAAAAGGAACGAAATATTGTAACGTCTTTCGAGCTCTGATGATGATTTTTGTAAAATTGAAATATTGATCAGTATCAGCTATGATTATATTATAAATTGTTTTCTTCTTTAACAGCATTGTGTGATGTTTTCATTCCACCTTTTCTTACTCATATATATATATATATATATAATCCAGTCCCATCTATGGGTTAAATAGAAAAACATGAGTTTATAAACAAAATGTGATTATCCATCAAGAATGAATTTATTTCAAAACTTTGTCGGCATTAAATGACCCACTGAGATTGATATGCCATAAACCAAACCATATAATCCAGAAACTTTTAATGACCAGTGCTAATTTTTTTTTTTCTTCCACATAAGTCATTGGGGTGGCCTAAAGTCAGTATCGGCCAGACTATTCCCTTTTCACTAGCACTAGACCAAGGAGATTGTTTTTTGCATCTGAGGTGGAGCATCACATCTACCATCAACTCCTCACTTTATTGCACAGAACGCTGTGCTATTCATACACTGAGTTGGCGTGGGTCGGTATTGAACCAGGAACCTTGTGCTTCCCAGGTGGAAGTTCTACCAACTGAGCCAAATTGACCCAACAAATGTCTGAAAAATCTATGTTTTTTCATTGTGGTACATTTAAACTTCCTGACACTTGACCCAAACTGGTTCATCTAAAAAGATGCTAGTTTTTCAAAATGTTTAAAAGGTCCATTTACCATTCTAATTGTCTGCTGCTGCTGCTGCTGCTGCTGGCTGATTATAGGAATAAGAATGGTAAGAGTACATTGAAATTTTTGAAACAAAAAAATAGGTGTAGGAATTCTTTGAATCAGGATTTTTGATAAATCTCTATTTTGATGTCACAGTGTTACATAATATGGGCAGATCACCTACTAATATATATATATATGTGTGTGTGTGTATTATTATTATTATTAGTGTATATGTATAATTAATAGTGTGTGTGTGTGTGTATATATATATATATATATATATATATATATATATATATATATATATATATATACTTATTATCAGTGGTGTGTGTGTATTATTAGTAATGTGTCATATAATGATATATATTATTAGTGTGTATGCACATATATTTAGTAGTGGTGTGTGTATATGTATATATATATATATATTTAGTAGTATATATATGTATGCATATATATTATATGAACTTGTTGGGTTCCCATTGTATAGCATTACTTCATGATTATATTAATTCTTCTATTTAGTAAGGAGTAAAAGATTCTAATTAGCATTTCATAGTTATTTCCATTATATAAAGAATTTGAATTCAGCGATAATTTCATAGAATATTTATTCAATTGCAAATTGGACTGGAAATTGATTTATTCTCTAAGTTTAAATGAATTTGTTAATTGTCACATCTGAATAAAATAAGTGTTTATCTACTTTTACTTAAATCATAAAAGATGTTTTTTATTTTTATTATCTATTAAAGTTCTAGTTTAGTATAAAGTTGATTTGTATTGTAAGCTAAGTAGATGGGTAATTCCATGTCAAATCACCCAGAAAAAAAGAAAAATTGTCACCCACCACCTTCAATTTTTCTGAATTTTTTTCCAGGTGTGGACTGTGCTAACTTTAGACAATCCCCAAAATTTGAGCTTCCAATTCCAAAAACTGACAGTTATGTCAATTTTTTTTTTTAGCTGTCCAAATTTGGTGGGGTTGGTGAAAAATGGCGACTTTTTGTAATCTATTTTTGTCTGTAAAATGTGTTCTAGAACTTCCCAACTACTAAAAATTAGTTTGTAAAAGTATTTTTGCCCAAGGAATCAAAAAATTCTATCAAAGAAGTTTTAAAGTAGTAAGGAAGCTCTAGAACTCATTTTACAGACAAAAATAGTTTACAAAAAGTCACCCCCCCCCACACACACACACACACACTCAAATTTAGAAAGCTAAAAATCGATGTAACTCTGCCCATTTCTGGAATTGGAACCTCAAATTTTGGGGATCAGCTAACTTTATCCACACTTGGACAAAATTTCAGAAAAATTGAAGGGGGTGGGTGACATGGCCTGGATGATTTGACATGGAATTATCCAGATATTAAATAGAACATTTGAAAAGAAAACCACAAGAATCATTGAACATAAAAAATAATTGAACTTTTATGGTCAATCTTATAATGCCAATCAAATTGAAGGTTCCAAAAATGTGCAGTGCAATGGTGCACTGCATTATTTAATCATATATAAATATATATTTACCAATCACTATGTAACAGCAGGATGCAATACAAGGCAGAGATGCTGATAGGTACATGTCCTGCATCTCTGATGCAGAAAAATCATATCCATACGTCCCAGTGTTTTTTGGGAGTTTTTTTTTTTTTTTTTTTTTTTTTCACACCATTTCCAGCTAACTGTAAATACATTTCAATTTTTCTTGAAAACGAATTACACTGCATGGGGTAGGGGTTATACAGCTTTAGTTGTTCATAGATAAAAAAAAAAAAAAAACTCTGCAATTTATTAATAAACTTTAAATTCCCAGGGACTCATTCAAATCAAATAGATGTGTCCCAGGACACACTAAATTAAAAATCTATCCGCATCACTGCAAGGTGAATTTCTTCAGCAGAGTTTAACAGGTTTGAATTGAGAGATTTCAATCTCGTAGAACGGTTGCCATACCAAAGTTAAAGAGTCCAGTCTGCCCTACAATTTACCCATAGCTGGAGGGAAAATAGTTGGATTCATACCTGTCTTAAGGGTATTAGTATTATGTGAAATGCAAGCAGCCTCATCCAGGATTTGAACTCGTGTTACCATGTCAATTTTCTACAATGATAACCATTACATAACGGGTGCCTCCTGTCATGAAAGATACACCGAATGAAAAAATATTAATAAAAAATAATTTTTTTTTCTCATTATTTTTATTTACTATTTTAGCTTATGATATTGTTCTAGTCAAATAATGACAGCTTAAACAGCTGCAAATTGCATTTAACGTACGATTTCTATCTTGTGGTATTTATGAACTTTAAATCAATCATTAAAGAGTTACCTATTGATACAATTGGAGTAGACTAATTTGTATATCTTGGTAGCAATATCTCTAATCCATAAAAATCTAAAAAGATGCTGAAAAAATCCTATCCATGCGTCCCAGAATTTTCTTTTTTCTTCCCGCACCATTTCAAGCTAACTGAAAATACATTTCAATATTTTCTAAGAAACGAATTACACTGTTTGGGGTACAAGGTAGGGGTTAGATGGCTTTAGTTGTTCATAAATAAAAACTAATTTATTAAGAATTTTCTTTTTTCTTCCCGCACCATTTCAAGCTAACTGAAAATACATTTCAATATTTTCTAAGAAACGAATTACACTGTTTAGGGTACAAGGTAGGGGTTAGATGGCTTTAGTTGTTCATAAATAAAAACTAATTTATTAAGAAACTTTAGTTGGGACCCATCAAATTTCCCAGGGACTCATTCAAACAATTACATATATCCCAGGACACACTAAATCAAAAAGCTATCAGCAACACTGTATATATAATTATAATCTATACATTTAATGGCTAATTTACTACCGCTGGTTTCAAAGCATTATATGATTATCTGACGTATCACCTTGTAAATGACATCCAAATGAATATTCGTTATGAATAGCATTCTCGCTTTATTTGACCGTGTGTCATCCTCGTGCGTATGTGATGTTAAAATAACATTCGGAAAGATTTTTCCTTTTAAGGTAGTTGATTTTGTGTTATTTTTTCAGTCCCAGAGTTTAATAAATATTACTTTCTGTGTGGACAAGCTCTGAATATTTCCGATTTAGTATTTAGGTGTTTTTCCAGTGAAGCTAGTCCTTGTAGAATCCAGAATTTTTCTGTAGAGTCTAGTCCACATCTTTGATTCCTTGATATAAGGTTTGGTTTGGTCTAAAATCTTCCACTCTATATTATATGGGGTTCCTTGGTCTTTTTACATCAATGTGGTTTGCGAGCGTTGTAGCTGCCCTCTTTTTCTCCTTCTTTATTCATTATGCAAGTAGAATCTCTTGGACAATTCCCACATGGTTTTTGCTGGCTTTGGGGTGGTCAGAGCTGGTTGGTGTTATTATCGCTTCATATATTAAGGATTTCATGCTGCATTTTTGTTTTAGCAGACAATCTTTTTTTATTCTACATGAACAAGTTGGGATGTCTTTAGATTTAGGTCTGGCTGTTATAATGGATTTCATGGATGACCCACAGTAGTAACTTTTTTATTGTATTCATGTTGGGATGGGAAATGTTTATTTATTAATTCTAAGAATTTTTCTGCCTATATTTGTTCTAACATTTAGTGAAAATGGAGGTGTAAACCAGATAATTTTTCTTTTCCTGTTTTTGGATTTATTAGATATTGTTTTATCTGCTATATATGTTATTTTGTCTTTAAATCTACTATTATGTAGGGCCTTATTGTAGTAGGGAGCAGCTTCTTCAAAAATATTTTTGTTTGGGGATAGGTTAGAGATTCTGCGGCTAATACTAGGGACTAAGTTTTTCAAAATATATATATATATATATATATATATATACATACAATGTACACAGTTAATCCCAAAAGTAAGGTATCCTAAGTGCTGGTGATGCAGGGAATCTGTTTGTGCTGCCATTGGCAAAAATATTGTGTATGTTGTACATATACCTGTATGTCATGCTCAGTCTTGGCTTGGTAGTCATTTCTAATGGAGCTCTCAGTTGATGCTACCACTAAGTGTGAAGTTTGTGCAGTTATTAAATTTTTGAATTCACAAGGCATTAAACCGATTTGAAATTAATCAATTAATAGAAGTGTATGGTAAGTCCTGCATGGATGCCAAGAATGTTCCCATATGGTGTCCGCCCTGTCGGCTGGGGCGTTAGAATGCACCTCTGTAGAGGGGTAATACTCCCCCAATAGGGCCACCTGTTTGCCGTGGGTGGCAACCTGTGATGCTTAAAGACGGAGTCTTGGTGGATGAGCAGTCCATGATATGCAACACTCCACTTAGAACCTTACTTAGGCTAGACGGGCGGTCGGAGAGGCCCCCTCCAATCAATCGGCTGGTCACGTCAAGCCCTAGCACCTATATGATTTTCCCAACCCTATTGCCCTTATGGCAAGCCCCAATCCCTTTTTATCATATGGGTTCTAGAAGGCGGTGGCTGCGGGTCTACATGTCCTGGGAATGACGTTAAACTCTATCTGATGGTAAGGTTCTAGTTCTGGAGGTTTGGGGAATGTGGAGCACCCCTTCATCACCATTGCTCCCTGGTCCACTCTGACCTGGAGTGGTAGTACCTGTTAGGGTCCCATCTATGGGTTAAATAGAAAAATGTATTTATAAAAAAATTGTATTATCCATTAAGGATTGATTTGTTTCAAAACTTTATTGGCATTAAATGACCCACTGAGGTTGATATGCCTATATGCAGATAATCTAATCTATCCTTTTCAATTACTGGTTCACATATTTTATTCATCTCTATACTTGGTCTAGTTAAGAGGTAAGCTAACATAAAAGGGCCAGAGCCAAGGTCATCTTCAAAGAAGGGTTGGCAACCAAACGACTGGGGTTGGATATGTGGAGCCCTAAATTACTACTAAATAATAATTACAGAGAAATTTTTTTAGTAAAAAATTTTTGTAATATCCAGCAATTAGTTAATTAGCAATTCTACTTATTAGGAAACAGCTAACAATTATTGACTAATTTCCATAAAATCAAAAGTACAAAGAAAGAACAAAAATAACCTCCTGTGTTAGGTTTACTACTTGAAAAAAATAATGAATTATCAATACTGATTATGTAGTCTTGAGAATTGTAATCTAAATAATCTTCATACAGTGACTGCTATTTACACAGTAGCATTTGCAACCAACAAAGCCTTCATCAGATGATGACTCTGGGTTCAAGCATGGTTTTGGGGCCGAAGCATCATTACCACTAACCCAGAGCGCCCCAGCAGTATCTCACGATACCACCGGACTTTGTCAGTTTGATGTCACAATATAGGACTGCGATATCCACGCTGATGCGGTTAGAGCTTTCTCCTGGATCTTTTTTATGTATTTCCTCTTGTCTGGTGGAGAAAGTCCAAGTTTAGACAAAAATGCCAAGGTTGAGTTGGTAATAGATCCCCGGCATCCGACTTTGATGGGAAATACATTTGTTATCTTATTTCTCTGAATTTTTGAGATGAGGCTTGATAATTATTATTATTTGTATTATTTGGACTATTGTTCTCTTCATTGTTATTTGTACACTGTTTTCACCAAAACATTGTACAAATAGCAATGAAGATGAGAACAATAGTCCGAATAATACAAATAATACTATTTTTATCTTATTTTCTTAGATAAAATTTTGAAATAATTTCAAAACGTTTAGTGCTGGCTGTTGAGTTGTGTTGGGTGAATCAAACAAACAATAACTTTTGACAATAAAATCCCATCTTCTCTTTTCATATTGAAATGATGCTTATTAGAAATTTATATTTTTGTCAATCTGTAAATCTTCAATTTAACAACACCAAATATAAAAAAACAAAAAAAAACACCCACTGAACTGTGGTATCCAGTAGAATTTTAAAATTACCACAATCTATTTCTTGAAAATAAAAACTTGTATTATTAAATATCAACAGGACCTATGGATAGACCACAGTATGATAATTTAATTATTACAACCTTTGATATGTTTACTTAAGAGCTATTGAAAAATAGTTAAATATGTAAAAAGTATAATAATCTTGATTTAACTTGCTCTTCTTTTTTTTTCTTTCTTTCCTTTTTTGTCTCTTTTCTTTCCTTTCTTTATTTATAATAAAAACAGAATGATTCATTATTTAGCTGAGATGACAACACTCATAAGAAATGTATTCTGCAAATTGCTCTCATGGTAAACACCCACCCCATTTTATCATATAGTTGCTAGAAGGCAATGACTAAGGATCAACCACCAGTATTCATTAATACACATGAAATTAATAAAAATGATTTCTTAAACTAATCATATATATATATATATATGGTAAAATAAGGAATGAAAGAACAAAACTCAGACAAACATCTGTAGTATATTTCAGCAGTGAAATATACTACACATTTTTGTCTGAGTTTTGTTCTTTCATTCCTTATTTTACCTCATTCTGTCGGATTCATTCCAACCCCCTTTTCCTCATATATATATATATATATATATATAATATATATATATATATATAATTAAAAAAAAAAATTGGCGTTAAATAACCCATAAAGGGTGATATGCCATTAAATCAAAAAGCACCTGATGTTTGTCTTTGCCTAACCCTCCACCATAGGCAAGATGTAACTCTTGTCAATTTTTAAGCAGAGTACAGCAGGTTTTCCTTCTACACTGATTGCCTAACCAAGGTTAAGGAACCCAGTCTGCCCTACTATTTACTTTAGGCTTTAAGTCTCGTGAGATATAAATAAAAATCGCTTGGAGGTTGCCATCTTTATTCCCATGTCACTTACACATATTTGTTTTGGCCGTTATTTACAAACACAAAATTATGAATTTCTTTTTAAATCTTAATTATTTGATTATTGTCATCTCTCTCTCTCTCTACGCAACAGGTTCCCATAGTCATCATATTCAACAGGATCCAACGGATCCAACCAAATGGCAAGTGGTCCAAACCACATCCCAAGCAGCTACCCCTATTGGTCCCCTAAGTCCTGCCGACAGTCCACAGAGCCAGCAGCAAGTCAGTGTAGAAGTTCCTCCAGCCAAACGCTTGCGAAGGGTGGCTTGTACATGCCCTAATTGTAGAGATAATGAAGGAAGGTAAGTAAATATATTCCTTGGTTTTTTGTTGTTTTTCAATTGGAAATTCTTCCGAGTGGTGGAAACATGGACTGAAAATTATTTTATATTGTAAAAAGATAAAAAATATTTCATCGAAACATCTATCAAATAAAATTGAACTTTTTGTTACTAATCGTTATAATTTTAACTATTTGCTTTAAGAAAAAAAATGTTATTCAAATATTTCAAGACGCTTTGAGATATAAATAGTTAAATAATGAATGTTAATGTGTCTATTTAGAGAATGGTATAGACCACACTATCCTTTAGAAATGGACTATTCCAAAGATTTGTTTTGAATAGACCAGATTTTTGGTAGGAGTTTATTCCTAAATACATACCTCCTGAATCTAAGTCATTACTACTTTTCTCTGTTAGCACCTTATGGTGGCTGAATATTTATAACTCTATTGTTACTGGAATTGTGACACATTCTATTTTACCCTATCTATCCTATACATAAGGGCCGGGTTAGCTCAGTCGGTAGAGTGTTCGGCTAGTAAACCACAAGGTTCCTAGTTTGATACCAGCCCTCGCCAACTCAGCATATGAGTAGCATAGGGATCTGTGCAGTAAAGTAAGGAGCTGATGGTAGGTGTGGCGCTCCACCTCAGACACAAAAACAACCTCCTTGGTCTAGTGCTAGTGAAAAGGGCATAGACTCCCTCACTGATTGGCTGATACCGACTTTAGGCCACCCCAAAGACTTTTTTTTTTTACTTATTCTATACATTCTATTTTATCGTCTCCCCCCAACAAATTAATTCTTAATATCAACATGGTCACTACATAAAACCCAGAGTTGTCTACCTTTTAATGATTTCTGAGCATCTCAATCTCTTTTTAAGAAAACTTGTTTTCTGTTTTTTAATTTAAATAATTAAAACAAATGTTAATAGTAATTCCAAATTAGCCCTATTTTCCCATTATCTCTTCTTTCCAGCAAAGAATTTAAAAACTTTTAAATCACCACAAAATATTCCAATAATATAAATGTTAGGAATTTTTGTTCAAACAATAAAAAGATTTTTCTGAATAAAATCGGTAAATTTTAAAAGGTTAAAAAATAATTTTGGGCGGTTATACTTAATAATTTATTTGTGTGTAAAATGTAATTATTAATTTGTGCGTAAAACATGACTAGTTGATTTGGTGATCCTCATGTGTAATGTAAGCTGGTAGCTCAGTGGTAGAGTTTTGGCTCTGTATTCTGTGGTTACTGGTTCAATCTCCAGTGGGGAAGATCATAGTATACACTGATAGGTTGAAACAGCTGTCCAGTAATTCTGTATATCACATGCAGTATTTGCTGAATTTTCTGATCATTATTAATTTAATAAATGTAATTGTAATTGTGTTGAGCTTAGTTGAGAATAATATTGTAGAAATTAAAATATACCAGGGTAATAAATGCTTTTTTTTTTTTCTTTTTTAATTGAATTAGGAATAGTGAAAAAAAGAAGCAACATATTTGCCATATTCCTGGTTGCAATAAAGTTTATGGAAAAACATCGCATTTACGGGCGCATCTTCGGTAAGTAAATATTTTCCAAAAATCGGAAGATACAAATTTATTTTAATGTATTTCTTTAATTAAGTGTTAATTTTAAAAACAGTTTTTTTAATTTATTTTTGTATATTGAATACATGGTAGTTAATGTTAAAGTGTGATTAACATTTTTAAAAAAACCAAAAAACATTTTTGTGTTATTAGATTTATGGTTAATCAAATTTAAAAACAACTTGATTTATGTGTTTATTTATAAAATATATTTAATTTATTTAACTAGATGTATGTGTTATAAAAATATAATTTAATTTATTTAACTAGATGTATGTGTTATAAAAATATAGTTAATTTATCTAACTAGATGTATGTGTTTAAAATATAGTTAATTTATCTAACTATGTATGTTATAAAATATAGTTAATTTATATTTATTAACTAGATGTATGTGTTATAAAATATATTTAATTTATTTAACTAGATGTATAACATGTGTTATAAAATATAGTTAATTTATCTAACTAGATGTATGTGTTATAAATATATTTAATTTATTTAACTAGATGTATGTGTTATAAATATATTTAATTATCTAACTAGATGTATGTGTTATAAAATATAGTTAATTTATCTAACTAGATGTATGTGTTATAAAATATAGTTAATTTATCTAACTAGATGTAAGATGTATATAAAATATATTTAAATAACTAGATGTATGTGTTATAAAATATATTAATTTATCTAACTAGATGTATGTGTAGATGTAGTAACTAGATGTATGTGTATATAAAAACTATAGTTAATTTATCTAACTAGATGTATGTGTTATAAAATATAGTTACTAGATGTATGTGTTTAATTATATAATATATTTATTTTACTTGGTTTATGCTTAAACCTGATATTTTGAGCTCTGGGGCTAGGTGGGGTTTACCATTTCAGTTCACATTGAACTAGGCCTTTTGTTTGTAATTGGCTTTTTTGTGGCAAACGTTTTACAAGGTCAGATGAATTGCAACGACATCGCAGAACACACACAGGTAATCTATTAATAATCAAGTCATAATGGATTTCATGACAATGAGGACTGTCTAATGTTGCATGTTCAAATTTTATGTGTATTTATTTATGTTATGAGGATTTTGGGTAATGTGACGTAAGCAGTGATGTAATTTTTGTTACAGACAAAAGCCGGAAGCGAATCTCCATTATTAATAGATTAGATAGGAATATGTGATGTCGTATAACTGCTAAAAGCTCTTAAGAAACATTTTACACAAAAAATGTAAATATAAATGTACAATGAAAATAATTCCCAAACTTCTAGACATAAAATAACCCAAGATAGGTTGACATGCCATTAAAACCTATTAATAATGGAGATTAGGTCTCTATTTGTCTGTAACCAAAACTATGTCACTGCTTACATCACATTCCCCAAATCACCAAAAATGGAATAAAGAACAACCTTGTTTGAATTGAATTGAATTTAACTGAGAAACTTGATTTTATTAGAAAGAAAACATTTATTTGAATTTTGACAGGAAAACTACTTTTATGCCTATAACTTAAGATTTCAAAGGTCTGTTTACATTTTTTTATGAAAGAGTGGGAAAAAATCCTTTTACATACTTTTGGACACTGATAAAATTGAGATTAAAAAATTTTTAAAGTGATTTTTTTTTTTTTTTTTTTTTTTTTTTTTACACTAAAATTAAGATATTTGTTCAAGTCGAATCAGATTTGTAAAATTGAGTGTATTTTTTTTTTTTTAAATAGAAAGCATTGTCACTGCCTGAAAACAACAAACTCCCATCTCCTTAGGTATTCTTTTTAATTCATATCCCTTTTTCGCATAATAATTACAATGATAATTTAATAATAGATAGATAATAATATAATAAACTGTGCAAATTATTTGTATTAGATAGGAATATTTTTATATCATATAACTGTGCAAATTATTTGTATTAGATAGGAATATTTTTATATCATATAACTGTGCAAATTATTTGTATTAGATAGGAATATTTTTATATCATATAACTGTGCAAATTATTTGTATTAGATAGGAATATTTTATATCATAGAACTGTGCAAATTATTTGTATTAGATAGGAATATTTATATCATAGAACTGTGCAAATTATTTGTATTAGATAGGAATATTTGATATCATATAACTGTATTCTAAAAACAATAAGAAACAACAATACAAAAATGTAGATATAAATGTACAAGAACACAATTCCCTAACCACTTGGCAAAACATAACTGTAGACAGGTGGACATGCCATTAAAATCAATCAATCCTTTGATTCAAATTTTAAACTAATAAATATTTTTTATTTGACTGAACAGGGGAAAAGCGGTTTGCGTGTACCGAGTGCGACAAGAGATTCATGCGAAGTGATCATCTTTCTAAACATTACAAAACTCATCAAAATAAGAGAATGACTGCAGCACCTCATCGAATGATGGCCAATCCTGGTAAGAATTTAACACCACCATTTTATTTATTTCTCTGAATTTCTGAAATCAGTCTTCATATGTATTATTTTGATTTTCATATATACACACACACACGTACAGTGATGCTGATAGCTTTTTAATTTTGTGCGTCCTGGGGGTGATATGCACATACAGTGATGCTGATAGTTTTAATTTAGTGCATCTGGGGTGCACGCATTTGATTTGAATGAGTCCCCCGGGAAATTTGATGGGTCCCAACTAAAGTTTCTTAATAAATTCCAGAGTTTTATCTATGAACAACTAAAGCCATCTAACCCCTACCTTGAACCCCATACAGTGTAATTTATTTCCAAGAAAATATTGAAATGTATTTACAGTTAGCTGGAAATGGTGGGAAGAAAAAAAATCACTGGGATGCATGGATATGATTTTTCTGTGTCCTTTTAGATTTTATGTGTCAGTGATGCAGGATGCATACCTATCAGCATCTGTGTGTGTGTTTATATATATGTATATATAATATAAATAAATTGATACCTTGATAAGATATAAATTTATTTCAGCATATTTATATCTGTACCAAGGTATTCATTTATTTATCAAGGACACAAACTATAATTAGTATTAACGCCACCTTTTTTTTTTTTTTTAGTTCTCTGGCAAGGTTCAAGTATTTGTCTATTTTTTCGCTTTCTTTCATTTTCACTCTGTAGTTTACCAGAACAGCAAAATCCACTGGAGAATTTTTTTAAAATTAACTCCAGATCTGATTGTCTGGGCCAGGTGATCCATTTTAGACATAAAATAATCTTAGACAGGTTGACATGCCATTAAAATCAATCAATTTTTTTTCTTTTAAAATTCTTTCAGAAATATTTGTTGTGAATTTTTGACATGAGACTTGATGATCTGTATTATTTAGATTTTCAAACTGTTGTCCTCATCTTTATTGTTATATACACACAATGTCTTGGTCGGTGCACCTTCCTGCCCACTTCAGGTGTTTTTGTCAAACTCTGGGGAAACTTCTTGTCAAACTCGGAAGTCTTCATGAATTTTGAACAGAATCCTTTATTTAATCCATTCACATGGATTGTTCTCAATCCGTTAACCATGACCGGGTACAAGTGTTAAATTATGTTAAGTATTCTATGTTATTTTCACCTGTAGTCAGGATTGAACTTGCAACCCACAGAGGATTGTTGTTTAGAATTGTATAAATTCAACCATTATATACATTTCACTATGTATCCAACTTTGAGAATTATTTCAATAAAAATCTTGTTTCTTTTTTCTCGGGCATTGCTAAGTACTACTGCTAATTATATCTGCCAAAAATTTTATACGACTGAAGAACATCCAGTTGAATTTGGGTACAAGACCTGTCAATCAAACTATTTGACTCACAGGGATTTTTCCACTGTTTACCATCATTCTAAATTATCCTACACAACTTACTAAAAATGATATGCTATGCCTGCCCATTATGTAAAACAAATACCTCAATACTGCCAAGCACTGTGAGTACCTTTTTAGAGTTTTAACTGTTTTGGTCAAATGATATTCATGTTGTAAACTGGCATGTACCAAAATATGTTAACTGATTACGTGATTCCCTAATCCAGCCAGAACTCCATTCCAGACGAATTTGGGTTCAACACCTATCTATCAAACTCTGTGAATCACAGTCATTTTTCCACTGTTTACCATTATTCTAAATTACCCAACAATACTTGCTATTCATTATGTAACAGACAATGTAATTCCTTTTATCTTTGGCCACCTCCGATCAATTGAACCCTAGCACCTATATGATTGCCCCCAACTCTATTGCCTTTATGGCAAACCACAACCCTTTTTATCATATATGTGCTAGAAGGTGGTGGTTGAGGGTCTTCATGTCCTCGGAATGACATTAAACTCAATCTGATGGTGAGGTTCCAGTTCTGGGAAATGTGGAGCACCCTTTCATTACCATTGCTCCCTGGTCCACTTTGACCCGGAGTGGTAGTACCTGTTAGGGTCCCATCTATGGGTTAAATAGAAAAAAATTGTTTAAAAAAACTTTCTACCAAACTATCGCTTATAACAAACTTGAACTTTACCCTATAAACTTATCCCTTAAATGATTCCCAATCCACTTAGCATCAAAAACAACCTTCTGTCAAAATCAATAAAAAAAAAATCCCTTAACAATAAATTTGACGAACCCTCACAACCTACCACTTGCCATAAAATAACCCTGGATGGGTTGACATGCCATTAAAATCAATCAATCCTTTTATTTTTCTTCTTTTCTTTAGATGAAGACAGTATGGCCGACGGCAATGTGGTGACCATGGAAGAAGATTCACCTTCAAACTTCAGTGTTGCATCACCTTCTGTTGTTGATGTGTCCCAATCTTTGGGACAGGGATGAAAAGAAAATGAAAACCGCTTCACCTGACAGCTTTTCTCCTCATGAAAGTTATGCGAAACAAACAAACAACAAAAAACAGACAAATAAACAAGCAAACAAGCAAACAAACAAACAAACAAACAAAAAAAAGAACAACTTTAAATTCAAATTCATCCGCTGCTCATAAACCCACCAAATAACCTTATTTGTCGAAAGCAAAAAAAAGAAAGAAGACAACGCCTAATCCCATCGTCCAATTACGAATGCCGGTCGCTTGACTGACTGGAAATAAAAACTGAAGATTCATTTGGTGGATAATCATTTTAACATCATCAGTTTACGTTTTTTGGATTATCTTCCCTCTCCGCCCTCCTCCGCCTCCTCCATGGTTGCTCTCCTTTTTAAAAAAAACTCCTTGAAAAGGAGAGTAATCTACCTAGACATAATAAGAATTAACTCCTGAATGTCTAAGTGTGCATTCATACATATATATAGCTTCTGTCACAGGGTCTTGTTTTTTTTTTTTTTTTTTTTTTTTTAAGAAGTGCACCAAGGTCACTGCCTGCGTACTGCTGATCATCCAGTGACCACTCAGGCAGTGATCTTGGTGTATGTGTGTGTATATATATATATATATATATATATATATATATATATATATATATATATCAGTCAGTCATTTGAATTTGCTTGGGTGCAAAGAATTGATTTCCGTTGCTCCTGGTTTATCCGTAAGCATTGGGAATTCATTACGCTTTTCCAAGAATATCAATGTAGCTTTTGGCTGGTCGTCTCCAGGGAGCTTTTTAAAAATATTTTCATTTGAAAATTTTTATATATATATATATATATATGTTTGAGTTCCTATTGAATTGTTAAATATCTTGTCGATCCCAGCTTAAATATTCTTTTTTTTTTTTTTTTTTTTTTTTTTTTATAACTTAGTGATGACTGATACAGCACAGATTCTTAGTTAAAATATTTATAGTCTAAATTAAAAGCCTGGTAAAGTTAACCCAAAATCAAACTATTTTAGACTTTATTTTTCCAATTCAGGTATCATTGGAGAACGGGGGAAATTTTGGTAAATGGACCAGACTTTGACCTGTAGACCAAAAATTTTCTTGTTCCCCAATGAAACTTTCATCAGAAAAATATCTAAAAAAAAAGTTTGGCTTTGGGTTACTCATATTGTACTTTTAACCTGGACTGTTATACATTGTTTTGTTTTTTTCAAGGGGTTAAGAATACACATCACTGGTTACCAGTTGTACTGAAAAAAAAAATATATGAGAGAGGGGGAGAGGAGGAGATGTGTGGGTGTGGGTGTATGTCATATCATCTGTGAACAACTCAAGTTTATTTGCTTTTTTTATTGTCTTCATTTCACCATTGTTTGAATTTGCTGCTGAATTTTTTTTTTTTTTTTTTTTCCTTTTCTTTTTTTTTTTCTTTTTTGTCCCCTTGGATTTTACTATTGTTTTTCGCAGCTTTTAAAGAATTTGAAAACAAAAGGTTTTTTTTTTTTTTTTTTCATAACAAAACAAAAAAAAAATGAAGCAAACAAAACTTGAGATAAAAATGGAAGCTGTAAAAACGGCAATTAAAACAAAAGAAAAACTGACCTCTACAAGAACCCAATATTGCACTCTGAGAACTGCCAAGTAAATGGGGGGGGGGACAAAGAAATGCGCATGGCCAGACCCAACCCCCGACCCCAGATTTCACTATTCTTGCGTCTCTCAAAATGGAGAGAAAATAAATGAATGAATAAAACGCTAAGGAGCTGGTCTCCCAATGTTTGGCCTGATACCAGCCGTTTAAAAAAAAAAAAAAAAAAAAAAAACGGGTGGTGTGGGATGTTACTTTTTCTCTGATAATTCAATTCATTAGAAAGTTACAAAGTCTTGGGGATTATTTTTTTTTTTTTTAATATCACTTCTTGTGGGAAGCTAAGATATTTGAACTTTTCATCCTTTCATATCACACAAGTTTTCAAAATGGCTAATCTTCAATATTTATCATAGCCTTCAGAAAACGCATACATACAGTTAATTTAAAAAGGAAAGAAAAAGATGTTTTCCTGCGTATATATGTTTCGGCCTCTCCGATCTTCATTTGATCTTTTTGACTCTAAAACTGAAGATAACGAAGCACGTATATCATCGTCATATCTTGTCTCACAAATCTGTACAAGGGTAGTGAGCAGGTACATATTTTCATTTAGAATTTTCTTTAATATTTAGGACTTTTAAAAGATGTCTTTCATGGCTATTAAGCTTATCTGCCGACTTGTATAATAGATAAAAGTAAGTAGGGGAGTAGTGAGCATATACATAAAAGATATATATAATTTCATTTTGGTAAATAATGAAATAAGAGGAAGTATTTTTCTACTTATCTCCCTTGAGAACTTATAGTGATGGGGGTGTGTGCAAATGAAGACACCTCCATTGTTATTACTATGCAAATTGAATTGAAAAGTACTTTTTTTGTTTTTTTTGCTGTTAGGGTAATATAAAAAATTTGAATTATTATATTATAAATTGGGTAATCTGAACATTAGCTACATAAATTAGATTAACCTCCCCTTGTTTCTTTCACTTTGATGAAGCCTTATGTTTTGGTTTGTCATTTTCATTTCATCGTAAATCTACACTGAAAATACGAATTTGTTCGAATCAATACAACGGCATGTTTTAACACGAAAATATCTTAAAGTGTGTTTGCACATTATTAGAAATAAACAAATTGTTATTAAGGCTTCCTCAAAGTGAAAGAAACAAGGGGAGGTTACTCTCATTTATGTAGCTAATGTTCAGATTACCATAAATTGTAGGTTATTTTTCTGCTTTTATTTATTGCAAAGAATTTTCATAGATAAAAAGGAAAAGGATTTAGCTAGCTTTGTCTTTATGGCTACAACCAATTATCAGCTTCTGCCATCTTTTGATTTTTGTAGTGAAACAGTTGTAAAAATGTGGGGCATGCTCGTAGCCCAGTGGCTAACCTGCTGGAATGCAACATTGCAGTAAGCGAGTTCAAACTCCAGTTGAACTATTATGTTCACATTTGGGAAAGGTTTGAACTCTCTCATTCTCCCAGCTATGGTTTAAATAGTACCACTACTGTTTTTCTACAAGGATGGCTTTTGCATAAAATAACCCACAAAGGTTGATATGCCATTAAACAAAGAAACCAAACCATTCATAAAAATGTTAGGATAACTATATCTGAGATGTGATGAAATATTTAAAAAAATAAATCAATAGGCAGACATAACTAACACATGTTAAAAGTGCAAGAAGCTTAACAAGAAGCCAAACTTTTTTTTAGATCTCAACTTTTCCAATGAAAAGTATTGGTAAATAGATGAAATAAAGCCTTGAATT
The DNA here is from genome assembly GCA_023376005.1 of Doryteuthis pealeii. NCBI lineage: Eukaryota > Metazoa > Mollusca > Cephalopoda > Myopsida > Loliginidae > Doryteuthis > Doryteuthis pealeii. The sequence continues at coordinate 52,266,875 of CM042155.1, forward strand.
AGTGGTAACGAAATTTTAGCTCCAAAACCTCAAGGTCATTGTCTAATGATGACCTTGATTTTAAGGTAAATAAGAATTGCCTAAACAAGTCCTGAGGTTACAGCGACCTGAACGTTTGTGTTTTATACATACCACAATAAAGATGAAGACAACAGTTGAAATATCAAAATTATTCACATCGAGTCTCATCTCAAAAATACAGACAAACAAAGCCTGGTCTGTTTACCAAAACTTTTCACATTCCCCAATGATACCTGCATTGAAAAAATAAGGTCTAATAAAATTTGGCTTTGGGTTACCCGTATCATATTTTTAACCTACACTAAACAGTATTGGACATCAAAAATATTTTTACTGAAAAAAACCAAAAAAAAAACAACCATTTTTTATTAGTGAAAAATCATTAGTAAAGGAATAATTACTAATTAGGAAAAGAAAATTCTAAATTTCCTATTTTTTTTGTATTTCTAACAATTTTCTTATTAGAAAATTATAATTTTTCACTACAACTAAGGGAACTTTGACAACAATAAACAAGGAAAATAATCACTTCCTATGTGTGTCTAAAACCATTGAAGTTTTATTAAAATTTGTGGCAATAATAAAAAATGGTTCGGTTTATTCACTGACTGTTTTTTTTTTTTTTTTTTTTTTTTTTTTTTGTCTGTATCACTGTTTGATTCAGCAGATTTTAAAAAGTAGTCATTTACTAAAAATGAATTCATGTCTGCCACAAGGCCCAAAATCTGAGACTCAATCTCACTAATGATGGTCTGCAAGCCCATTATGCCGTTTGAGTCAGCCAGCAACTTTTAGAAATAAACAAATAAAACAAAAATAAAAAAAGCTAAAATGAAGATTGGAGAAGTCAACAATAAAATCTATGAGCACAAAATGAAATTATAGTTTTTAATCACAAACTATGCAAACTTTGACAAATTATGTAAGTAAACACACGTTCATATTTACCAAAATCAGAAAAGACTTTTTGAACTGTTTCATAACAAAAATCACTGACATATTTCAGAAAATTTAATTTTGGAATAATTGCTATAAAATTTTTTTTTTTTTTTTTTTTTTTTTTTTTTTTTTGAAGAACCAGTTAAATGAAGTCTGCTATAACATCTTACTTCACCCCCCCCCCAACCTTGCACACTTTGTGTGTGCCTGTGTGATCTGAAACTTGTTTACCCCCCCCCCCCCTATGCTGTAACCCTACCCACTGTTCAGAACAATAATTCCCTATGTGCTTGACCACACCTGTTTTTTTTTTTTTTGTTTTTTTTTCTTTTTCTTTTTCTTTTGATAATCATGTAATGAGAACCATGACTTTACCGACTGGAAAATGATGGAAACTTTTAAGAGATGAAATTGTCGACTAAATTGATGGAACCTCCTCTTAAAAAAAAAAAAAAAAAAAAAAAAAGATAAAAAAGATGAAATTGTGTGTACAAATCTCAACAAATAAACTCATTCCATTTCTTCTGTAAAATTGATCATTTTAAACAACAACAACAACAAAAAAAAAAATCAAAATTTCATTCACATTCACACTGCCAATTTCCTTGACCCCCCCCCCCTAACAAAACCAATCCACCCCTCCCCTCAAAGCAAAACCAATCCCCTTTTAAAACCAGACCCTTAGAATGTATCATTTGAATTAACACTACAAAGTACCACTTGGTTAACCCTTTTGCTGTGTAAGTGACAAAAGAAAAATTAGGTACTAATGCACAATAGCACGCAAGAGATAATATCATTAAAAATCACATTTTACGTATAAATAGCATTAAATGTTGGAAACTCCTAAAGTAGCCTTACTCAACCCTAGTTTCTCAAAGGTTTCAGGGATTTCTGTGAAATGTAATACTTTTTATACGTAATCTAATGATATTATCTCTTGAATTAGTACCAAAAATGATTTGTTTGCAATTAAGGGCTGATTTAGCTCAGTCGGTAGAGCACTCAGCTAGGGATCACAAGGTTCCTGGTTCGATACTGGCCCTTGCCAACTCAGCATATGAGTAGCACAGGGATCTGTGTGGTAAAGTGAAGAGCTGATGATAGGTGTGGCGCCCCGCCTCAAGCTAAAATAATTTCCTTGATCTAGCGTTAGAGAAAAGGGGATAGACTCCCTTGCTGTCTGGCTGATACCGACATTAAGCTGGCCCCGACACCTTACCTATATGAACCTTCAAAGTAATTGTTTGTCTTGTTGGTTTGAACAAAATCATCTATCCAAACCGAAAGTCGCCAAAAGACTTTTCTCGCCAATAGTGAACAGGCCGAGTGACATAGTTGTTGCAGAAGGGTTAACACTGTTTATTTTTAGATTATTATAAATTGTGGTGAAACGTAATGTCATTCGAACCACACCCCCCTGCATTATGGTCAAGTCACACTGAAACCACCAGATCCTGCTTGATCACCAAAGTTAAGCAGCGATGAGCCTGTTCAATACTTAATTGGGTGACCACTAAAGCAACACCAGGTATTGTAAGCAACCCGGGTCGTTTCTTTATCAAGATGACTTGATTTGGCATTGATTAACCCAAAAAGGGTTGATATGCTGTAAAATAACCCCCTCCCCCCGGTCTTGACTTAGATTAGAATTAATAGTTAAAAAGAGAGAAGAAGGAAAAAGGCAGTATACTGTGATTGCGTTTTATATTTTACTGGTTATTGGTCCGTGTTTTCATCTGTTCAGAAATTTATTAAAAAAAAAAAAAAAAAAAAAACTGATAAAAACAATGGCTACTTTATTCATGTCTTGTCATACTTTTCTATATTTTTTTCTTCCTCCTCTATGCAAATATTTTTGACAACAACAAAAAAGTTGAATTAAAAACAAAAAAAATTGTAGAATATTCCAGAGGTGTGTGTGTGGGGGGATATAAGGAATCCGAAAAGCAATTTTTTTTTTTTTTTTTTTTTTTTTTTTGGTATGTGTATCTCAGAATTGCTTGCCATTAATATCATTAATAAATCTAAAATATCAACTCTCAAAATGTAATGTCCAAATAAAGAATTGTAATTTAACCTAAATCTAAAAACAAAAAACAAAATGAGAGAACTTTTACACTGTAAATTTTATGTTTGAAAAAAGAAAATGTTTATCATTCTATAGATTTTTATCTCCCCCCTCCCCCCTCCTTCACAGATAAATTGTCACAAATTTCCAAAACTTTATATAGTGTTTATTTTTTTAACCTCTATATGAACATTTTTTCTGTCCATATAAATTTTTATTTCTTTTTGAATACTAAGGATTTTAGAATCTTTTATTTGTTTTTTGTATTTTTTTTTAAATTGCAACTCTGTTCGTTATTTTAAGACAGTGTGGAACAAAGCAAATAAAAATAATTTTTTTTACCTTTTAGATTTTTTAAAGTTTTAAATAATTTAATTTAACTCTTTTGGTGCAGTATATTTGTCAACAAATATATTTGGGGGACTCTAATTACTCTCCCAACCAAAAGGATTTTTATATTTTCATCTTTCACACTTCGCAGATAGATTTGTTATTTTTCCAGATCCAGATAATTCATTTTTAGAATTTTTTTTTTTTTTTTTTTTTTTTTTCAGAATTTTTAGCAATGTACCCTCTTGCCTTCTTCAGGTGTTTCTTGTCAAACTTGGGAAGTGAGTTTGAAGTGAAGGTTCCTAAGGAACTCCGGAACCTTCTCTTTGAACTCACTTCCCAAGTTCCTCAGGAACCTTCTCTTCAAACTCACTTCCCAAGTTTAACAAGTAACACCCAAAAAGGTCCAGAGGGCACATGGGCAAAACGTTTATATAACAACAGTCCGAAAATCCAAATAATATGTAATAACTTGAAACTTTATTGAAATATAACACAACTGGAGTCAGTTAGGGTGGAGCTTTTTTTTTTTTTTTTTTTTTTTTTTGTTTCTGATCCAAGGTGAGACAACTATGGTTGAATTCACCACACTGGCCAATCACCATTCAATCATTCTCTTTATGGAATGATGATTGGATGTCTAAAACCTTGAGCTCCCCCCCCCCCCCCAACATGGTTCAGTTGCAAACTGAACTTGCAATGAAAAACAAAAGATAAATTATTATCATTATTTCTAAATCTATTTTTAAAAAAATATATCACATTTTTAATCGACACATGAAAAGGTAACTAATTTTATTTGATTTATTTTTTAATTTTTTTTCATAACATTCGATAAACCTTGCAAAAATTATCAAAATTAATAAAAATTTCATTGAATCTCAAATTACAACACTTAATATTCTTATCTAGTGTGCTGAGTCAAAGACAAAAACTAAATTGATTTTGTAATTTTTATTTTTTTAACCATTGTCTTAAAACCTAAAAAGAAAATTATCAATATATAAGATATTGTTGCAATAAAAGTGAAACTTTTAATCACCATATATACTTATGTATCATGAGACATTCTGATACCTAAATTTTAGCCTAATATTGGGGGGGGGGTTGCCTCCCACACAACATACAAACTAGGACAACTATTTGCACTCACAAAATCTGTATCATGCATTTTTTGCACCTAATACACACGAGTCTCAGCTCGTGGGTGGGCCCACATAAAAATGTCCTTGTGTCATGCCTGCATAAGTGAATTGCATGGCAAATACATCTCATTGGTGCAAACCTCAAAAATTTCAGTCTCAGAAAGTTGCTCGATATGCAAGTATATATCTGGTGAAATTTAAATTCTGTATCCAAGTTGTAGGTAAGCACAATCATCATATAGCTTATATATTTATTCATTTTAATTTTTTTTTTAAAGAGGAGGAAAGTGATTGTTTGCAAATGGTTCCTGTAGGACAGGGTACTTTTTTTTTTCTTTTTCTTTTTTCTTTTTCTTTTTATATATAAAGGGGTTCTTGTGAAACTAGCTTACTAGTCTAGTTTTGTTCAAATAGACACCTGTTATGTTTTTTCATACATTCGTCAATTCTTGATCTTGAGAATATTTTCCTCTTTATGTAGAAATTTTTTTTTTTTTTTTTTTTTTTTTTTTACTGCTGCCATGTTTCTCTTAGAAATTTTTAAAAAGTACTACAAAATAGAAATTTAAAAAAAAAATTTTTATTAATTTATTTTTATGACACTTTTTTAATAATTTTAAATCTTAAAATTCCTCCTCCCCTCCCTACTCATCTCAGAATTATTGGCAGTTTTATTATAATTTAAATCTGACTTATCGATCATTCCCCGCCCTCTTATAGCTTAATGGTTGTCAACCTGTGCGATATTGCCCACTACTGGGCAGTATTACCCATAACTGGGCATTAAAAAAAAGATAAGTTTTGCAACTCCTGCTATAGCCTGTCATTTAAGCTAACATTTATTTTGCCATTTACCAACATTTGTCATACGTGCTTTTTCTCTTTATTCCATCTAATAATTAAAAAAAAATTTTTTTTTTTTTTTTTTTAAATAAATGTATCACTAAATTTTTGAAACTGTTTCATATGGACATTTTAGGACGATAGATAGCCTCCTGCCGCCGCCCCCCTTCCTTCCTCTCTATCCGCAATCAGCATCAATCATTTCTTGAACCTATTTTTATAATCAAAGAAAACTGTTCTGCTGTCTCTAATCACCCCCCCTCTTACCCACCCTTCAACAAAAGACATTTTCTTGAAATAGTGAAATTCTCTCTCCTCTTTCAACTTCATATTTCATCCCTTCTTCCTTTCTTTCTCCTTCGTTGTCTTCTTCCTCTTCTTCTTGAGCAGCAGAGCTTTTCAGCCATTGTAATTTGTCCAACGTTTTACTTCTGTAATCTTGGTTTTCTTATGATTATTCTTCTGATTATTGTATAAATTGTATATATACATGCATACATATATATATACATTATATCTTTGACTGGAGAAAATGTCCAGGTATTGAAATAAAGATAATTTAAGCAAATTCTTTTGTTATTAACTTTTTTGAAAACATTTTTTGGTGCATATCGCATTTGTGTATCCTGGCCTCCTGCCCTAAAAAAACACTAAGTAGTTATATTATAGCTTCGCAATTTTAAAGAAATCAGCATTGTCAGTTATTAATATATTTTTTTGTTTAATTATATAAAAGACATATCTAAAAGTATAAAATAATTAATAAAAATTTTTTTTAAAAAGACAGTTCCATAGTTATCTAAAAACAGCATTGAAATGAGAAAACAAATGTCCAGTGTTTTTATTAATACTGATGTTTCTATGTGTAGTAATACCTACAATTTTCACCTTTCGTTGGCTAAATTCCTAGCAAATAAGGCAATTAGAGTAACCACCCTTGACTTTAACTTTGAAACAAACCGGTAGCTATTTTGAAAGTGTCCGTGCGAAATACACAAATCTTAGAAACTTTTTCGAAAAACAATACAACTGCATGCTTTAGCACAAAAATATCATAAAATGTGTTCTTGATAACAATTAAGTTCATTTCAGATAATTTTATGCTAGGAATTTAGCCAACTGACTTTCACTTTGAAACAAGCTGGTAGCCATTTTGAAAGTGTCCGTGCGAAATACACAAATCTTAGAAACTTTTTCGAAAACAATACAACTGCATGCTTTAACACAAAAATATAAAATATGTTCTTAATAACAATTAAGTTCATTTCAGATAATGCGCACGCACAATTTTATGCTAGGAATTTAGCCAACTAAAGGTGAAAATTACCCAATTTGCCATATTTTCAATCTCCCATATTCTGTTTCTCTAACAATTTTGGTAATAGTCAACCTATTACATGGTCGGCTTACATTTTTCAGCAGGCAATGCTATTTTTATCAACAAATATCTTTCTTTCTTTTTTTTTTATAGTGGTTTGAAGGCGTTTTTACAGACAAGTTAATGTGATATTTTACCCCCCTCCAGTTTTTTATTGACAAATAATTGTAAATATTTTACTCTACCTTCCCCTCTTTAAAAAAAAATTTTATAATTTTATTTTAATTCAAAACAACTGTCACATATTTTTAAATAAATGTCAGTTTTAAAAATGAAAAACAATCAATACATTAAACAATTCAAACAGCCAAGTGGTTCATAACTAGCATGGTTCCATTTTTCATCAGGCACTGCTTAGCGTTTTTTAGGGCAGGAGGCCTGGTTGCACGAATGCGATATGCACCAATTTTTTATTTTTTTATTTTTTTATTTTATTTTATTTTTTTAATTTATTTATTATTTATTTATTTTTTTTAAGATTAAGTGTGTGATTTAATAAGAATAAATAAGAATTGTTGGATATTAGTTCCTAACCAACATTTAGTCTTCATAATGCATTTGTGCATTTTTGTAAAGTTAGTCAATAATTATAAATTCCACACCAGACTGAAAAAAATTTGCAGAAACAGTTGAAAACGATTCCTTACAAAGTGCAGTTATTGCAAAATCTTAACACATTTGTTGGGATGTGCACCAAATGTGGTACACAAAGAACTGTCTAAAACTGCAATCTGTATCATATATGGTACACACCGAGAAAAGTATATACAAGGTGTGTCAGAAAAGTATCGAGATTGAAGCTGTATTTACCAAGATAGAAATGAACAATAAATGTAACGTTAATTTTTTTTTCAGAATACAAGGTGTGTCAAAAAGTACAGATTTTAAAGCTGTATTTACCAAGATAGAAATGAAGAATGAATGGAACGTTAATTTTTTTTTCAGAATACAAGGTGTGTCAAAAAGTACAAAAAATCTCGATACTTTTTTGACACACCTTGTATATTCTTAAAATGGCCATGAATCAGTTTTAATAATAATAATAATAATGAAATTTATTGTGTACAGTGCTCAGGTGCACCACAACTCATCAAAGTCTCATGTCTAGTACACAGAATAATGTATTAGTGTCAGGAACATGAACAGCGGACAGTAATAATATCCATGTATGTATGTGTGTGTGTGCGTGCGTGCATATGTGTGTGGATGGGGTATCAAGTATAATATTGGCAGACTACAGGAAGCATGGAGGTTTAGAAAGATGCAGTATTTTGGCAGCCCACAATGGACACAGGCAGCTTATTTCATGCCTTGGCAACTCTGAGCATGAAAAAATGATCCTGAAAGTCATGTGAGCTCAAATTTCAGAATACAAAACATTAATACTGTCAAGAAGAAGCACCAGGCGTAAAAGACCCACCCCAGGTTGTCACAGTGTGATCAAACGGCAAAACTCATAAACCTGTAATGAGCCAACAACGGTCCGTCGGTCAAAGAGACAGCGAGTGGTATGTTGTACGTGTGGGCGGAAGCAGAAATGTGACGAGTCTTGAGGCCGCGATTTGTAGTGGCAAGTCTCATGGCTGGCAAGACGAGAGTTGTGATGTGTCTCGGCCAGACTGAGTATAAAAGGAGACGGTTGGACAGTGGCGAGGTGGAAAACACGACGGACTTAGTTTGTCAAAATTAAGTGTTATGTTGTCTTTGGTAGAATCAATGTTTAAAGTAAACAGCAATATAAGAGAAAATCTTTATTTCTAACTGCAAATGATAAAATAATTTTTTTTTTAAATGTTAAGTTTTTAAATGCCATCTTTGGCCAGTTGAAAAGGGCTTTAAGTAAGTAAGTCTTGAATTATGGAATCCTTTGGTAAGCGTATAAGTCCTATCCTGCGTATTGTTAAAGGTCCACTGATTTAATCCTATGTCCGTCGTCCATGAAATCAAGGTAGTTATGGCCAGTACTGTCGGTTTAAGTATTGTATCAGCAGCAGAGTACTGCCAGTGATTGACCAAGAGAGATCACATGGGTCTTGCCGAGTCCATGAGTGAGCTTTTAACACACACCTTATAAGAGAAATTTCTTGGGCACCTGACGTGGTGTAATGGTTAGCAAGCTCGCTTCGCAAACCATTGTTAGTGAGTTCGATTCTCACATGCTTCTGGCCTTGTGCCATATCTAAGCTAAGCTTAGTAAATAACTATAAGAGAAATTTCTTGGGCACCTGACGTGGTGTAATGGTTAGCAAGCTCGCTTCGCAAACCATTGTTAGTGAGTTCGATTCTCATTGGGTGCCCCATGCTTCTGGCCTTGTGCCATATCTAAGCTAAGCTTAGTAAATAACTATAAGAGAAATTTCTCAACAAAAAACCCTCACATCCGTGCATTTCAATGAATCTAGTTAGATGCCTTCAAATTATTCACAAAAATCATCAAAGTATTTTTTGCCGCTTTGCAGAGGTAAGTCCTTACCTCTGCAAAGCTGACTTTTAGCAGTCTTGTCACAGATGATGATGACGACCTCACTCCATGTCGTTGATTAGTTATGGACTTTTTGAGGTAATCCTTAACTATTTCCTCATAAATTCCTACCATAAATGAACCCTCATTTTATGTCCGTGTTTTTGCAATAAATGTTTTATTTTTCTTGCACCCGTTATTTTACAATACTAAATATATTTTATTTATTTATTTTAATATTCACTTCAATGTGTATATTCTAAAAGTTTTTATTTTGGTTAGTTTTAAAATGGTTAATTTTAAACACGGACATAAAATGAGGGTTCAGTTTATTTTATGGTAGGAATTTACAAGGAAATAGTTAAGGATTACCCTAATAAATCTAATTCTAAACTTGCAGATGGTATTGTTTAACACAGATCCCAGGTAAGTGAACTCCTCTACATTTTTCAGTCTTTTTCAGACTTACTCCTGCGAAGCTGCTCACAACCTTTTCTGACTTGGTACTGAAGTCATACAAGTTGGAATATGGCACCGGGTGGGAATAAGTATTTGTGGCTGGGTTAAGTGATCAGGACAAACATCCACACGAGATACAGGAACATTGTGAATATAAAAATGAGGTTATAGTGTCAAATTTCAGTTGATGTGTCAACTATAAGTTATGGTAATAAAGTGATATAATGAATATGTAAATACCTTGGTACCCCCTCACTATAATCTGATTGGACAGTGTCATGTATAAATAGTCGACACTGTGTTGGTCCAAGTACCTAATGCCCACAAGCTAACTTTACTCGCTAGACGACACCACGACTTCTCGGAGACGGATTGCTATTCGATGTACCAATTACTACTGCGATAATATACCCAATACAACTTTAGAATATATCCCTTAACCCGGATATATCATAAAGTTACCATAAAGAAAAGCTGAAAAATTAGGGAGTGCATAGCTTGAAGATTAAAAAAAAATAAAATTAACAGAGATTTTAAAAGCTTCTAAAATCTCTGTTCATTTTCTGCATACAGAAAAAATTAATTAGAATTTTTTTCAGTTTGAACAAAACAGAACAACAAAGCTGAGTCAAAAGTTTTGCAATATTTTAATAAGTTGGGACACAATTTAGCAGATGTTGTGAATGTGATGTGCCACACTGGACTGAGAGATGCTGAGACTCATGTTATTCACTGGATTTGCTTCTACGACTTGGAGCCCACCCTCGGAATCCACAGATTTACACATACCTGAACTTGCCTAATAGCTGAGTTATTGTACCCAAGGAAATTTCTTGAACCATAGGCATGTACAAAAAGATGCACTTTTTATTAAGCAATGTTATGATTTATTACTGACAAGCCATGACCCCCTTTCTTCTAAAATATGGTGATCAAAAGTGTAATAATCCGTGGGTTTTTTATGTTAATAAATTCTCAGGAAAAGGTTTAAAGTGTTTCACTCCAAATTTAAACTTTATTTGGGCTTTAATGAAACACTTAGAACAAAAACTATATGGGAACTACACAAGGACACTGCATGCTATTTTGAGCAAATCTTGGAAACAACACCCCACAAAAAAACAGCTGTATGGACACTTACCTCCTATCCAACAAAGTAAGAAAAATGACACATGTTGGACACTGCTGGAGAAACAAGGATGAACATATGTGACGTTCTCCTGTGGACACCTACGCATGGACACACAAGCAAAAACCTACATCAATCAACTCTGTGCGCATTCTGGATGCCGTGCAGAAGACCTGCCAGGAGCAATGACCAATAGGTACGGATGGTGAGAGAGTGACATGGCAATCCATGATGCATATATGCACACATACTCCCCTTGTTCTATATATATTTACCCAACCCCTCTGCACGGATAAGATGTGACACAAGGTCAATTTCTTCAGCAGAGTTTAACAGTATACTCAACTCTAACCGTTTAACCAATTTAAAAACGTTGCTTAAGAGAAATAAATATTTTCCAGAAAATTTATTAATATAAAAAAACCACGGATTATTACGCTTTTGATCACCATATTTTAGAAGAAAAGAGATCATGGCTTGTCAGTAATAAATCATAACATTGCTTAATAAAAAGTGCATCTTTTTGTACATGCCTATGGTTCAAGAAATTTCCTTGGGTTCAATAACTCAGCTATTAGGCAAGTTCAGGTATGTGTAAATCTGTGGATTCCGAGGGTGGGCTCCAAGTCGTAGAAGCAAATCCAGTGAATAACATGAGTCTCAGCATCTCTCAGTCCAGTGTGGCACATCACATTCACATCTGCTAAATTGTGCTCCACCTTAATAAAAATATTGCAAAACTTTTGACTCAACCTAGTTGTTCTGCTTCGTTCAAAGTGAAAAAAATTCTTATTAATTTTTTCTGTATGCAGAAAATGAACAGAGATTTTAGAAGCTTTTAAAATCTCTGTTCATTTCATTTTTTTAATCTGCAAGCAACGCACTCCCTAATTTTTCAGCTTTTTTTTTTTTAAATTAACAGCAGGAGCCTTGTACAGTCTTTTGATCTGCTTGTTTTTTGACAATAAACTTGTTGTTTTTCATCTAAAATTTTAAATAATTTAGTTTTACAATAAATTGTTTTGGGCCATTTGGTGCATATTGCAATCGTGCGTCCTGGCCTCCTGCCCACAAAAACGTGAAGTGGTGCCTGCTCAAAATCCGACCCGTGCTAGATATGAACTCATTAGCTGTTTGAAGGCGTTTTTCGGTTGTATTTATTCAAAAATTTGTGACAGTTGATTTGAATCAAGATAAAATGAAAATACTGAAAAAAGAAGAAGATATTTTAAAGGGAGGAAGTAAAATATTTACATTTACTTATCGATAAAAAACCTGGGGTTGGTTGTAAAATATTGCTTTCTTATCGAATTAACTTGTTGATTTTCACACCTTAAAACTACTAAAAAATTATGTCGATAAAAATGCTTTTAAACCGCTAAAAAAAAAATATATATTTTAAAGGTGGGGGTAAAATATTTACATTTACTTATCAAGAAAATACTGGGGAGGGGGTGTAAAATTCAAACAGTTAGGGAGTTCATAACTAACATGGGTCGAATTTTAAGTTTTTTGTAGGGCCAGGATGCACGAATGCGACATGCATTGGGCAATTTTTGATAAATGTCTCAATGATTCCTTTTTTTCTTTTTTTTTTTTAACACAGTTAACTTTTTTTTTTTTTACTGTTATGAACCAATCTTTACTGTTTATAAATGAATTCACTTTTTGTTTTTCAATAATAAAATTTTAAAACTTTTTTTTAAAAACAATGAATTGAAAACAAATAAAATATTATTTAAGAATTCAGATGAAAAACAAAAAAATGTTATTTTCCCGACAAAAGCTGGGTTAAACTTGCAAATCGTTGCCAAAATTAAAACGGAAATTTATTTGGTGATCCATGACAGTTTAACTACAGTGGATGAATGAACTTTTTGGCGAATTGGGTTTAAGGGTTTGGGGATTAAGGTTGTTTTAATTACGTATTGCTTAAAAAACAACAACAAAACCCCCAAATTACTATACATTTAATTAACCATTGAAATTAATTATTGAATCCAACGGTTGACACATTAGTTTCAGTTGTTTGTGTTAAGTAATTTCAATTAAACTTGGTTTAAAAAAAATATTTTTCAACATTAAATGTATAGTAATTTGTTGTTTTTTTTTGGGTTTTTTTTTAAGCAATACGTAATTAAAAACAACCTTAATCCCCAAACTCCTAAACCCAATTTGCAAAAAAGTTCATTCATACTGTAGTCAAAGTGTCATGGATCCCCAAATAAGTTTCCGTTTTAATTTTGTGGACGATTTGCAAGTTTAACCAAAAGCTGATCAAGAGAACCCTTGCTTCTAATTCCTAAGGAGTATTCCTTAAGTTGAAAAATTCGTGAGTGCTTATTTTGAAGATAACCCCTTTTTTTTAGTAATATACATACACATAGTTTGTTTGTTTTTTATTGTTATGAATTGATATTTATTCTTTATGTATTTACTTACTCAACATGTTCACCACAGATAGGATATAACACAAGGTCGTAAGTATGGGGCATCGAGCGAGGATCGAACTCGTTATTTATTAGTAATGGATTTGTGATGGAAGTGTTACGTTAGTAACACATAACATAAACAAGTCGTGGAGAGTTACTTCCCTTTGAACGAGAATCTCGTTTGAGTTGCAAATTCTCGCGAGATAGAAATAAAAACTTTTTTTTGGGAGTTGACGTTTTTGTTCTTATGTCACTTTGGTCATTACCTAACACGACATTAGGAATTATTCAAAAGTCGGAGACGTATAAACCGAAAATTGAAGCAAAACTCCAGTATTTCCGTTCACCCCAGACAAGACAATAACAAAACAAACAACCCCTCAAAAAAAAAAAAAAAAACCCAAAAAACAATAACAACAAAAATCAACTACAAAAAAAAAAAAAATGAATAACAACAACATGTTGTCGGTTCCGGAACCATTCCGTTTCGACGAGCCAGAAAATTGGCAAAGTTGGATGAAGAGATTTTCTCGCTACAGAAGAATGTCCGGTCTCAAAGAAATGTCCGAGAAAATCCAAGTGAATACCCTTATACATTGTATGGGTGGCAAAGCGGGTGACGTCCTAGACAATTTCAAACTTTCACGGGAAGACTCGGAAAATTTTGAAATAGTCAAAAAGAAGTTTGCTAATTACTTTGAAACTGGCACAAACCTAAAAAGTGAGAAACTGAAAACAGAAGGTGAGTTCATTAATTGTTTTGTAACTGTGACCTTCTTGGGATTAGTCAAAATCTTCAACTGACTTTAAGAAGAAATTCTTAGGTACCACCAATTTTCCTTGTGAAATTTACCTCCCCCCCTATATTTAACACAGTGAAACTTGAATAAAGGTTAATATTATCTTGAACATTTTTTGTCCATTCAAAAGAAGAAACATTAAAAAAAAAAAACTAAAAAAAACTCCTGATGATTTTTTTTTTTTTTAATTTTCAGTTTACGGAAATAATTATGAACGAAAACAATGTTTACATTTTCGCACAGTTAAATCAATTGAAATTTAACGTAATCAAAAACAAGTGGTAATTATGAACTTTTGTTTAGTAAATTAGGGTGTCCCAGAAAAAACAGAACCCACAAATTTTGTAATAAAACTGTTAATTTTAACTAGGGGGATTTAGGGTTAGAAAAAAAAAAACAGAATCCAAATTATTTATTTTCCCATTAAACTAACCCTAAACCCCAACCATAATCATACCCCCCACCTAGTTAAAATTAACAGTCTTATTACAAAATGTGTGGGTTCTGTTTTTTCTGGGACACCCTAATTTACTAAACAAAAGTTTATAATTACGATTAGAGGCTTTTAAAAAAATTCTATGAAAAATCAATTAATGGTCCGGTTCATACAACACAGAATCATAGTGGGGGTGAAAAGAAGAAATTATTCAAACTCCTACAAATTACACCCTCCCCCTCCTGACTTCACCAGCCCTGTCGGCCGGGGCTGTAGAATAGACCGACTGCACCTCTGCAGAGGGGTAAGACTCCACTCCCTAATGGGTCCACCTGTTGGCCGTGGGTGGCGACCAGTTATGCTTAAGGATAGAGTCCTGCTGGCTGAGCAGTCCATGACTTGCAACACTCCACTTAATAATAATATCCTTTCAGCTAGTATATTAGGTCTGAGACCTGTCAGCTGTTCCTTATAAATATTCATCTTAATTCCACAGAATAATTATAATCTTTCCACAGATTATCTAACATTGCCTTAAAGGAGTTTAGAGATGGGGCATTCACTATTGATGGTGGTAGACGGTGAGGCCCCCTCCGATCAATCGGTTGGTCACGTAAAGCCCTAGCACCTATATGATTGTTCCGACCCTATTGCCCTGTTGGCAAACCCCACAACCCTTTTTATCATATGTGCTAGAAGGCAGTGACTTAGAGTCTTAAAGTCCTGGGTATGATGTTAAACTAGGTACTGACAAACATGACGTCATGTCTGTATTTTACAAAATAAATTTAACCCTCAATTGAAAAAAAAAACAGGGAATTATCCGATTTTAATGAAAGTTTCAGTGTTGATGTATCAATGAATTAATTTTATAATGCACCAGTTATTCTATTTCAAGACTTTTTCAGGTCTCTTAACTTTGAACCCCACCCCCTTATTTTGTGACGCAAAATATCAGTGGGGTTATATACTTTGGAAACTAATTACAGTATAAATAAAAACACTGAAGGTGTGAATAGAACAAAAAACAAAATTAATGGAGCGATTCTGGTAGAAAACAAACACTGAAAATCGGAAAATTAAATGTAAAAAAAATAAAACTTAAAAAATAATTTTGGTAGATGTTTTTGGTTTTTTTTACTCTTTTCGATAATTATTTGATTGCCTATTATATTATAAAAGAAAAAATTATAAATTGGTATTTGTTCTGGGTCTACATTTTCAATTGAGTTTTCTCCAAAAATTATTAGATAACAAAAATAAAGTAAACTAGTTATTAAATAATTACTTGTTTTTAGAATCTAAAAATATGAAATGTGAAACTTAGGCGTTTCATA
The DNA here is from genome assembly GCA_023376005.1 of Doryteuthis pealeii. Classification (NCBI taxonomy): domain Eukaryota; kingdom Metazoa; phylum Mollusca; class Cephalopoda; order Myopsida; family Loliginidae; genus Doryteuthis; species Doryteuthis pealeii. The sequence continues at coordinate 52,282,656 of CM042155.1, forward strand.
TTTTAAATGAATTTTATCTATTAATTAGGTATATAAGTTGTTTCCTCAAAAGCATCTATGGTTCTCAAAAATGGTAATATTTATTTTAAAGAATTTTGATTTATTTCCATTAAATCAGTTTCATTGAAACTATTCAGTAATTTAAAAAAAAGAATTTTTTGATTAAACTAAAATTTTTTTATTAAAATCAGATAATTCCCTGATTTTGGTAATTTTTTTGTTTATCAATCTGGATTAGTAAATTATCACTTATGACCTTCTGTAGATTCAGGCATCTTAACATTAAAAAAGGCTTTCCTTCTCAAGATAAGGTTTCCTAAGGTGAATGACTTTTATGCACTGCTTGTTTGGAACGAAAAAAATTATATTATATTTAGATAAATATCAACAATTTAGTAATTTTTCTGTTCATAGTGTATTTAAAGTTTTTTGTTATTGATTTGAAATCAATAACAAAAAACTTCTAAAAAAACTTTTACATTTTTAAAATTTTTATGAAAGTGTTTGTTTTGAGTGCATCATAAATCTTCATTTATGCATTTTTTTAGCAAAATTTGTTTAAAATGTATGAAAAATAAATTACATATGTAATATTATTTTTATTTTATTTTATTTATTTTATTGATGCTCATTATGTTACTACTTTTCGACTTAGACAAAAGTTTGACCTTAGATAATGGATTTAATTAATTCTGGTTCATTTTTAAAACTCAAAAATAATTTTTGTAGTGTTTTCTCTTTTCGTAGTTTTAAAAACAATATTTTTCTTTTGAATTGATGCAAAAAAAAGTATTTTCCCTGATTCAATTGACTTATTTTTATTCACTTAAAAATTTAATTGTGAATTTTAAATGTCTATAAGGTGGCATGTTGTAAACAATATTTTTGTCACGAATAAAGATTTATTTAATCTAAAATTGTATGATTAAAAATGCACAATTTTGTGCAACATATTTTCTGAGATTTTTATATATTTAAAAATTATTACTAATGATTGTTCTTTTTTGTTTACAAAAGACTACACTGATTAAGGAAGGATGGGTTTTTTCCCTTTTTTTCTACTTCAATATATCTGGATTTTCACTCTAGGGACAGCAACAACTGTTTTAGTTGTGTGTCCTTCTTGTGTTATATATTTTTATTGTTTTTTGGCTACACAGTGTAACTGCTGTATGAAATTGACATGTAGCTGCTCCCATAAATTCTTTCCATTCTTATTGTTTGAAAATCTGAAAACATCTTTTATCTCCCTTTAATTCTTGTTTTTGGACATACCTACAATAAACAGAACTGTAATTAAAGCAGTGTTAAAACCGGTTTTGTCAGTTTTTTTCAGCAAAGTTATGATTTATTACAAACAAGTCACACCTACTTTTCTTCTATTGTATGGATGATCAAAAGTGTAATAATCTGGGGTTTTTCATGTTAATAAATTCTTGGAAAAAGGTTTTTCCTTTAAGTGACATAGAACTGTAATTAAAGCAGTATTAAAACCGGTTTTGTCAGTTTTTTTTTTCTGCAAAGTTATGATTTAATAATAATAATGAAATTTATTGCATACAGTGCTCCGGTGCACCATAACTCATCAAAATCCCACACATAGCACACAGAACAATGTCAGGAACAATACACATGTATGTGTGTAGAGGGAGGTATCAGGTATAGTTTTCTCGAATTACAGGAGGCATGGAGGTTTTGAAGGATTTATTACAGACAAGCCGCACCCACTTTTCTTCTGTAGTATGGATGATCAAAAGCATAGTAATCTGGGGCTTTATAATACATTCTTGGGCTTTATTACATAATAAACTCTTGGAAAAGGTTTCTCCCTTAAGTAATGTTTTTTTATATTGATTCTATTGTGAGCCTATGAGGACTATCGGCCAATGAAAAACCACACTAAAAAAGAAAAAAGAAAAAAACATCTAAAAAGTATTAATCAGATAAAATACTTTTATTTAATTGGTCAGATTTTTATTTTATTCAGTATTTTTACATGATTTAACAAAATTGTGATACTATGGTTGAACATGGTCAGAACAAATAAATAAATACATAAATGAATAAGAAAGAGAATAGGTTAAAGCCAGGCATAAGTAAAAGTGGTGGGTGGCTGACCTTTTTACGAATCCAAAGATTAGGTCGTAAAGTTGTACGAGACTTGTACGACCACCATGAAATGGGACCACTTGATGATAATATCTTAGGCACCCAGGTATTAAAAGCAAAAGGGATTTTTAGGAGAAATTCTCTTTTGAAAAATATTAATGATCAACGTATTGAAGACGTATTGTCTGAAAAAATATTTAAGTACTTTAATTTTAAGGGTTAATGACAACTAGAAGTCTGCGATTTATTTAAGTGCTGGTCCGGAGAAGATGGTTGGGGAAGGGGGATTTGACATAAATACAGCTAAACTCGAGCACTAAGCAGTTAGAACCCGGGGATCGAAGGGTTAAGTTCGCCAGTAGGGATAGCAGTAATAGCCAGTTGGATAGACAGCGAAAGCATCACACACACTCTTCTTCCATCCGTGTCTTGTTTACACTTGTAGTTGTTGTTTTGTTTTTAATCCTTGTGAGCCTGTTTTTCTGAACTTAAATTCGGCCAGCACATAATTCACAACGCCTGGGGAACTAGAAAAAGTACATCGAAAGCGCAGAGTGCAGAACAGGTCTTCTCACAAAATCCCACTCACCTACAGTGACTGAAAGACTTTTATCTGCAGATAAAAACAATATTTAACATGATTTTTTTTTTCCTTTATTAATCACATTGTTAAAAGATTGAGCTACGAAAACAAATAAATTTAAAAAAAAAAAATTTTTAAAGTGACCAGAAGAGCAATATTGTACTTTATTTATTTTATTTTTTTATTTTTTTTAACTTCAAAAATAAGGCATCTGTAAGAAGAAAAAGACAAATTGTTATGAAAAATAAAAATAAAAATCTAATTCTCTATAGAATTATCTTTAAAAAAAAAGTCAAAATCATTCAGTTTCACTTTCATTAAGCGAGTCAGATTAACAAAATGATGTGGTGGTGGGGGTGGGGGCACATGCCAACAAAATAAAAAAGAATTAATTTTGAAGAAAAATTATTTTTAAAAGACACTGCATCTTTTATTGCTTTAAACGGTGATGCTGATAGATTTTTGATTTAGTGGGTCATGGTACATAGTTGCATTGAATGAGTCCCCGGGAAAATTTATGGGTTCCAACTAAAGTTTCTTAATAGATTGTAGGGTTTTTATTTATGATCTGGGGAAACAACAAAAGCCATCTAACTCCTTCCTTGTAACCTATCCTGTGTAACCTATCCTGTGTATTCATTTATAAGAAAATATTGAAATGTATTTACAGTTAGCTTGAAATGGCGAGGGAAGAAAAAAGAAAAATACTGGGATGCATGGATATGATTTTACTGGGTCCTTTTAGATTTTTGTTCATCAGGGATGCAGGACACGTACCTATCAACATCTCTGTTTAAATATCAGCAATTTTATTAAAATCTGTCAGCCAATTCTTATGGAATATAAAAGAAAAAAAAATGTTTTAGGTGGTGTAAGTTTTTATACATTTTTCTAAGGATTACGAATCAAAAAGGCTGGCAACAAAACAAACTACAAGAGATCTACTGACTGTCTTCCAGTAGTATACTACCACCATAAAGTTATCACACACACAGTGTTGCAGGTCATGGAAAGTCAGTAGACTCATATCGCAGCTTCAGTGATGAAAGTATCACCCTTAGTCTATTAACTGGAGCTGAAACTCATATTTGTCAGACATGGATTAGAATCTGTAAATCCATTATTGGGGTTCCGTTGTTCTGAAGATTCAAAGAATCCACTTGGGTATCCTAATCTGTAGTTTTCTTCATAATATCTAAATCCCAGTCTGTAGTAATCCTCTGGTGTTAATCCAAAGATAAGTCTTCCTGGGAGAAAGTTCAACTAGCAAATAATTGATCACAATGCAAATGATCTTAAATGCTTTCTGTCCTCTCATCTCATTGGCCAATTTCTACTGGAAGTGGCTGCTGCTGCTGTTGGTTAAGTCTATAAATAGAAGTAACGATTTTGCTTTGGCTCCTATTTAGGGTGAGCAGTCAGTCAGAGAGGCCCCCTCCGATCAATCAGCTGGTCATATCGAACCCTAGCACCTATATGATTGCCCCGACTCTATTCTTACGGTAAACACTCAACCCTTTTTATCATATGTGCTAGAAGGCAGTGGCTGAGTGTCTTAGTGTTCTGTGTATGACATTAAACTACATCTAATGGTGAAGTTCCAATTCTGGAAGTCTGGGGAATGTGGAGTACCTCTTCATCACTATTACTCCCAGGTCCACCCTGACCCGGTGTGGTAGTACCTGTTAGGGTCCCATCTATGAGTTAAATAGATAAAAAAAAAATGAATATCAAAAAAGTGTTTAAAAAAATTGAGTTTGAAAAAAAAAATTTGAATATCCAGCAAGAATGAATAAAATAAAATAACCCAACAAAGGTTAACATGCCATAAAATCCACCCAACCAAACAGGTTTGAAGGTCACCATCTTGATGGTTTCCAGTCAAGGTGCTTCGGCCTCTAGACCTCAAATTTAGAGAAAATTAACTACAGGCAACACCTGTCCCCTTGATTTATATGGGCAGGACTGCGTTTATTGCCTGGTGCTTGAAGACCCCCAAAAGGGAAATTCCTGACGGGAACCATGAATTTTTTTTCCCTAGCCATTGTATAAGCTTTGGTTTGTACATGACTCTCCATGTTAAAGACCTTGTGACATCCTAGCCTGGTGGGAAGTTAGGTAAATAGAATGTTGCTATTCACAGAATTCCGTCCCGGCCTCCTGCCTTAAAAAACGCTAGCCAGTGATAGCTGAAAAAACAACCCTCCCTAAATAAAATGAAAATACAAAAAAAAATGTTTTGATTTTTTATTTGTAATTGATTGTTGAAAAAGAAAAAGAAATAAAATGAAAATACTGAGAAAAAAAATTTTTTTAGCGGATTGAAGACGTTTTTATTGACAAATTATTATTATTTAGTGATTTGAAGGCATTAAAAGTAAGCCATATTTTTATCGCCAAGTAAATGTAAATATTTAGCCCCATCCCTTAAAATATTTTAAAGAGGGCAGGGTTAAAATATTTACATTTACTTGTCGAAAAAAAGACTGGAGAGGGTAAAATATCGCATTAACTTTTCGTTAAATGTCTTCTGCATAAAATAACCCAACAAGGGTTGACGTGCCGTAAAATCCAACCAACCAAACAGGTTTGAAGGTCACAATCTTGATGGTTTCCAGTCTAGGTGCTTCGGCCTCTTGACTTCAAATTTAGAGAAAATTAACCACAGGCAACACCTGTCCCCTTGATTTATATGGGCATTTATTGCCCGGTGCTTGAAGACCCCCAAAAGGGAAATGCCAATGGGAACGCCTAGCGTTTTTTAAGGCAGGAGGGCAGGATGGAATTCTGCGAATAGCCCTAATAAAATTTTGAATCCCTTGTCACACATCATCCACTAACCCCAACATATAGAATTATCCTCACCTGTTAAATCTTAATCCTTTGACCATTATCTCTCTCTCTCTCTCTCTTTATGCACAGGTGTTCATATAACTATTAAACAAGAGCCAATTGATCTAACCGACTGGCAAGTGGTCCAAACCACATCCCAAGCAGCTACCCCTATTGGTCCCCGAAGTCCTGCCGACAGTCCACAGAGCCAGCAGCAAGTCAGTGTAGAAGTTCCTCCAGCCAAACGCTTGCGAAGGGTGGCTTGTACATGCCCTAATTGTAGAGATAATGAAGGAAGGTAAGTAAATATATTCCTTGTTTTTTTATTTTCAATTGGAAATTCTTCCGAGTGGCGGAAACATGGACAGAAAATTATTTTATATTGTAAAAAGAAAAAAAATATGTTTATTTCCTAGTTGAGTAACATGAGTGACCCAGAAAAAAACAGAACCGAAATTATTTATTTTCACATTAAACTAACCCCAACCCCCAACCCCAAACTTAAACCCAACCCTTGTTAGACTTAAACTTAAAAAAAAAAAAAATCAAAATTAAGTTTTATTACAAAATTTGTGGGTTCTGAATTTTCTGGGTCAATCTGTAATATTATGCTACTCAACTAGGGGAGTTTAGGGTTTAATGAGAAAATAAATAATTTGGGTTCTGTTTTTTCTGGGTCACCCTGTAATATCATGTTACTCAACTAGGAAATAACCAAAAATATTTCATCGAAGCATCTATCAAATAAAATTAAATTTTTTGTTACTAATTGTTATAATTTTAACTATTTGCTTTAAGAAAAAATTTTATTCAAACATTTCAAGAAGCTTTGAGTTACAAATAATTAAATAATGAATGTTAAAGTGTCTATTTAGAGAATGGTATAGCCCACACTACCCATTAGAAATGGACTATTCCAAAGATTTCTGTCTTAACCCTTTTATCTACCACTGGTATCCACAATAGCGCTAATACCCTTTGGAAAGGTATGAATCCAATTATTCTTCCTCCAACTAGAGTTAAATAGTAGAGAAGACTGGGCTCCTTAACCTTGGTTAGGCAACCAAGCGTGTACTTGTATTTGAACAGCAACATATCCATATTTTAGGTTACAGACGCACGCACATACATGCACACATATACCTATACATATAAAAGAGTCTCAAGGAATCCCACGGTCTGTGCGTGTCGACCTAAAGCACCGATGATATAAGTCATTCAGATTTGAAATCTTGTATATACTTCAATATTCGTCAAAGAAACACACAAAATTTAATAATTGATTTTTGCTAATTAAGCGAGATAATTAATTAATTAAACAAAAATCTAATGATTTGTGGAACTCTTCATAATTATTTATGAGTAAGTACAGAAAGACTCGCTGCAGTTTAACCCACCCACCCTATAATTGAACATGTCCAGGTGAATATAGTTCGCTGCACTCTGCTTTCAGTTTTAGATTTTTGAATGGGCGAATGCCAAAATGTAATATCTACGTGAAATGGTTGACAAGTTAATATCACTCATCCTTTACTACTGAATAAAAATGTATTCATTTAAGTCATTTCTTCTTTTTTTTTTTTTTCTTTTTTTTTTTTAACTCTAAACCATTAAAAGCTGACGATCTCTAGTATTTCCGGGGGTGGGGGGTCTGGCATTTTGATTGTCAGGCAGTTTGGTAGATAAAAGGTTAAATAGACCAGATTTTTTGTAGCAGTTTATTCTTAACTACAAACCTCATGAATGTAAGTCATTACTACTTATCTCTGTTAGCACCCTCTGGTGGCTGAATATTTACAACTCTGTTGTTACTGGAATGATTTGCTGAAGGATTGTTCTCGATTCCGTTGACATACAACATTCTACTTTGGCCCTTAGGCTAGATGGACAATTAGAGAGGTCCCCGTCCAATCAATCAGTTGGTTATGTCAAGCACCATCACCTATATGATTGTCCTGATTGTATTGCTTTTATGGCAAACTCCCCAACCCATTTTATTATATGTGCTAGAAGGCAATGGCTGATGGTCTTAGTGTTCTGTGTATGCTGTTAAACTGCATCTAGTGGTGAGGCTCCAATTCTGGAGAGTGTGGAGTACCTTTTCATTGCCATTATTCTCAGCTCCACTCTAACCTGGAGTGGTAGTACATGTTAGGGTCCACTCTATGGGTTAAATAGATCAAATACGAGTTTTAAAAAGAAATGATTACCCAACAATATTCAGCCACCATAACAGAGATAAGTAGTAATGACATAAAATAACTCAAGAAGTTACGTGCTGTAAAAAAAAAAATTAAAAAAAGAATTAAAAAAAATAATAAACAAAAATGTCCAATAAAACAAGGCAAGGTTCCTGGTGTTTTGGGGGGAAAATTCATTTGAAATTTGTATGCATAGGTATTTTTATAAAAAATTTCATTAAAATTGATTGAATAATGAATTTTGTAGGTGCTGTAAAATTCACTAATGCAAAAAATGTGAAACCTTTTGAAAATATTAAACACATAGGTAGGTAAATAAATATGTAAATTATACAAACAAATTTTAAGTTTACACATTCATATTTTGTGGACGTTTTTTATGGAAACATTTTTTTTTACTAATAAAACAAATTTTAAACAGAAATTGCCTCTAAAAAATGTCCGATTTCGATTGAATTTACTTAAAAATGATTAAGTAAAAAGTTTTTAGCTTTTAAAAACGTTGCTAATAGAAAAAGTTTATTTTAAAAAAATGTTGAAATCGAAAGTAAACAAATTTTAGATTTATTTCTAATCTTAATTTTAATTCAATTTTTGTTTTATGATTTTTTTTCTCATTTTTAAAAAAAATTTTTTATACTAATGAAAACCAATATTTATATAATAAAATTATTTTTTTAAATGTAGATGTGCCAGAACATTCATGTTCAATGAACTGTAATCTTATCTACAGATTCAAATTTGGGTAAAATGTTCCCTTTTATTGTTATATACAAAACGTTTTTGCTAATGTGACCTGACCTTCTTCAGATGTTTCTTGTCAAACTCATCAGCCTTCTTGTAATTGAGAACCTTCACAGAACTTCAAACCAAACCCTTTATTTAATCCATTGGGGTAGATTGTTCGCATTCTATTAACCATTAAGTATTCTATGTTATTTTTGCCTGTAGTCGGTATTGAACCTACAACCTACAGATGATTGTCAGTTAGAACTGTATTAACTCAACCCTTATATCTGTTGCACAATGTGTCCGCATTGGTTGAAATGTCGTATATATAATGATAAAGATGAGAACAACAGTTCAAAAAATCAAAATAATACAAATTATCAAGCCTCATCTAAAAATTAAGACAAACAATGTTCCCTTTTAATAGTTAATCCTGTTAGATCACCAAAGTTAAGCAGCGAAGAGCCTGTTCTAATTCTTAATTTGTGACCCTTTAAGCAACAGCAGGTACTGTAAGCAACCACAGTCCTTTGTTTATCAGAAATTACTTTATTTAGCATTAAATGACCCAAAAAGGGTTGATATGATGTAAAACCAACAAACCCTTTTAATAGCATGTTTTCACGTGTTGGATAAATCCTGGTCTTATGTCCATTTTTATAATCTCCTTTATATTTTCATACAACGAAAACATAGAGCATCTTATTATAATGGAGATTGTGTGTTTTTTTTTATCTGTAACCAAAAGTATATTACTACTCTAGTCACAATTCTCTTAATTATTAATGTCACACTCTTTATGATTTTATTTTTATTTAAATTTCAATTATTAATAAAATTGTTTTAGGGGCGGGGTTAGCTCAGTCGGTAGAGCATTCGGCTAAAGACCACAAGGTTCCTAGTTCGATACCGGTCCTCGCAAACTCAGTGTATGAGTAGCACAGGGATCTGTGCGATAAAGTAAGGAGCTGATAGTAGGTGTGGCGCTCCACCTCAGATGCTAAAACAATCTCCTTGGTCTAGCGCTATTGAAAAGGGTATAGACTCCCTCGTTGACTGGCTGATATCGACTTTAGGCCGCCCCATTGACTTTACTTACTTTACTTACATTATTAATACTATTGGCCATATTGACATAACATGCAATTGTATTCATATAAACAACAAAATAGTGGTTTACAGTGTGGACGGGAAGGTTAATTTGAATATTGATATTAATTTTTAATAAAGATGTACTTAGTATTATTGATTTCTAATTGTTTGATTTTATCTTAATGAATATGAGCAAAAATCTCAGGGATAAATCTTAAAAGAAATTCATTAACAAGAAGAAATAACTGTCATTTTATTCTTTACTTCCTATTTTAACTAAATAGTTAAATTAGGAATGTTTAGCAATGAAAGACTGGAGAGATGGAAGAGTAAGTTTCAGTTGTTCTATTTTTTTTATTATACCCCCCCCTCTGTTTCAAATCTTTTTATCTGTATTCTTATTTAGTTGTACATAAAATCCAGAGTTGTCTCCCTTTAATAATTTCTAAGTTTGTTAATATCATGTTAATTTGAAATAAGTTTAAGAAAATTTTTTTTCTGTTTTTTAATTTAAATACTAAAAACAAATGTTAAGATTCTTGTGACCATTTTTAGGTTTCAGGTGAGAGCACTTTACTATGGAGATCCCTTGTGGCATTGAGTTTGATCTTTGTTGAGTAGAATCAGATGATCCTTGTGTTCCTCAGTGTTAAGCATTAGCAACTGAAGGCCTTTAAATAGTTAATCAACCATGTACTGGAGCGTGTTGATTGGTCAGTTCAGTCCACGCAGCCTTGAAAAGTCTATAAATTTAAGTTGTAATCCACAGCACACCTTATATATAAAAATATTCCAACAATTTTAGTTCCAAATTAGCCATATTTTCCAATTTTTACTCGTTCCCATTTCAACTTTTTTCAATAAAGAAATTTAAAATTTTAAATCACCATAAAATATTCCTATTGCAATGAAATTTGTTAACATGATCCTAATTACGTTACTTTGTTATAATTATTATGCTAATTAGAAATGACTTTTTGTCAACTTTACAAGATTTACAGTCGACCTAAAACTTGACTTTTTCAGCTGGAAATTGTAGCCATACCAGTTGGCCTAGGCCTAGTTTTGGCCAACTATTCACACAGACAGTTTTTGTATCTCGCATATGGTGCAACTCCCATCTAGCCTATTTTCTAGTCCAAGTGGTGCAGCCATATAGTAGTACTGATACGGCTAAGGCTTGGAAGAATTCTTGCTTTATCTTATCAGTGAGATTAGATTTCCATATGATTGATAATCTGCCTTTTCTTTTCCATTATTGAAAATCTCTTTTTAACATAATTTATTTCATTATTATAATTAAGAAAGAGGAGGTGTGTGGTGTAATGGTTATTATTGTAAGAAATGGACACGGCGAGATGAGTTCAAATCCTGGATGAGGTTGTTTGCATTTCACATATTAGGCTAAAATTTAGGTCTTAGATTGTCACATGATACGTATATAGAGTATTTGTAATTGTGTTGAGTTTAACTGCAAATCATATTGTTGTAGGAATTCAAATATGTGTGAGTAATAAATACTTTTTATTTGTTTTTTAATTTAGGAGGAATTCGAAAAAGAAGCAACATATTTGCCATATTCCTGGTTGCAATAAAGTTTATGGAAAGACATCGCATTTACGGGTGCATCTTCGGTAAGTAAATATTTTCCAAAAATTAGAAGATTTAAATTTATTTTAATCTGTTTCTTTAATTAAGTGTTAATTTTAAAAATGTTTTTTTTTTTTTTGCTTTGTCTTCATTTTAATAAATTCCTGGTAGTTAATGTCAAAGTGTGATTAAAATTTAACCCCCACCCCAATTATTCTGTCATTAGGAGACTTAGGAGTCAATTAAATTTGAAAACAACTTCATTTTGAATACCTAACAAGAATGAATAAAACAAACATGTTTTCAGAATAAAATAACCCTACAAGTGTTGACATGCCATAAAATCTAACCAACCAACCAAATCTACTTTGAACTGAATTTGTTAATATATTAAAGAAACACTTTTCTTTTTCAAACTATAAATGAAATATTGGCCAATTAGAATTTTACTGGAATTTAATTAATTTTTAGAATAAAATAAAAAATTTTTAAACAGCATAAAAAAACACCTAATAAATCTGTTTGGTTAGCTCAGTCGGTAGAGCATTTGGCTAGAAACCACAAGGTTCCTAGTTTGATACCCGCCCTCGCCAACTCAGCGTATGAGTAGCACAGGGATCTGTGTGGTAAAGTAAGGAGCTAATGGTAGGTGCAGATGCTAAAACAATCTCCTTGGCCTAGCGCTAGTGAAAAGGGGATAGACTCCCTGATGGCTGATACTGACTTTAGGCCACCCCAACGACTTTTTTTTTTTTTTTTTTTTACACATATGTAAATATTTAATATTAAATATATTTATTAAATATTTTAATAAAACATTTTTGTTTCTAGGTGGCATACTGGAGAGAAACCTTTTGTTTGTGATTGGCATCTTTGTGGTAAAGGTTTTACAAGATCCGATGATTTACTTCGACATTACAGAATACACACAGGTAATAATAACATCAAATGGAAAGGTGTGACTGTGTTCTATGATTAAATAATCAAGATAAACAGATATGTAAAAGACAAAGCCATTAAACCAGATATTTTCATATGGAATAAACAAAAAAAAAAAACAACTGCTCTCATTATTGATGTAGTTGTCCCAAATGATTATGGCCTCAATAGAGCTGAGTGGGCAAAAGATTACAAAATATCAAGACTGACCTAAAAACAACTTGGTCATTGATAGAAATAAACATCATACCCGTTGTGATTTGGGCAACTGGACTGGTGAAACAAAATCTAAAAAAATACCTTGAAGCAATACCAGGGAAGCCAAGCTGCTATGAAGTACAAATAGCAGCTATCAAAGGGACATGCTCCATCTTAAAACGATCCTTAGGATACAAATACTATTTATAAAGAAATCAAGTGTTAGCCCCTGGACAGGGGCCCCTTGGTTTCTAGAAATTGTTAAAGGAAAATAAAACAAAAAGTAATAATAATGTTGATGTCTTTTATTAAACTAATCATTTGATCATTTTGATGTTAATAAAAGATTGCTACAGATGATTGTTAATGCCATCATCATCAGCATCATCCACTACTTAGAACACCGATAGTAGTAAGATTGGAGTACTTACTACTCACATAAATCCCCTAAGAGGTTAGAAGGGTCTCCTTTGCCTTGGTCGGCAACCCATCTAAGACTAGGAAAAGTCTAATACAAAACCTCCGCTGCCTAGTGGCTTTACCTCATCCCAAAGAAAGGCTAGGGGAGTAAACCCCGAAAATAGATCTGGAGCTGGGGTCCCTAAGGTGGTGTGATGCTGAAATCCAGTGCTACCCATTAACTCCTGCGACACTACCGCTGCCAAACTGCATTGGCTTCTTACCTTTCCTTTGGATCACAGTGGCAATGTGGAGTCGGAGGGATTTGCTGCTTGGGCAACATAGTTCCAATAAATAAAAAAATTTTTTTTAGTTTTGCACTACTTCGTCTCTCATGGACAGAAGGATACCACCACCATCATCATCATCATCATCATCATATGCTTGCAGCACTGATCTTTATGACTCTCTCTCTCTCTCTCTCTCTCTCTCTCTCTCTCTCTCTCTCTCTCTTGTCAACTGTCCCTATCGGTCATCACCCCCAGGAAGTCCTCTGTGTAGCATCCAGAATTCGTACACATCTGATTGATGTAGGTCCTTGCTGGTTGGCCCCCCCCACTGTTGTGTCCATGTGTAGGTGTCCACAGGAGAACATTTATTTTTCCTTGTTTCTCCAGCCGTGTCCAGTTCATCTTACTTTGATGATTTGTGAGATAGGGGGCAAGTGGCTGTACAGCTTCTTTCTTGTCGGGTGCCATTTCCACAATTTTTTAAAAGATGGCATGCAGCATCCTTGTAAAACTCCCATCTGCCTATTTTCTAGTCCAAGTGGTGAAGCCATACAGTAGTACTGATACGGCTAAGGCTTGGAAGAATTCTTGCTTTATCTTATCAGGAGATTAGATTTCCATATGATTGATAATCTGCCATAAAATATTCCTATTGCAATGAAATTTATTAACATGATCCTAATTACGTTACTTTGTTATAATTATTATGCTAATTAGAAATGACTTTTTGTCAACTTTACAAGATTTACAGTCGACCTAATACTTGACTTTTTCAGCTGGAAATTGTAGCCATACCAGTTGGCCTAGGCCTAGTTTTGGCCAACTATTCACACACACTTTTTGTATCTTGCATATGGTGCAACTCCATCTAGCCTATTTTCTAGTCCAAGTGGTGCAGCCATACAGTAGTACAGCTAGGGCTTGAAGAATTCTTGCTTTATCTTATCAGTGAGATTAGATTTCCATATGATTGATAATCTGCCTTTTCTTTTCCATTATTGAAAATCTCTTTTTAACATAATTTATTTCATTATTATAATTAAGAAAGAGGAGGTGTGTGGTGTAATGGTTATTATTGTAAGAAATGGACACAGCGAGATGAGTTCAAATCCTGGACGAGGTTGTTTGCATTTCACATAGCGCTAATACCCTTGGGAAAGGTATGCCATCAAACTATTCTCCCTCCAGCTATGGGGTTAATAGTAGGGTAAACTAGGCTCTTTAACCTTGCTTAGAGAACCAGTCTAAGAGAAGGAAAACTCTGAATTCAAACCTGTTAAACTCTGCTTAAGAAGTTGACCTTGTGTCACATCCTACTCGTGCGGAGGGGTTGGTAAATACAAGGGGGGGTCAAAAAGTAATGCCATTTTGTTTAGGACAGGTATAATTACCAACACAGGAACATGTATCATACATCAAAATGAAGCTGGTCCTCTGTAAATCACATCCCTACTTTTCCACATAGTCAACGTTTCTCTCAATAGCAATATTCCACCTTCGAATGAGAGCATGTATTACTGCCCCGTAAAATTCTGTTGACTGTTCTTTGAGCCACTTCTTCAATACAGATTTCACTTCCTCGTCATTGAAATAATGTTTGCCTTCAGACTATCATCTATTTGGCCCCATGAAAGAGGACTCCCCCCCCCCCAAATGATTGTTATATAAAGCCTTGATCTCATTGAGGTTTACAGTGCAGTGATGCCGATAGCTTTTTGATTTAGTGCGTTCTGGGACACATATGAACGAGTTCTGGGAAATTTGATGGGTCCCAACTAAAGTTTCTTAATAGACGGTAGGGTTTTTATTTATGATCTGGGGAAATAACTAAAACTGTTTAACTCCTACCTTGTAACCTATCCTTTGTAATTCATTTCTATTGAAACTATTGAAATGCATTTACAGTTATCTTGAAATGGTGAGTGAAGAAAAAATAGAAACTCTGGGACACATGGATATTATTTTACTGTGTCCTTTTAGATTTTTATGCATGAGGGATACAGGATGCGTACCTATTAGTATCTCTGCAGTGTAAAATGATGCTCAGTACATTAGTACACACTAACAGTTTCAACTGGGATTTGAACTCTGATCGGCAATTCCATTTTAGCTTTAATAACTATTAACCCACCTACATTTCAACCTTTTTATTTATTTAATTCATACTAAGACATTGTTGGACAGACACACATAAACAGTAATCTGAACATTAGCTACATAAATGAGAGTAACCTCCCCTTGTTTCTTTCACTTTGAGGAAGCCTTATGTTTTGGTTGGCCATTTTCATTTCACCATAAATCTTCACTGAAAATACGAATTTGTTCAAACCAATACAACTGCATGTTTTAACACGAAAATATTATAAAATGTGTTCTTAATTGTGCTTGCGCATTATTTGAAATGAACTTAATTGTTATTAGGAACACATTTTATGATATTTTTGTGTTAAAACGTGCAGTTGTATTGATTCAAACAAATTCGTATTTTCAGTGTAGATTTATGGTGAAATGAAAATGACAAACAAGGGGAGGTTACTCTCATTTAGGTAGCTAATGTTCAGATTACCCATAAACACACACATAGACACACGCAGAGAATTTTAAGGAAGGCAGTCATAATGGACAGAACCTAGCATCAACCTAACAGCTCCAGACATTCAGATGAAGAGATCTTCATCTTGAAATATTAAGAAAATAAATCAAAGGTTAACAAACAACACCATAGTTACCTCATTTTTCTTTACACTTGTATTGTGATAGCCTTCAAAACCAACCACCAAACCAATATAAATACAATGCTTCAAGCAAATTATAAATTTCAAGCTGATTAATATATTTTGTATTTGACTGAACAGGTGAAAAGCGATTTGGGTGTATTGAGTGTGACAAGAGATTCCTTCGAAGTGATCATCTCACTAAACATTATAAAACGCATCAGAATGAGAGACGGATTCCAGCAACACGTCGTCTGATAGTCAACCCAAGTAAGAACTCATACAACCCTTTTTTATTTATTCTATTTTTATTGAAAGGTGAGCTATTATTGCATAAATGCATACTGGCCTCCTGCCCTAAAAAACGCTAAGTGGTGCCTGCTGAAAATCCAACACATGCTACAATTGAACTTCCTAGCTGTTTGAAGGTGTTTTTCCCAAAAGTTTATGCGATATGAAAGCGATATTTTAACCCCCCCCCCAGTCTTTTCTCAACAAGTCAATGTAAATATTTTAAACCCCACCCTCTTTAAAATATTTTTTAAAGCTTTTTTTTTTTTTTTTTTTTTTTGACAAATTACTTTTTTTTAGTGGTTTGAAGGCGTTAAAAAGTAAGCCACCACCCAGTTTTTTTTTTTTATCGACAAGTAAATGTAGATATCCCAACCCCTTTAAAAAAAATTTTTTTTTTCTTCAGTATTTTCATTTTATTTTAATTCAAAACAATTATCACAAATTTTTAAATAAATATGACCGAATTTCGAAAATAAAAACAATCAATACATTATTTCGATTTTCAGCAGGCACCGCTTAGGGTTTTTTTAGGGCAGGAGACCAGAACGCATTTATGGATAAACACCGAAAGGTGTTTGGTAGGAAATATATAGGCTATTTCAGAAAAATTGCTTTTATTTTGTAATCTAATAACTTGACCAATTCTCATTTAACTGATCTCTATATTTTAACAACTCCCAATTCTATGATTAATGTCTTTTTTTGTTGTTCTTTTCAGATTTAGAAATGTCTCCAAAATGGTTTGTATGTTTCATATGTAACAAGAGATTTACAGGAAGAATTCATCTTACAAAACATTATGAAACTCATCGAATGATGGCCAACCCTCGTAAGAATTAACATAAACTTTTTTTTTTTTCTTTATTCTTTTTTTAATTTTATTGAAAGTTGTTTGATAGGAAATATCCAAACTGTTTCAGAAAAAAAATTGCTATCATTTTGTAAATCTAATGACTGGACCAATTCTTATTCAAATGATTTTGTAGAAACGAGACAAAATTCTGTTTTGTTTTTTCTCTCTATTGACAAATAATTGATAGGAAATATCCAGACTGGTTTGAGAAAAAACACCTTTTATATTATTTGAGATGTACAGGCTGGTTTGAGAAAAATTGATATCATTTTGTAATCAAATAACTTGACCAATTCTTATTTAAATGATTTAAAGTTTTAACAGCTCGTGTAGAAACAAGACAAAATTCTGTTGTTTTTTTTTTTTTTTGGGGGGGGTTCTGTTTTTTATTGAAAGGCATCATACTGGTAAAATCTAAGATCATTTGAACAAGAATTGTTCTGGTTAATTAGTTTACAAAATGATATCAATTTTTTTTTAAATACTCTGCATATAATTTTCTTCATTTACTTATCTATAAACATTTAGATTAATAGGAAACTGAACTTCAATGACATAACAGTGTTTTAGGATTATTTGGGATTGTCCCCCCAGTATAATAGTCGACCCCACCCCACAGACTTTATCACCTGGTGATATTTGTGTGTTTGTTTATCAAGTAATAAACAAACACGCTAACATCACTGGGAATTATTTAAATCTGCTGATGAACATTATAGATATATATTTAAAAATTTATATTTTTTTTAAAATCAAAAAACAATACTAATGCAGAATAGCACACAAGAGATAATACTATAAAATTACATGGCGACTTGGGAAGTTTCCATAATGTAAAGCTATTCTAAAATGTAAAATGTGATTCTAATGATATCATCCCTTGCGCACTTTTCTGCATTTGTACCCAAAATTATTTTAATATAAAAATGTCTTTTGTTTGTTAATAACATGAACTATTTATTTAATTTATCCTAAGTGCAAATCTCCATAAACTTCTGATTAAAATTGTCTGTTGGTTTGTTTACAAATATATTTGGGAGTGGAAGTTACTGGTGACAAGGCAAAAAGTGAACCTTTTATTAATGGAAGGATTTGGGATGCCTGCTTTTTTTTTTATTGTCTTATTTTCAGCATTTTTGGGATTTGTTGAATATGGATGTTTTGGGTTTGTTTTTGTTTTTTTGTTTTTTTTTTTTGGGGGGGGTCCATTTTTAATTTTTTTTTTTTTTTTCAATTTTAATTTTATGTTTTCTAATTAATTTTTTTTTGTCCATTTGAATTCTATTTAAAAAAAAAAATCTTTTTGTCCTTTTGGATTCTATTATTTTTCGCAGTTTTTACATCAAGGATTTTTTTTTTCTTTCTAGAAATAACAAATGAAAATGAAGCAATCAAAACTGGAGTCAAAATGGAAACTATAAAAATGGCAGTTAAAACAAAAGATGAATTGACGTCTATAAGAAGCCAATATTGTACACAGAGATCTGCCAAGTAACAAGGGGGAGGGGAGATACAGACCCCCCCCCCCCAAAAAAAAAAAACTTTCGCATCTCTCAAAATGGAGCTGGTCTCCCAATGTTTGGTGGTGGGAAAAAGAAAATTACAAAATCTGGGTGATTTTGTTTTAAGATCCTTTTTGTGAGAAGTATCATCCTTTTATATCACAAGTTTTCAAAATGGCTAATTTTCAATATTTATCAAAACCTTCAGAAAACGCACACAGTTATTAATAAAAAATATTTAAAGTTTTATTTGTATCTGTTTTGATCTTTTTGACTATAAAATTGAAGCATGTATATTGTCATCATATCTTAACTCACAAATCCGTAGGAGGGTAGTGACCAGGTACATAACGATTTTCATTTTCAATGATTTTTTTTATATTTAGAACTTAAAGGATGTCTTTGGCGTCTGTATCTATCTATATATTAATACTCATGTTCCTTATTTGTACAACTGTTATCATCTTGCAACACCCTCTGGTTAAAAATGAGACCGTCCAGATTATCTAGTGTTGCTTATGAGTCGTCATTCCATTTTCATCATAAAGTTTGGTTATTTCCTATAAGTCTAACATGATCAAAGGGGAACCACTCTTGACTGATAAATTATTTATTCATTTTCCCATTAAACTAACCCTAACCCCATCTTCTTTTTTCCTAGTAGATCAATAAATAAATAATTTATCAGTCAAAAGTTGATCATGTTAGACTTATAGGAAATAACCAAAAGTTTATCCTGGTGGAACGAGGCATGTTACCTATCACAATATGGACTTGAGTATGGGTCGTTATTGTATTCATGCCTTTCCTAAAAGGTTAGTAAACTTTTCATTGTTTGGGTTTGTTTTTTTTTAAGTAGCATATATTAATCAAATTGAGTATTGATTTTATAAATAAAAAATAAAATCATTTATTTTTCTTGTTTACAACATTTCTATTAAAAGAATTACCCTTAAAAAATTCTGACTTGTAAAATTTAACATTAAAATGAAACTGGCAACTATTTTATTTTGCTCACTTCATTTATCTAATTTCATTACAAAAATTATTTTTAAACATTTAACTTAAATGACTGAACCAAAAAGATTTCAGACATGTTGAATTCACCTCCCTTTATTTATTTGAAATCATTCTATGCTAAAATATTACATTTCCAAACTCTCATATCTGCCAGATTTCTTTTTTCTTTTCTTTATTTTCTAAACAAATAATCTATTAAATATTAACATTTTTATTCAATCTTTTCCTTGTATAAATGTTGATAAAATTTAATTTTATTAAAATCTGAAAGTTTTTATCAACCATGTTTACTTGGATATAGTAGCTCATTAGTAATAGCACTAAACTGAACACTTTTAGTTTGATTAAATATTTTGGTGCGGTTTTATGGTATGAAGATGAAACCACCCCCCCCAAATTTTTTTTTTCTGATTAAACTGCCTATCTGTAATTTAATGTAATGAAATATTAAATTAAAAAGACTAACAAAATTAAATAAGAACATATATAAAAAGATTACTTATTTTAATTATATTCTATATAAAAATCATTTATAGGAATGATTTTTAATACATTGGAGAATAAAACCATAATATTAGAGATGAATAACACCAAGTAATTATTTACTAAACCCAGTTTTGTTAAAAACCAGTATGCAAATTAACCACTCCATATAAACCTTTATTTCTTAGTAATATATAAGATATATTGCAGGATATTAAACACACTAACAACATGGACCATTTTGAGGCAAATCTAACTCAGATTTTGATAGACATTGTTAAGATTTATTCTATGTATTAATGATTTTGACTACTCATTGATAAACTTACGCAATTCCTGGGGGTATTGTGACATAAGCAGTGACAGAATCTCCATTGTGTGTTTTTTTTTTTTTTTTTTAGAAAAGACAAAAACTTTTTTTTTCTGGTAGAGAACTTTTTATTACACAAACCTGGAAAAAACATTCAGCAGATCATTGCATAATATCAAACAGACTGTGGCTTTTTGTTTTGTTTTTATTTTTTTTTTTAATTTCAATTTAAAAATAATATAAGCCCCTTTGGATGGCATTGTAATAACTTGCCTCATCTCACCACTTGCAGTACACACACACACACACAGCTGGAAACTAGAACAGTTGAACAAACTTACAAAAAACAAATCTAATTTTAATTAGTTATTCAGCCCCCCCCCCCCTTTTAAATGGTAACTAACAAATACATGAATTGCCCTATAAAATATCAAATATGATAAATGAGGAAAAGTTATATTACAAACAGAATGTATATAGAATCCTCAGTCCCACTCCATTTAGAACCGAGAGAGGGAGAGCGATTGGTTTAAACACTTTATTCATAGAATGCGGGGGTTTTGCTCACATCAGAAACTGTTATTTTAATGCAAACAATATGAAATATCTATTTGAAAAGGTCAACATAGAAGACATTCTGTCCTTTTTGAAGGAAATAAAGTTATACCATAGAATAGACATGAACCTAATCAATACCATATAACATGATCCCCAATGATGCTAACACATTGTTAAAACCAATTTCTACAAAATCATAAATATATATTACTTCCTAACTGCTAGGTATGACATAACCCCAGATGGGTTGATATACCATTAAAATCAATCAAACAGCAACCCACACTATGGAACCATTTTTATGGGGAATATTTTCCTAACACTTTGCTATTTAACTTTTTTTTTGTTTTTTTAATGCCAAAATATAAGTTTTATTAAAAATCTTTTTTGTATTTTATTTCCATAGGATTTTTGTACTAGTTCATCTTATCTATTTGAAAGGGGTCCTCAGAAAGAGAGATTGGTGGGTGGGGTTCTTAAACAGCAACCCACAAAATTACTTAACTATGACTGACAGTGGAAACATTTTCATGGGCAATATTTTCCTAAAAAATTATTTTTTTAAAAATGTACTTAATTAAAAATTAATTCTTCTATTTATTCCCATAGGATTTTTTTGTACTTGTTCATCATATCAATTTGGAAAGAAGGAGTCATCTTTGTTTCAACTGACTTCTATATTACTACTAGTTCACATACCCAACATATTTGATATATATTCATTTTGATAAATAAAGGGTGTTTCTCATACCGAGTAACTCCCTTCAGGACATATGGCAGTGTCCATCTCCTCTTCCTGTAATAAATGACAGATTAGACTAGGTTACACAGTACCACCGACAAAGAACAATTATTGACTGACCATCAAACACCCCAGATAAAAACTCTCTTTCGGCTTTGCTGTGAAAATTGCAGATACCCCCCCCCCTCCAATCTTATTTCTGACCCACTGCATTCCCTTTCCCAGGACATAAGGATCCATTTTGTGTTTACCTGATCAAACAAATTTTGCTTGCAACACTTGGAATTATCAAGACATTGCTTAAGGTCAAGTAACATACTTTAATGCTTTTCAGCAAAATAAAAGTTGGTCCATAAAAGAATGAGAAAAATCGAGACAAATCTTGGTGACCCCCCCCCCCAATTCTTTTTTTTTCAGTCCCATAATTGTTGTTACATTTCATGTATGAAATTTATATGTGAATGTATCAACTATTATGGGACAGAGGTATTATTATTATATAACTTTGTCCCATAATAGTTGTTACATTTTGTGTATGAAATTCATAGGCAAATGTATCAACTATTATGGGACAGAGGAATTATTGTTTCTATCTTTTGTCCCATAATAGTTGTTATGTTTAGGATATGAAATTTATTGTCAAACGTAACAATTATTATGGGACAAAAGTAATAACATTTTCTTCATAAGAGAAGATGATAGTTTATTTGTATCATCTTCCAAGATGAATTTAAACATGGCTACCTCTGTCCCAAAATAGTTGTTACATTTGCCTGTAAATTTCATATAGGAAATGTAACAACTATTATGGGATGGGTAGTAATATATTTGCACTGTGACAAGAAACCATCAAATCTGCCGACCAAAGTTTTAGTTAGAGGCGTGTAGTCAAATGGTCAGTCGTAGGAAATAGACTCGTCAACCAGAGTTCAAATCCTGGACGAAGCTACAGTTCACATAGCACTAATACCCTTGGGAAAGGTATGAATCCAACAACTCCCTCCAGCTATGGGTAAATAGTAGGGCAGACTGGGCTCTTTAACCTTGGTTAGGCAACCCGTCTAGGAGAAGGAAAACTCTAAATTCAAACCTGTTAAACTCCACTCAGTGAAATAGATCACTAATTAGGACTAATTTAATTTACTTATTCATTATGAGCAAAACAAATATTGTGGATCTTACAATTGCCAGAGTGATCCGAGCATAGAAAGACTTGTTCAAGGTGTAAATACCAACTTACTTGAACCAACAATGTTTATACCAGCACAATTAAATAAGCTGAGATGATACATGACACTAGAACAAGGGGGAGATGGGGGGGGGGAGATTTGGGAAGGGATAAATATTAAGAAAAAAATTACAATCACGCATTTAAAAATTTACAACTTGCTGATTTTATTTTAATTTTTTTTGTTTTGTTATAATATATAAAAATCTGGCACAAGGACAGGGGTATGGGGCATCCAGTGAAGTTCACTAACAACTATACCACACAAGATGCTGATATAACATTGTTTGGTTATACATTTTAGCAAAAAGTATTTATCAATATTTTTTGTCTTTTTACTACATCTCCTTGGGTGTAGTAAGTAGGTATTTAGCCATGCCATTCGCCACAGGTTAAGATGTGATATAAGGTCACAAACATGGGGCATCCTGTGAGGATCAAACTAGTTATTCAGTAGTAATGAATCTATAAGACTAGCTTGCTAATCATTACACTTACACTGGTTTCTTGATTTAAAAGGTCAAGTTTTTCTTGTGTAGTTTATTCATAGCAAAACATGTCAATACTAGCAGCACGTAGCTTACAGGGTGGCAATTTGAGGCTGCAATCGGAGCCGATATTATGCACAGGAACCTGTAATTGGCGATGATGATAGTGCATCACTGATGACCACCCTGTACGCATCCATAAGATGTATTGTACGACACTACAATGGGATGCCCTTGGGTGTAGTAAGTATCCAGATTAATTTAACTGTGCATGTACATAATATCAAAGGTTGAAAATAGACCGGATTCCTTTCACCAGCCACATCTCTGTAAGGGCTGGGGTGGGACCCCTTGGATGAGGCACTCCTCATTTTTTTTTTCCATACTGTTCTGCCCAAAGGCAAGAACACAACTGTGTGAGATGAACAGATAGATAAGTGAACATAATAGCATGATTGAAGTTTGAACTCACTATAATATCAGTCCCATATGTTAGTCACTCCATGTTATGTTTTTAACATACAGATAAATAATATGGAGGATAGGAATGATAATGCAAGACCAGGTTGTTATAAAATTAACAAAGGTTTTATTTAAACACAGAGTAGAAACTGCTTCTACTCTCAAGCGAACTTAACCAGGATCTTAACGCTCGCGTTCTAAATGTAAACAAACACCTTTGACTGATCAAAGGGAAGCAACTCTATTTAGGTTTTCCTGTCACTCCACCACGGAGACTAGTATTGTTGCATATAGATTCTTCTCTAAGACAATCTAGTCACTAGAGTGCAGTTGTTTTCATCTTTATATTAGGGGGAAAAAAAGTCTGGCTATACTGGTGTCAACAGCAGCATAACTAGGCTTGTTTTAAAATATTTTATATATATATATATATATACTTTAATGGAGTGGAAGGATAGAAAAAAAAAATTTCAATGCCATAGATGAAGACTTTTCTAAACAAAACAAAAAAAAATTTTTTTTTTAAATAAGAAAAAACTTTTTGTTTATACTTTTCTATTTTAGATGAATCATATTTAATCCTTATATGGTGTGTTTTTTTTTGTTTTTGTTTTTTTGGGGGGGCAGAAAAATTGATATAATTTCTTAATTTAATCATCAAGTCATGCTGACAGCACAAGTCTCCATGACTCTTCTTTGCCACCCATCCCTATTAGCCATCGCTCCTGGCACAGATACTGGATGCTGTGCAGAGGATGTGCCAGGAGCAATGGCCGTAATTTAATACCTTGACCAATTCTTGTTCAAATGATCTCAAATTTTAACAACAATTTATTTTTTTTTCTTTACCATTATAGAAATGCCATTGAAAAATCGTGTTTTATAAAATATTTCTTGTTTGGAAATTGTCAACTGTTCACAGCCTGCAGCCAATGTATGTGAGAAGAAAATGTTTTCTTTTAAGTCGAGGCCAAAAGAATTTTCAAAAATAAAAATATAAGAATAAAAAAATATAAAAGACATTTTTGTGGTTATCCAGACGAAATGAGAAGTTATGTAGGTTGAATGCAACTTATATCATCTTTTTCTTCCTTCATCAGTTGAAGAGTGACACTGCTCAACTGATCTGAGAATTTTTTAATAAATTGTAAAACCAAATTTGGTGCTTATCAGTTTATCTCGTTTAAATCAGAGATTAAAAAAAAAAAAAAAAGTCTACTTGGCGTTTTATACAATTAAGCCAAGAATAATAAAATAGGAAAGTTTTTGCTGATAGAGACACAAATTTTTTTTTGTTTTATTTTTTTTTTTTAGCTTTACAACATCTATATAAAAACCAAATTACTAACTTCCTGTAATGTCTGGGTTAAAAAAAAAAAAATATTTTAAAAATCCTCATCCCATAAATTCTGTGAATTTGTTGTTCAGACAGGATCCAGAAACAGGACTTGTCTTCGTCAAAGTAGAATTTTTTTCATATTCAAAAAAAAAAAAAAAAATATTCAAAAAAAATAAAAATAAAATAAAATATACAACAAAGAAATAAAAATTTAAAAAAAAAAAAAAAAAAAAAAAAAAATGTGCACAGTTGCACCGGAAATTCAGTAATTATATCTGGAGTTGCCTTTTTTCAGGTTTTATTTTTTTTTCTGTTGATTAAAAAAAAATTTAAAAAATATTAACATTACTCTTCAAAAGAGTAAAAAAAAAAAAACAAGCAGCACAGATGTGCTTTTGTCACGTTGGTGGGAGAGAGAAAAAAAATATCGGGGCAGGGCAGAAAAAATTTACCAGGGATTTAGATCAGAGAACATCACCAAATTTCAACCACTGCAGCTTATTACCTTGCTTGGGGTTTTTTTTTTAATATAAAGTTTAAAATTGCAGAATGACAAATTTATCAAGTTGTTCTGAGAGGGAAAAAATGGTCAAGAGTGTCGAAATAATTAGATTGATAAAATTTTAATTAGATTTTATTTAATAATAAAACCTATTCTTTGATATTTCAGAATTTTTTAAATATTTCTTATATTTGCTCTAATACAAATAGCTAAATATTTCAAAATAGAAGGGATTTGGCTTTAAACTCTAAATTCTTCTGTAAATAATATATATATATATATATATATATATATATATATATATATATATATATATATAAAATAGTGTTATTATAGATATGCAATATAAGTCTTTGCCTATGCTTCTAAATTGTTTAGATAAGAGAAATCTTTTATGGAAAAAAAATATTTTTTACTGGGCTCTTTTGAAGCATTATATATATATATATATATATATATATATACACATATATATAAATGAATGAATGAATGAATGAAAAAATAAAATTACTTAATTTCACAGAAAATATTGAATTAAACGTCAAAACTGTCACTAGATTTTCAGATATTTTCCCTGATAAAATCCTAAATTCAGGCCACTAATAAATTTCTTGTAACTTAAATTTGACATTCACTCATTCTCAAACAAAGAAAATTTGTTATTAAAAGAATGAAAATGTACAAATATGGAAAAAAGTTAGATTACTGCCTGCATCCATTGTTGGTTGCCCAAACATCTTTTAAAACCTCCATGCTTCCTGTAATTTGATGGCACTATACCTGATATCCGCCCCCTCCATACATGCACACACACACACACACACATAAATTTTACTCATTTCATATTGTCCTGAA
>CM042155.1:52313967-52346467 GCA_023376005.1 Doryteuthis pealeii
TCTGTATACAGATTTGAGTTCTCTGGTGATTGTAAAAACATACCTCCGTAAAGTATGTAGCAATTAATTGTTAACCCTAGACTGATAGCCACAAGGGTAAGGAACTTGGCAGACAAAAATTCTGTCGCGTTTTGATCCTGGCTAGAGGTAACTGTTAAAAAATCGAGCTGCACTGATGAGAAGTAAACTTCGAAACATGTGTCTGTGGAGGACTGATTTTATATATATATATATATATATATAAAATTTACAAATAAAGAGTGCTCAATATCATTCATAGTGCATATATATTTAAGTTAGAGTAGTGAAGACATGAAGTCAATGGTGCTTGGTAACTGATAGTTTCTCGTCTATCAAAAAACCTAAAAGTTATTCTTATTCAGCAAGATTTTTTTTTAATCAACTTGATGAAATTTTAAAATTAAAAATTTTTCTGTTACTGAAATTTTGCTCAACTTACCGTAAAATTGCATGTCGATGACATAATTGGTCAGGGGTAGTGTGGTGGTAATGGTTTTTCCAGACAATTGGATCTGGACTTGTACTTTGGCTGTCTGTACTGGACACTTGGTCAGATGAAGCACTGTCTGTCATAGAGGCCGGCTCAAGGGTTTCATCATCTGAGACAGTCACATTGGATAGGACAGGTTTTCTGCTAGGAACTAGCTACAGGGGAGAAAAAAAAAATAATACAAAATTAATCTCTTGGCTTAGGGAAAAAAAAAAAAAAAGGAATATTTTTGTATATATATATTTACCAATCCCTCTGTACGAGCAGGATGTGACACAAGGTTAATTTCTTAAGCGGAATTTAACAGGTTTGAATTCAGAGTTTTCCTTCTAGACCGGTTGCCTAACCAAGGTTAAAGAGCCCAGTCTGCCCTACTATTTACCCATAGCTGGAGAGAGAGTAGAATGCATACCTTTCCCAAGGGTATTAGTGCTAAGTGAAATGCAATTACCACGTCCAGGATTTGAACTCGGGGCAACGAGTCCATTTCCCATGACTTTATTCATTACACCACGTATATAAGTATATTTGTATATAAAGTGTGCTCCAGTTCCCCACCTGGATTTATAGATTTGGGAAGGTCACATGGTTTACTCCTCCAGCCAATCAACAAGTCATACTGTGTGGCTGATACCTTACTTAAACACTGATACTTGCCACAGTTCACTTGCAATCATTGAGGAGGAACCGAAGACTCTTTACTAGAAGAACCAAAGGATTCATTATCAGAGGACTCTTTACCAAGGATCCAATTCCACTGAACAAGTGCTCTGGCTTGAAGGCCTATAGTAATGGGAGTAATGGTTATGAAGGAGTGCTCCACATTCACCAGAGTTCCAGAACTGGAACTTCACCATCAGATGCAGTTTAATGTCATACCCAGGACACTAAGGCCCTTGGCCACTACCTTCTAGCACATATTGTAATAAGGGTTAGGGCTTGCCATAAGGGCAATATGGTTGGGACACTCATATAGGTGCTAGGGTTTGACGTGACCAGCCGATTGCTCGTCTAGCTTAAGTAAGGGCCAAAGTGGAGTGTTGCAGGTCATGGACTGCTCAGCCATCAGTTTATTTCAAATCCTTAAGAGAGCTCAATGTAAGATAATTAGCTATATACAGAGTAATAGTTACACTTTCAATGAGAAAGAAAAACTCAACAAACCATTTGGCTATTAGAAATTTATTTTGATCAGTTATTCATACCGGCCAAAATAAATTTATAATAACCAAATGACGGTTTGTCGAGTTTTCCTTTCTTATTGAAAGTGTATGTATGTATATATATATATATATTAAAAGGATAGATAAAAGGATATGAAAACACACAATGCTGTTAAAGTGAAACTATTTTATATAATATTCATAGCTAATATCGAACAATATTTCGATTTATAAAAATCATCTTCAGAGCTTGTTTATACTCCGGATTCATCGAGAGAGAAGCTGAAAATAATTTGAATTCAAAACAAAAACATTGATATTCCAAAAAGTCATGCGGTCGTTTCCACATCAAAAACAAGCTCTGAAGATGATTTTTATAAATTGAAATATTGTTCGATATTAGCTATGAATATGATATAAAATATTTTCATTTTAACAGCATTGTGTGCTTTCATATCCTTTTATCTATACTTATAACGTCGGATTCATTTCCTTTCTCTTAATTTATATATATATATATATATATTGTAAATAAATCTATTTCTACCCACAGGTATCAGTGTATACCTATGAGTATTATCAAACTGCTGACTTTATTGGAAATATATATATATATATAAGTAAAGAAATAACAAAAGACTTAGAGATTTAGCATTATAATCTAAGCTCCCTGAAATAGACTATAATGCTAACTCTCTAAGTCTTTTTGTTATTTCTTTACTTATATATTTGCTCTGTGACTCTAACATTAAGAGCACACATTGAGCTCTCAAACTGCGACAGGTTTTTAAAATAAAACTCTTGTGTCATAAGGAAGATTTCTTCTCTGGGCTTTTGGATTATATATATATATATATATATATATATATATATGGGGTCCAACAATACAAATGAGATCTTAATTTCAAAGATGTAACATTTCTGTACAAAACTGAATTTTTTCCACATAGCAATAACTTCTTAAGATGACGTGAAAAAAAAAAAAAAAAAAAAAAAAAGAGAAAAAAAGAATAAAAATTTTTACCTTGAATGAACTTTCTGAAAAGCCGTCTTCACTTGGTTCAACTTTTTTATGTTTAAGGTTATTTGTAGTTGGTTCTTTCAAAGGCTGAAATGAAATTTTTTTAAAATCTTATAAAAAAAGAAAGAAAAAAGGTGCACTTGTCAATATTTGCTAATCAATGATTTCACCCTAATTAGAACCCCCCAAACACTACCTCTCTGTTCAATCTCCCTGGGTGATACAAGGCTTACTCTTCTGCCTTTATTCTCAGGCCTTCTCAAACCCTCCTTCGGCACGGGGGTCCAGTGTGCTTCGGCTACTGGACTGGGTTAAGGTACAATTATTAGCGTCGATCCCAGAGGGCCATCCCTCCAGGCAATACCTGCCTTTTATGGGCAGGGCTGGGTTTATTGCCCAGCGCCTGAGGCGCCCCCCTTGACGGGGAATGCCGACGGGGTCGATGCAATTTTTGTTCTCTCCCACCCATTAGCTTCGGCTTGTGGGTGGGCCCACATTAAAACGAGGCCTTGTGCCCAGTCCATACAAGTGGGGTATGAGACAAATACCACCTCTGCCTTTATTCTCTGTTTCTGTATCTTCTTTTCTACTACCTATCACATGATCTGTATTTATGACACTCAGATTCTGAACTTGAGGTATCCTGTTTCCATGACAACAGGTGTTAGATTTGCATAGCATATACACACAACAGCCAATCAGCTTTAAGATTGCTTGGCACCCCCCCCCCACCGTCCGTCTGTCGAGAGTGAGTTCTACCTGCGAGCTCTATTAAAGCTCTGTATATTTCTTCTTGATAATAATCATTTGTTTGCACACAGTCATTTGGTTTCAAGTAACTAATAATAATCCTAAGTAAACAATAATATAGATTCAGGTAACTATTCTTAATACAAATAATATACACAGTTATATGGTTTCAAGTATTCCTATCCAATACAAATAATTATATGGTTTCAAGTAATTATTTCTATTATTCAATAATAATCATTTATTTGCACACAATTATATAATTTCAAGTAACTAATAATCCTTAGTATAACAATCATGGTTTCAAGTAACTATTAACAAATATTAACACATATGGTATCAAGTATTCTTATCAAATACTAATAATTTTCAAACAGATCTATTTGACTCAGAGATGATTTCATGTGTATCAATAAACTGGTAGAAATAATTTTCATTAACTCTTAACATCCTGTTGAGAATTTTCTAAGTCCAGAGCCCCATTCCTATAAGGATCTATCAAAAATGGCTAAACATTTCCTTTTCATTTAAAGTTACCTGTTATTTACCTTAAAATAAAGACTTCTAAATATGTTTAATATTATATTTAAACAAAGGCTATTGTTTGGGGTGGATTAGGAAAACGAATGACTTCTGGCCGGGTGGAATGAGGTGGTATAGAATATTAAGAGTTAACTTTATGTATATTAACCCTTGATCTACCACTGCTATTCGTAAAAGCCTTGTCCCAAATGCTTGACAACCCAGTATACTATCATTGATCTTTTACTACCGAATAGAAATGTATTCATTTAATTCATTTCTCTTTTTTTTTTTAACTAAACCATTTTCTAAGCCATTTTGATTGTTGGGCGGTTTGGGGTGCTCTGGTAGATAAAGCATTAATAAACTGTTGGTTGACCCTCAGCCACCAGCTTATAGCACCATTAAGATAAAAAGGGGATTTAACATTTGCCATAAAAACAATTTGAAGAAGACAGTTGGGACTTAATCATATTCAGGTGCTGGGGCTCGACATGACCAGCCAATTGATTGTTTTTGCTGATGTGGAGCGTTACACATACCATCAACTACCCTCTTTACCCAAAGCTCTGCTACTCATGCCCCGAGTTGACAAGGATTGGTATCGAACCTGAAACCTTGCGATTCCTATAGTATTCAGCCAAAAATATCAAGCTTACAGGTTCAAAAATAAATTTAATTTTTTCTCAAAGATTTAATCAAAGTCATCAACTCACCTTCTTCACCAAACAAACAACATCACTAAATGTAACAAATAATCCATGTTCATTGGGACATTCGAAATATCTCTTCCCATTAAAAAATCCATTATTCACCCCAACTGCAAGAGAAAAAAGAAAAATAAAAATATTATAAATATCACTTTCAAATGTACAAAATCCATGATACATAAAAAAATCATGGAGTTTTTAATGATACATGATACATAAAAATCATGGAGTTTTTAATGAAACATGATACATAAAAAAATCATGGAGTTTTTAATGAAACATGATACATAAAAAAATCATGGAGTTTTTAATGAACATGATACAAAAAAAATCATGGAGTTTTTAATGAAACATGAAACATGATACATAAAAAATCATGGAGTTTTTAATGAAACATGATACATAAAAAAATAATGAAACATGATACATAAAAAAATCATGGAGTTTTTAATGAAACATGATACATAAAAAAATCATCAGTTTTTAATGAAACATGATACATAAAAAATCATGGAGTTTTAATGAAACATGATACATAAAAAATAAAAAAACAAAGAAAAACATGCAGAATTTGAATAATCTAACAATTGTTGACTTTCACATTCTCTCTCTTGCAAAGATAGCACATCATGGATAAACTTGCCCATCCAACTCTCGCTAGAGTAATAAAAGTTCTGGGACAAACTGGCTCTCAAGGACAGTGTACACAGGTCAGAGTTGAGTTCATTGATGACAGTAATTGGTCAATTATCAGTAATGTCAAGGGACAAGTCCGTGAAGGAGATATCCTGACATTGCTTGGAATCGGGAAAGAGAAGCCAGAAGATTAAGGTGAATCCTGTGCTGGCTGTTTGCTTTCTCCATTTGTTCAAGATGAAAATAAATATAAATATAAAACTTTTTTTTTCCCGGC
This sequence comes from Doryteuthis pealeii, assembly GCA_023376005.1. Classification (NCBI taxonomy): domain Eukaryota; kingdom Metazoa; phylum Mollusca; class Cephalopoda; order Myopsida; family Loliginidae; genus Doryteuthis; species Doryteuthis pealeii. The sequence goes on from CM042155.1 coordinate 52,319,558, forward strand.
TTTATTTCTTCAAGGGAGATAATCTTATTGCCTTGATTTCTTCATTGGGGGTAATCTATTATTATACTAAAGCTGGGTGAATCAATAATTGTTTGCTAAAGGCTTTTTTCCTATTTAGTTTAATGACACAATATTCATATCTATCTATCTATCTATCTATCTATATATATATTCCTTTGTTCTAGGATTGTATTTTGCTTGAAAAAAATTCTATTTTAATTGGTTCTAATTAGTTGTAATTTGCAATTAAGTCAAAAACTGACCTGTCTTCTACCTCACATTCTGCCTGTCACTTTTCCCCTCTCTATGTATATCTTGATTACCTCCTCGTTATATATATTAGTTTCTCTGTGAGTGATTAGAGAGTGTGAAATATATTTGTATGTTAAGTTTCAGAAGCAGCTAGCTCGTAGCTTTTTAACCTCTTAATCAGGTCCATTTAAATTTAGTCAAATGTTCCCTTTCTTAGAAATCTTACAAATTGAATTTACTGTTTTTTTTTTTTTTAATTCTCTGGTTGTATTTATTTAAAAAAAAAATTAATTCACTTTCCAAACTCATTTTTCCCTAATCCCAATTATCTACCCAGAGCTTAATGGGTGATCCAATGTTTTGTCTAGTCCTTTTTTAAATGTTAGCATAGTACTAATAGAATTACAAAATATAAAAAAAAGGGAAGAAAACAACATTTATTAGAGTACTGATATTTAAAACAAAAAGTTAAACTGATTAAACATGTTTTATTAATATTTCATAGGGAGATAAAACTAGAAATAGTTGACAGGATTTTTACAAATCTGGGCTTATTGATCATCTCTTATTATAATAGAGATTGCCTGTAACCAAAACTATATTACTACTCAAGTCAAAATTCCTTATTTACGTCACATTCTCTATGATTTTATTTTTATTCAAACCTCAATTATTAATAAAATTGTTTTACATTATTAATACTTTTGGCCATATCTACAGGTATTTGCCTCTCATCCCACTTATGAGGGCGTGACACAAGGACATTTTTATGTGGGCCCACCCACAAGCAAGCTCATGGGTGGTAGGTGGAAAAAATTGCATCGATCCTGTCGGCATTCCCCCTCAAGGGGGTGCCTCAGGCGCTGGGCAATAAACCCAGACCTACCCCTTTAAGTCAAGGGGGCAGGTATTGCCTGCGGGGAGAGCCACCTGGGATCAACGCTATTAACTTGTAAAGATCCAGGGCCGAAGCCACTGGACTTCCACCACATGGGCGGGCTTATCTACAGGTATTTGCCTCATACCCCACTTGTATGGGCTGGGCACAAGGCCTCGTTTTAACGTGGGCCCACCCACAAGCCGAAGCTCATGGGTGGGAAAGAACAAAAATTGTGTCGATCCCTTCGGCATTCCCCAACAAGGGGGGTGCCTCAGGTGCTGGGTAATAAACCCAGCCCTACCCCTTTAAGTCAAGGGGGCAGGTATTGCTTGGGATCACCTGGGATCGACGCTATTAACTTGTAAAGATCCAGGGCCGAAGCCACTGGACCCCCACCACGTGGGCGGGCTTATCTACATACTAATAACATGCAATTGTATTTATATATATAACAAAATAGCAGTTTACAGTGTGAATGGGAAGGCTAATTTGCATATTGATATTAAAAATTTCATTTTACTAAATATGTTTAGTATTATTGATTTCTAATTGCTTAATTTTATCTTAATGAATATGAGCAAAAATCTCGAGGATAAATCTTAAAAGAAATCGATTAACAAGAAATAACTAATTTTATTCTTTACTTCCTAATTTAACTAAATAGTTAAATTAGGAAAATTTAGCAATGAAAGACAGGAGTGATGGAAAATGATGGAAAAGTTAGTTTCAAAGTTCTATTTTTCGATTGTATCCTGCTCTGTTTTAAATCATTTTATTTGCATTCTTATTTAGTTTCATTAGTCTTTCTAACTTAATATATTTCATTACATTAAAACTTAAATACTTGTGCCCAGAGGGTGCATATCATTGCTAGTAGTTATAATGATAAACAAGATGGAGACTTCTCCACACTGGATAGTAAGCCTCTGAGATTAGTTGACCAGTTCACATACCTAGGTAGTAATATCTCATCTACAGAAATATTAAGATCATATTCCTTACCAAAGCGCTATGTGAAATATAAACAGCCTCATCTAGGATTTGAACTCGGGTTGCAGAATCCATTTCCTTTGATGATAAACATGATTGTCTCCTGGAAGCGTCTCCTGGAATAACGTGGATGTTTCATGGTTCTGGGTAAATTCTCTTCTGGGTCAGGCTGAGAACTTTACAGTAACCCCCCACCACCACATACACACAATAAAGAAAAGAAGAAAAAAAAGACTTTTGTATACTTACCAGGAGCATCAAGTTCAAGGCCAATAAACACCGTATTAGCTGGACCAATTTTATTAAGATGTCCAATATAACGGATGTATCCAGTACGATCACCACGGACAACTATATGATCGTTTAGCCGAACGTATAAATTGGGGCTGGAAAGACAAGAAATAAATTCTATGTAATGTATTCAACGTAAGTGAAAAAATTGTCTATGTACATTATTGGCCATTAGTAAATCAAAGTACCACTGTGTGTGTGTGTATATATATATATATATGTGTGTGTATATATATATATATATGTATGTGTGTGTGTGTGTGTGTATATATATATATATATATATATATATATGTATGTGTGTGTATATATATATATATATATATATATATGTATGTGTGTGTATATATATGGGCAATTCCATGTCAAATCATCTAGAAAAAAAGTAAAATTGTCACCCCCCCCCTTCAATTTTTCTATCTTTTTGGTACAAATAATGTTCAATATATGTGAAATAACAATAGAAAAAATGTTTGTCTTAGATTCAGTGCCACATCGGGATATTGATCTTGCTATGAAAAAATCAGAAAGTATCAATAATTTAAAATTGGTTAACTTTCAGACTTTTTCAATAGCATTTTTGGATTCCTCGGGCAAAAATGCATTTATAAACCAATTTAAGTAGTAGGGAATTTCTAGAACTCATTTTACAGACAAAAATAGATTACAAAAAGTTGCCATTTTTTGTGACCTCCCTCAAATTTGGAGAGCTAAAAATTGACATAACTCCGACAATTCTTGGATTTGGAAGCTCAAATGTTGGGGATAGTCTAACTTTACCATAGTCCACACCTGTATAAAATTTCAGAAAGATTGAAGGGGGTGGGTAACATGGCCTGGATGATTTGACATGGAATTTCCCATATATATATATATATATATATATATATATATATATATATATATATATATATATATATATATAAAATCAATGGTAATATTATGGTTTTACACTCATAACTTAAAGTTTCATGGTAATCCAATCATCAGATGAGATCAGTGGTTGAGATGTCAAAAACCAGTCGTGAAATGGTTGAGATGTTAAAAATCAAATTTTTTAGCATTTATGTGAAGCGTTTTTCACGCGATGGGAAATGTAAGGCTAAAAATTGTTTTTTTTAAACTGTGGCTTAAACGTTTATGTGACGTGGATTGTATTCACGTGATGTAATGTCATGACGTTAAATTTGTATTTAAAAAACATTATAATCAAACAAATTTGCATTGGTGTTAATGCACGCGGTGTTCAGATGAATTTTTTTTTTTTTTTTTTAAATAAATAAATAAAAGGAGAGCGAAAATTCAGGGATCAATTAGGGTTAAGTGGTAAGTGACACAGTAAAAATTTGTTCAAATATATATATATATATGGGTGTGTGTGTGTGTGTGTATTTGGGCAGCATTCATTCATTTATACATGTAGAATTAAACAAAAGACACGTCACCTGTTTAACAATTTTATTAACAATCTTTTCAAGCTTTCTGGCCAACTTTTTTTACATTTGGATGGAATCCGTGGATTAGTTCACTAAAGTTTTTATCTCAAGTAATTTTGGTACTAATATAATTTCTATGATTTCCCCTTCTAGTTACTCTCACTACCACTAACTTGAAAAAAACAAACACATAACCCCTGATGATGGCACTTCGAAGTGTCGAAAGTATTTGGGATAAAAACTTTGGTGGACTAATCCACGGATTCCATCCAAATGTAAAAAAAGTAGGCCAGAAAGCTCAAAAAGATTGTTAATAAAATTGTTAAACAGGAGATGTGTCTTTTGTTAAATTCTACATGTGTGTATATATATATATATATATATATATATATATATATATATATATATATATAGTTGCAATATTATATAAAGTAGGAAATGTCAACTATAAAGAATAAAAATAGAAACATTAAAAATAATTATTTTTCTTAAGTTTATTCTGGTGAGCTGATTTTATTTTATTCTATTTTAAAGGATTTGTAAATTGATGTACCATTTATACTTGAGTATCATCCAATACTATCTAGGATTATTGGATTGACTTTTTCAGCTGGAAATTGTAGGCATACCAGTTGGCCTACGCCTATGCCAATTATTTACACACACAAAGTTTGTATCTGGGGGTATGAGGCTAAAATCTAGGTCTTAAAAAGTCACATGATACACAAATAAATCTATTAATAATGGAGATTAGGTCTATTTGTTTGTAATAAAAACTATGTCACTACTTACATTATAATTACCAAAAATCATCAATACATAGAATAATGAACAATTACTACTAATAAAATAAATAAAAACTATTCCTTATAAATCAATGTTTCAATCATTATAATAAATAACATTATAATAAATAAACTATATAAACTATAAAATTAATTAAAAAATTGTATTACTTTAAATGGAAAAAATTATTTGCGAAATTTGTAATCAATTTTTAAAATTATTTTTTACTCTCGCCCTTTTTTTTAGTAACAAGACGTTAACTAAAACGTTTACAAATAAATAAAAACTTACGATTTTGTCTAAAATTTATGTGTAAAATATTAAAAATAATTAATAGATGTGTGCAACATTTTATTTGAGGAGGACAGAACTAAGTTTCATTTTAAATTGTTTTATCTTTTTACTCCTTTAATAAATTTGATGATTTCACTTACTTATGATACAAACCCTCCGACATTAAATTTTTTTAACTCCCTCAGATAATATCTTTCAAAAATTAATTTTTACACTGCCTGGAGGCTATTTTTTTTTTATTTATTTCTTGCTAGTAGAATAAATATTGTTTGTTTAATGAGAGGAACAAATAAATAAAATTTTTTGTGTACAGTGCTCAGGTGCACCATAACTCATCAAAGTCTCATGTCTAGTACACAGAATAATGTATTAGTGTCAGGAAGATGATTAGTGTACAGAAATAATGTACGTGTACATGCGCATGTGTGTGGAGGTGGGTATCAGGTATAGTGTTGGCGGATTACAGGAAGCATAGAGGCTTTGAAAGATACAGTGTTTCAGCAGCCTACAATGGATGCAGGCAGTTTATTCCATGCATCAGCAACTCTGAGCATGAAAAAAATGTTTCAGAAAGTCATGTGGGCTATGCTGTTTTCTAACTTGTTTTTAAGAGAAGAGACTCACTTGACTGGATAAAATCTGTTGTGTTGATCTGATGGAATTGGTTTATCAACTGAAGCCTCTTCACAAGAATCACATTTACACAATGGAAGAGGACAAGCAAATGGATTTCGTACAGGTTTCTTAGGAACAGCAGGACATACTTTACGCGACCTGAAAAAAAAAAAGAAAATGTAATGTTAATATTGTTTATATACAAATATATTGAATATATTGAAGTTTATGGATTGCCTGAAGAACACTGCTATTGCTGTGGAGGACTGGGAGAAGCTAGCTTGTAATAGACCTGGCTGGAGAGCCACCATCTACCTGTCTGTGGAAGAATTTGAGTCCAACAGAATTAAACACCAAAAATTGAAGCGGGCTATTAGAAAGGGTAATTTTCAGCCCAGCAACATTCAAAGTGGAGAAGTTCCACCATGTAGTTTATGTGGAAGAGTATGTCTCTCCAGGGCTGGCCTGGTGAGTCATCTGAGAAAACACAAGGATACAGTGTCAAATGCTACTGGCACCCAACTATGATAAAAAAATTTTTTTTAATTTTTAAATAAGAAATGGTCTTACTTGAACACGAGTTGACAGCCAACATATTGAATATGATCTAGGGTTGGTTGGTTGGATTTTACAGCATACCAACCTTTGTTGGGTTATTTTATGACGAAGATGTTTTGGTTTTTTTATGATGAAGATGTTTTGTTTTATTCATTCTTAATGAGTATTCAAACTTTTTTTTAAAAACTCAATTTTTTAAAACTCATTTATTTTAGCTCATTTTTTTTTTTTATTGCCAATAGTTACACAAACAGTTTTTCTGCATCCCCAGCATTCTGGAGACTTTACTTTTGGGATTAAACTCAACACTATATCATTTTCCCCACATAACTTTTGGTAAAAAATATCTAAAAAATAAATAGATATTTTTTACCAAAAGTTATGTGGGAAAATTATATAAAAAATAAATATATAATTTTCCCACATAACTTTTGGTAAAAAATATCTAAAAAAAATAAATATATAATTTTCCTACATAACTTTTGGTAAAAAATATCTAAAAAAATAAATATATAATTTTCCCCACATAACTTTTGGTAAAAAAATATCTAAAAAAATAAATATATAATTTTCCCCACATAACTTTTGGTAAAAAATATCTAAAAAATAAATATAATTTTCCCATCATAACTTTTGGGAAAAAATATCTAAAAAATAAATATATAATTTTGCCATCATAACTTTTGGGAAAAAATATCTAAAAAATAAATATATAATTTTCCCAATAACAAAAAAATTTTTTTTTGAATAACTATAATTTTGCCACATAACTCTTGGTAAAAAATATTAAAAAATTATAAAAATAAATAAATATATGATTTTCCCCACATAACAAAAAATAAATAAAAATAAATAAATAACTATATTTTCCCTCATAACTGAAAAATATTAAAAAATACAAATATAAGATAAATATATAATTTTCCCACATAACAAAATAATTTAAAAAATATTTTTTGTTATGTGGGAAAATTATATATTTATTTTTATTAATAAAAATGAAAATAGATAAATATATAATTTTCCCACATAATAAAATATTTAAAAAAATATTTTTTGTTATGTGGGAAAATTATATATTTATTTCTATTAATAAGAATGAAAATAGATAAATATATAATTTTCCCACATAACAAAATAATTAAAAAAATATTTTTTGTTATGTGGGAAAATTATATATTTATTTTTATTAATAAGAATGAAAATAGTTAAATATATAATTTTCCCACATAATAAAATATTTAAAAAATATTTTTTGTTATGTGGGAAAATTATATATTTATTTTTATTAATAAGAATGAAAATAGATAAATATATAATTTTCTCAAATAACAAAAAGAAAATAAATAAGTACATAACTATATAATTTTCCTGCATAACTTTTAGTAAAAAAATATTCCAAAAAACAAAAAAAGAATAAAAAATGACTATAATCTTCCCATATAACTTTTGGTACCCCCCCCAAAAAAAACAACTTTTTTTTTAAAAACAGAAAAATAAAGATCAATCAGGCATGAACCTTAAAAAAATAAAAAGTTCAACAAACCCATTAACAACTGGTGTTGCTTGTTGTTGTTGTTGTTGTTGTGATGGTGCATTGTTTCGGCCATCTTGTGGGCAAGGTGAATGAGATGAAGAAGAAGAAGAAGATGTTTGTGAAGCTGCCTGCTGACCGAAAAGCTTGACCTGCTCCTTAACCCGCCCCTTAATGACCGGCATTTCTGACTGGTCAGTGCAGTCAGGGCTGGGGTTGGGTTGTGGAGAAGGAGGTGATGCAGACACAGTAGAAGAAGAAGTAGAAGAGGCCGCTGCTGCTGCTGCTGTTGTTGTTGTAGGCGCAGACACCAAAGAAGGAGAATTTAAAGACACATGAGGCAATGGTTGGACACCAACTGACATTTGAGTGACAATGAATGAATGGTATTCTGTGGACTGACGAGCAAGTTGGTTCATCTGAACAAAGAAAATTAATAAATAAATAAAATAAAAAAAGTTGTTTAAAAGATCAACAATAAATACATAATAATAATACATAAGATAAGTTAATCTATATATAGTGGAAATTCAGTCTTTATTTGTATGTAACCGAAATTACATCACAATAATTTCAGGAATTTAATAACTTTATCAATGAGTAGTTAATTCATAATCAGTATAATTATTACATAAAATAATGAAAAGCTGTATTATTTATATATGTTCTGAATGTAGTAGGATAGAAAGGATGATCCCAGAGTTTTATAAAAATAAGTTTTGATAAATAAATGTCCGGTATTATTGATTTATATATATATAGTTTGTTTTATTCTAATATATATTTAAAATTATCTAACATATAGAGATTTACAATTATTTAAAAGCAAGAAACCATCATATAATCTTGTATAATTAATAATAATTATAAATAATACATAATAATAATACATAATACATAATAAAGTTAATAATAATAATAAATAATATATAATAAAGTTAAAAATAACAATAATAAACATAAATTAATATAATTATAATAGTAAATATAATAATAATACATAATAATAAGTGGCAGTCACTAATAAGATGAGTAGTAGTTAAAAAGGAAAAGAATAGTACAGGGTCGTCCAAAAAGATTTTTTTTTTAACTATGTAGCCTGGGAAGGTTAAAATTAAATTTGTTACCAAACAAACTGCACCAAAAGCATTATTGTTGCAATAAAGAATTCTCTACTTAAAAGTTAAAAATCTTTTTTTTTTTTTTACCTCCAATTCTTTTAATCTTCCCTTCAACAAATCAATTTCTTTCAGAGCTGCAGCCAGATTCTCTGCTAATCTGATGTTGAGTTTCATTGCTAGAAGGAAAAAAGAAGAAAAAATAATATATATGTGTGTATGTGTGTGTGTGTGTGTGTGCAGAAGCCGAAATGTTATTTATTTACTGCATTGCACACACTGCCAAAAACAATACATTGTAAAGTAAGAATGGCCATTTTACTTTAGACTAAATAACCACAGACACAGAACCAGATCTATGGATTACAACAAACTAATACTTACAGAACAACATTTCCATTCAAACGACCACAATTTTTGCAGAAAAAAATTCAAGAAAAAAAGACACTGCATTGGACAATATCCTCTGACTCGTTAGGCTTAATTATATATATATATATATATATATATATATATATATATATATATATATATGCAGAAGCAAAAATATTACTTATTTACTGGATTGCACACGCTGCTAAAAACAACAAACTGGAAAATCAGAATGGCCATTTTACTTTAGCCTAAATAACTATGGATTACAACAAACTTTTAATAGCGATGCAAAATTCACCATCATAAAAAAAAACCAAAAGACACTGCATTGGACAATATCATGTCCATGATAGAAACATGCAAAATAGACTTGAATGAATTCATTTTTAGCTAAGTGACTGGGAAAAATCTGTCTTGATTTCTGTACATAAATTCTGAAAAATTGTGAAGATGAAGATGACAATCAGCAATCAGATGATTATAAGTCCAACAAAATATTCTAAGTGTTTCCCTTCAAACGTGTGCATCATGATTGTCAGTATCTTAAATAGGTTTTATATTATATTTTTGAAACTGTTTACTAGGGTGAGTTAAAGGTTTTGTAATATTTTGGTAGTGCTAGGTTGTGACTCGTATATCCTGTGACTGAAACAGATCAAGTTATGTTATGGTTGGTAGTATTGTGATAGTTGGTGTGCTGACACATTGTACATTGCTTCAACGTGATTTGAAAGCTTCAGATGAACATGCAATGTCTTATTTGAGAACTTATAAGTATAAGTTCAGACTGGGCTATAATGCCGTGGAAGCAACCAAAAATATTTGCTGCGTGAAAGATGAAGGTGCAGTTGATCAGAACAGTAAGCAGATGGTTTGAGAAATTTTGCTCAGGTTGCAAGAACCTAGACATTCAGGCAAGGTCAGTTGGGCCTAAAACATGGATTCTGGAGGGTTGTTTTGGTTTGGTTTGTTTTGTTTTATATCAACCTCAGTGGGTCATTTAATGCCGATAAAGTTTTGAAATAAATACATTCTTAATGGATAATACAATATTTTTATAAATACATTTTCTATTTAACCCATAGATGGGACCCTAACAGGTACTACCACTCCGGGTCAGAGTGGATCAGGGAGCAATGATGATGAAGGGGTGCTCCACATTTCCCAAACCTCCAAAACTGGAACCTTACCATCAGATAGAGTTTAACGTCATTCCCAGGACATGTAGGCCCTCAGCCACGCCTTTAGCACCTATGATAAAAAGGGGTTGGGGCTTGCCATAAGGGCAATAGGGTTGGGAAAATCATATAGGTGCTAGGGCTTGATGTGACCAGCCGATTGATCAGAGGGGGCCTCTCCGACCGCCTGTCTAGCCCAAGATAGGGCCAAAGTGGAGTATTGCATGTCATGAACTGCTCATCCACCTGGGTTCCATCCTTAAGCATCATGAGTCGCCACCCGCAGGCCAACAGGTGGCCCCATTGGGGGAGTCTTACCCCTCTGCAGAGGTGCAGTCGGTGCATTCTAATGCCCCAGCCGACAGGAGGGTTGTGTTCCATACAACAATGAATAAAAATTAGAAATAACCAGTGATGATGATAGCTTTTTGATTTAGTGCGTCCTGGGATGCACATATTTGCTTTGAATGAGTCTCCGTGAAAATCTATGGGTCCCAACTAAAGTTTCTTAATAAATTGTAGGGTTTTTATTTATGATCTAGGGAAACAACTAAAGCCGTCTAACTCCTACCTTGTAACCTATCCTGTGTAATTCATTTCTGAGAAACTATTGAAATGTATTTACAGTTAGCTTGAAATGGTGAGGGAAGAAAAAAGAAAAACACTGGGGTGCATGGATATGATTTTATTGCGGCAGGGATCCAGGATGCGTACCTATCAGCATCTCTGAATAAATTCAATATCAATTCTTTTACTCAAGTCTGTATTGGATTTCATTGTGTCACATGTTACCAAAATATGACAAAAAATTTTGATTATAGTACAAATTAGTTGAGAACAAGTTAAAAAGTTTGCAGTTGGCTGGACAATGTCAAAAATTATAATTAAAACAGGAAAAAAAAACAATAATAATAATACTAAGGAGACTTGTTATCCCTCAGACTCCAGTGAAAGACCAACAGCTAACGCTAGTGTGAAGTAGAAGAAAAAAAAAAAAAGAAAAAAAATTATTACTATATGATGATGATGATGATGATGATGATGATGAGGAGGAGGTGGGGGAGCAATAACAACAACATGATTATTTACTAAAAGACAAATAAGAAAGAAAGGGGGGGACGTTTTGTTAGAGTTACTTCCCTTGACAGATTAATTTACAATAAAATAAACATCTATAATTGATGTAGCATTCAGACCTTATAGCTCTTAATTGGTTCATTGATTGATTTTAATGGCATTTCAACACGTCTTTTTAAGGTTAAGGAATTGCATTCATTGTAAATTGATAATTATATTTTTTGTGCAGTTGTTTAAGGGTTTTTTTTTTTTGTATTCCTACTGACTACAAATAATTTAAACAAATCTGATTTTAACAGAGCTGATCTCCAATTCCACCAATTTCCTTTCCAAACCCTTGGGAACTGTTCCAACTGTTCCAATTGTACCAATTACAATTGGTATTACCTACATTTTCCACACCCATAGTAACTGGTGGTTTCTACTGGAGTCCAAGTGAAAAATAGGTAAGAGACGAAAAAAGAAAAAATTTTTTTTTTACTTACTTTCCTCCAATCCTTCAATTGATGGCGATAATATGCTTGCATTGGATTTCTTTAGATACAGTTGCACTAGAGAAGGACGAAAAAAAATTGGAAAAATAAATTATATGAATATATGGAAAGAAATGAGATTGTTTGAATCAAATTAATTCATGGATAACTTAATATTTCGTTTTTGTTTCATGAAAGATTTCATCAGAATGATTCAAACAAATTACAAATTTAAAACATAGACATGAGGAAATATAAAAGGGATGGGGAGAAGAGAAAGAAAAGGATAAAGATAGAGTGAAGAAAAAAAAAGAAGAAGAGAGAGAGAGAGAGAGAGAGAGAGAGAGAGAGAGAGAGAGAGAGAGAGAGAGAGAGAGATTTTTTTTCTTTCTGCTTTTTTAAAAATCTTTTCCTCATTATCTATGTTTTCAAATTTGTAGTTTGTCGATTCATTTTTTATTCATTTCATCTTTCATGAAATAAAGACGAAATATTAAGTTACCCAGGAATTAACTTGATTGTGTTGGTTTATCCATTTTTTTTTTCTCATTTTGTCAGATTTTTCCAAACTGTGTTTTTTCACACACACACGTTTGGTAAATAAATCTATTTCCACTCATATGTATCTGTACACACATATGAGATTCTTCAAACCACAAATTTTATTATCAATAAAATAAAGAAACTTATATGTGTGTACATATAAATAGGGTGAAATGTTTTAACTGCTAATATGACCAGTATTTAACCCTTTTTCTTTACCAAATATATTTCTCTGAATATAATTCCAGAATTATTGTACATTGAGCTCTCAACTTGAACCGGACCAACTTCACATTTAGTTGTTAAAAAAAGGCCCAGTTTAGAATCATTCCTAACACCAACTAACTTGGTGATTTACTTCCCTCCGCACAAGCAGGATGCAACACAAGGTCAATTTCTTAAGCAGAGTTTAACAGGTTTGAATTAAGAGTTTTCCTTCTCCTAAACTGGTTACTTATCCAGTCTGCCCTACTATTTACCCATAGTTGGAGGGAGAATATATGGATTCATGCCTTTTCTAAGAGTATTAGTGCTGTGTGAAATGCAAACAGCCTCGTCCAGGATTTGAACTCTGGTCGACGAGTCCATTTCCTACAACTAACCATTACACCAAACACCTCCAATATATATATCTTAAAAAGGAAGGAAAAACTCAACACCGGAATTCCATAATAAATTTATTTCAAACAAAATTGGGGCCTATATAAATCTAAGTTGATTTAATATAGCTCCCCAAAATCCAGTCTCATCAGATGGAAGATCAGGTTATTTGAATTGCATAACTGAAAAATTTTACTTCTCAAAAACATAAAATAAAAATACACACACACACACACACACACACACACACACACAAGCCTACAAAAGTATTTCTTCAGCATCCAATGACATAAAGAGAAAACATTCAAACACTTTATACTTTCAAAAAACAACTGTAATACAATCAAAATCAATGCAATACCAAAAATAAACAATTAAGTCTAACATAACAGTAAACAAAGAGATACTGTTTACATTGTCGGTATACATTAGTCAAATTTAGTTTTTAATTAGTTATTACCTAATGAATTAGTTGATTGTGCTGGAATATAACACCCATATATTCTATTATTATATAAACAAGTGTTCATAATACTATTTAAAAAAAACATAAGACATTGTATTCATAACTTGGTCTAATTTCCTGATAGTCTGACCCAATGTGTTTCTGCATAGTCTAGCTCAGGGGTCACCAGATCTGGTCCACAGAGGCATTTTATCAGGCCCTACCAATGGTATTTTAAATGTTGCATTTTTTGATAATGTTTTGAAAATAAATACGTTGGTTAAATTTGTTTTTGTGCATCTTAAACCACTCATCCATGAATATAACATGGAAAGATAAATTTATCTAATGCTGTAATTAGTAACGTGTAAAAAAAAAAAAAATGAAAACCTACTTGGATTTTGGTACCGTCGAAATTGGTTTGGAGACCATTTCCGGTAAGAAATGGTCTCCTTTATGTCCAGGATCACTTGGTGGTTTTTCATGAAGCCGATCTGAAGATGACGAATCTGCCAGGCTTTGAATGTCTAAAGGACCATCACAGATACTGTTTGGAGATTCTCGCAAGATATCAAGTGGAGGGGGCGTAGGAGAGTCTGGTGGTGGGTGGTGGACAATGGCCTGTGTGATGATACCGTGATGCTGTGATGTTGGGGAACTTTCAGCCGACGAAGAAGGTCGAGGGAGAAGACATTTGGACAAAATGGTTGGACTGGGAGGGGACGATGAGCCACCAGACAATTTGCCCACCTGGCTGCTGCTGCTGTTGCTGCCACCCCCTCCGCCACTATGGCTATTGTTGTGTGATTGGAAGGAATAGCCTGATAATTTGTTTCCACATAATTTATCAGTTTTGGGGGAGTTACTCATGGTACTTGATGATTGGCTACAACGTGAGCAGGGGCGAGATCGTTCCTGAAAGAAAAGAAAAAGAAAGATTAACAGACTGATAAATATAGCAGAAACTATTTTTGTTTTTTTATGTTTTGAATATTCAGGGTGTTTCAGAAAAATTGCTATCATTTTGTTATCTAATAATTTGACCAATTCTCATTCAAATGATCTCAAATTTTAACACCAGGTGTAGAAACAACTTGAAATTCTATGCTTAATGTTTAAATGACACCCCCCTCCGGTGAATGACATTTCTGTATCTGGAAAAAAAAAAAAAAAAAAAAAAAATTATAGAATTTTGTTAAAATTTGAGATCATTTGAATGAGAATTGGTTAAGTTACTAAATAATGAAATGGGATTGTTAAAAAAAAGTGATATCATTTGAGATGTAAGGGGTGGGGGTTCCAGAAAAATCAAGACCATTTCAAAATCTAATAACTTGATCAATTCTCATTCAAACGATCTCGAATTTTAACAACATGTGTAGAAACAATTTAAAATTATATCTTTGAAGTTTTATATATATAATATATATATATATATATATATATATATATATATATATATATTTTTTTTTTTTCAGGTATTCACTAAAAAAGAAAAAAAAAAGAAAAAAAAGGTGTTTGGTGTGTTTGAAATGTTTTGATACTTTTCAGGGTGTTTCAGAAAAATTGATATAATTTTATAATCTAATAACTTGATTGTTGTTTGATTTTAAGGCATATCAACCCTTTTTGGGTCATTTAATGCCAAAACAAGTCATTTCGATAAACAAAGAACTCAGGTTGCTTACAGTACCAGTTGTTGCTTAAGCGGTCACCAATTAAGTATTGAACAGGCTCGAAGCTGCTTAACTTGAGTGATCTAGCGGGGATCAGTGCTTTCAGCATGACTCGATCATAATCTAATCTGACCAATTCTTGTTCAAATAGCATGTGTAGAAACATAAAATTCTATGTTTAATGTTTTCTTTTTTTTCTTTTGTTGGATTATTGTCTTGGTAAAGCCTTAGACAACTTCCTGTCTGAAATAAATAGTTATCAGCCTTGCATTCTCAGTGTTGCAAGATGGGTATATTCCTGACTTTTGTGAGCTAGGACTACTAATGGAAGGAGGAGGAAGAAATAATAAAGGTTTAAAACAGGATGATCGATGGTTTGACCGTAGCGTGACCCCGAATGGAGAATTGAGTGGCAAGCGGAAGTCAGGTGTTGACCGCAAGCGGAAGTCGGGTGTTGACCAGAACCGGATGTCACGTGGTGGCGTGGAGCGGCAAGGAAAGGGATCAGCCTCTTTTCTGCCTGCCGTACGGACCTGACCTTGGGTCCCTCATGGGACCACAGTAATCTAGTAGTGTTCTCTCTCTCTGCCTTTCCTCCTCTCTGGTACGAGCCCACTATACGAGCACGATAATAAAGGCTGGCAGTTGTGACGACATGTTTCTCGTGTTATAATTTCTATCAACACCATTTTAGCACGGTGAATTTGGAGGCACGTGGACGAAACCCGCTACATAGTATACACCACAGCCGCCGCTTACGGTTATAGTTTTAGTACCAAGAAAGAAAAGGACTACGGTACACTCAGCATTCTGGGAATAATCAATCTTCTATTTGCTGTAAAATGCCTACAAAGTCAGAAAACAGCATAGCTCACACAACTTTCGGAAACATTTTTTCACGCTCAGCATTGCCGAGGCATGGAATAAGCTGCCTGCATCCGTTGTGGGCTGCTGAAATACTGCTTCTTTCAAAGCCTCCATGCTTCCTGTAGTCTGCCAACACTATACCTGATACAACCATCAGAGTGGACCTGGGAGTAATAGTGATGAAAGGGTGCTCCACATTCCCCAGTTCCCCACACCTCCAGAACTGAAACCTCACCATCAGATAGAGTTTAACGTCATTCCCAGGACATGAAGACCCTCAGTCACTGCCTTCTAGTACCCATATGATAAAAAGGGTTGGGGCTTGCCATAAGGGCAATAAGGTTGGGACAATCCTATAGGTACTAGGGCTTGATGTAACCAACCAATTGATCAGAGGGAAAGTTTTTACCCTTCTGCAGAGGTGCAGTTGGTGTATTCTACAGCCCCAGTTGACAGGGTGATGATGATGTAGCGCTGTCATTATATTAATAATTATTTTATATATACATATTTATCAACCCCTCCGCACGAGTAGCATGTGACACAAGGTCAATTTCTTAAGCGGAGTTTACCAGGTTTGAATTCAGAGTTTTCCTTCTCCTAGACTGGTTACCTAGTAAAAGTTAAAGAGCCCAGTCCACTCTACTATTTACCCTTAGCTGGAGAGAGAGAGTAGTTTGATTCATACCTTTCCCAAGGGTATTAGTGCTATGTGAAATGCAAACAGTCTTGTCCAGGATTTTAATATAATTAATAATCATTTTAAGTAGACAAATAATATATTCACCCCCCACCCCACCCATTCTTTTGAAGTTTGGAAGGTTAAATTCTAAGTTATGTCTTACAACAACATGGTTACCTACTGATTATTGTTAGAGAATTCTCTGGATGAGAATCACCCCCCCCCAACCCATCCCCCATTCTCACTGTGTGAAATGAATACAGAATATTAACCTCTTTACACCTACCAGGTGCACAGGTGTCAAATACACTTCCATAATGAGGCATGCAAGAGAAGAAGGATGAAAACCAAACTCATCATGACAGAACATTAGAAATAACTTGATACATCAAATCTATATTATTAATACTTGTGTTCCTTATTTGTACAACCGTTATCATCTTGCAACACCCTCTGGTTAAAAACGAGACCGTCCAAGATGTTTATATATTAATACTTGTGTTCCTTATTTGTACAACCGTTATCATCTTGCAACACCCTCTGGTTAAAAACGAGACCGTCCAAGATGTTTATATATTAATACTTGTGTTCCTTATTTGTACAACCGTTATCATCTTGCAACACCCTCTGGTTAAAAACGAGACCGTCCAAGATGTTTATATATTAATACTTGTGTTCCTTATTTATACGACTATTATCATCTTGCAACACCCTCTGGTTAAAAATGACATCATCCAAATCATCCAAAATGTCTATATATTAATACTTGTCTTCCTTATTTGTACAACCGTTATCATCTTGCAACACCCTCTGGTTAAAAATGAGACCATCCAAATCATCCAAGATGTCTATATATTAATACTTGTGTTCCTTATTTGTACAACCATTATCATCTTGCAACACCCTCTGGTTTAAAAATGAGACCATCCAAGATGTCTATATATTAATACTTGTCTTCTTTATTTGTAAGAGTTCGAAGAGATGATAGTCTGAGGCAGACATTTATTCCACTGATGAGAAAGTGAAATCTGTAGTGAAGAAGTGGCTCAAAGAACAGTCAACGCAATTTTACGGGGCAGGAATACATGCTCTCATTCAAAGGTTGAACATTGCTATTGAGAGAAATGGTGACTATGTGGAGAAGTAGGGATGTGATCCACAGAGGATCAACTTCATGTTGATGTATAATACATGTTCCTGGGTTGATAATTATACCTGTCCCAAACAAAATGGCATTACTTTTTGACTCACCCTCATATATATATATATATATATATATATATATATATATACACACACACACACACACACACACACAATTATGATTAATTAAAGTATTAGATTAATATATGTATGTATATATAATTTATCAATCCATTACCTACTGGGTATGCAGGTTGAAAATTATACTCTGCATCCTTTGCATGTCAGAACATTAGAGCCAATATGATACATCCAATTATAAATAAATACATTGGTAGTTTTTATTGAAGAAAGATAAACCACAGATTTCTTTTCACCAATGAAAGTAAATGTACTAAGGATTTGTAATTAAGAGGTTAATTTCTTTGAGGTTATTTATGTGAGGAAAACGGTAATTGGTTCCCCAGAAACTTTACAGTGTATTATATATATATATGTAATATTGTAAAAATTTAAAAAACACAAGTTTCATAAACGAATTATGTTTATTATGCCTATGCTGCAGTGTTTCGGTCTGTTTAGATAGGCCTTCATCAGGGCTTTCATTGGTTTAAGGGGGAAAAAAAGGATTACTGAAACCAACGAAAGCCCTGATGAAGGTCTATTAACTTTTCGGGAAAAACGCCTGGTTGTTTTTTTTTTTCAATTGATACTGCTTCAGCTAGTGACTTCAATTGTAGGTGGTGTTTTTTAAGCTATCACCACATAACATTTTATAAGGCAGGAGGCCGGGACTCTGCGAATAGTACCGGTCTTTTTTATGTAGGGATTTTAATGGGGCATCCAGCAGTAATAATGGATCTGCGAGATTAACTTTAAAAAAATATCCCCTCTACCCAGGCGATGCCGGGTAGCCACTTCTAGTACACAAATAATTCTGTTTACAAATTCAATGCATTTTTTTATTTATTTATTTGTACAAGAAAATTGGAAGTTTTAGTGACACTTAAATGAGACTACATAAATAATACTACCTCTGTCTCATAATATTATTTACATTCAGTGTATGAAATTTATATGTAAATGTAGCAATTATTATGGGACAGAGGTAGTAATTAATTATTAGAATGAATTAGTTAGAGGGTATCAGAAATTGATGTGGATGGAGGGGGGGAAAGAAAAAAAAGCAATATCCCCAGTTTAAGAATTTAAATGACTCTCCCCCCACCCCTACCCTTGTCACACTTTATGACCCATAAATAATTTAATGATTTACTAATAGCTCATGGAGGTTGAGAAACTAAAAAGGTACATTTGGAAAAAATGTACTAAACAATGTCAAGGTCATGTGTCAACTTTTGATTATTTGGTCTCTGAGGGCAGGACAGATATTGGCACAAAAAAAAAATATGGAATCAGCAATCTGAGTTCAAATTCAAGTTGAGGTAGTTTGTGTTTACTTTCACGAATAGGAAAGGCATGAATCCATCTCTCCCTATACAGTGATAATGATAGCTTTTTTAATTTAGTGTGTCCTAGGATGCACAGATTTAATCTGAATGAGTCCCTAGGAAATTTGATGGGTCCCAACTAAAGTTTCTTAATAAATTGTAGAGTTTTTATCTACGAACAAATAAAAGCCGTCTAACCCCTACATTGTACCCCGTACAGTGTAATTGGTTTCTAAGAAAATATTGAAATGTATTTACAGTTAGCTGGAAATAGTGGGAGAAGAAAAAAAAAAAACACTGGGATGCATGGATATGATTTTTCTGCATCCTTTTAGATTTTTATGCGTCAGTAACGCAGGACGCGTACCTATCAGCATCTCTGCCTATATATATTTACCAACCCTTCCACATGAGCAGGATGTGTCACAAGGTCAATTTCTTAAGGGGAGTTTGAATTCAGACTTTTCCTTCTCCTAGACTGTATTGAAGTCAGTTAGCCTACTGTTGGTTTTAATAACAGCAGCTAAGTAGAACCTTTGCAGTGTCCAAGACAGCTGGTAAATATAGGAATCAAGAATGATCCACTCATGAATCAGGGTGACTTGGGTCATTCCACTCCTTGAGT
This sequence comes from Doryteuthis pealeii, assembly GCA_023376005.1. Classification (NCBI taxonomy): domain Eukaryota; kingdom Metazoa; phylum Mollusca; class Cephalopoda; order Myopsida; family Loliginidae; genus Doryteuthis; species Doryteuthis pealeii. The sequence goes on from CM042155.1 coordinate 52,339,447, forward strand.
TCTGATTGGTTGCTTGACTGGTTGATCTGCATGACACTGTGGAGTCCCATATATACCTGGTCATTCTGCAGTGTACCTTGTAGCATTTCGAGTTTGTATTGAGTTACAATCGCATGCTACCTTGTCTTCCCAGTTTGACGGTAATTGGAACTTATTCTTCACGATGGTGAGTATCATTGTTTCTACAGACTGGTTACCTAGCCAATGTTAAAGAGCCCAGTCTGCTCTGCTATTTACCCATAGCTGGAGGGAAATTTGGATTCATACCTTTCCCAAGGGTATTAGCGCCATGTGAAATGCAAACAGCTTTGTCGAGGAATTGAACTTGGGTCGATGAGTCCATTTCCTACGACTCTAACCATTACACCACATGCCTCCATAATCTCTGTCAAATAGGTCATAACTTCTTAAGATTGCAGCTAATTGTTAATTAATTAATCAATAAATAAGAAATGGTTAGTGAATTATACTAATAGATTATTATTTGTGAATTTAATTCATTAGGCGCTCAATAATATTGGCCTTGTGCCAAAGCAAGCTAAGCTTAAAAGATGCCTACAAGACAAAAAATTTACCTCTAGTGGTGTATAAGGGTTAGCAAGCTGGGTTGGTTGGTTGCATTTTACGGCATGTCAACCCTTGGGTTATTTTATGCCAATGACGTTTTGATAGATACTCAATTTATTTTAAACTCAATTTTTTTTAAAACACATTTTCTTCTATTTAACCCATAGATGAGACCCTAACAGGTACTACCATTTCGGTCAGAGTGGACTGGGAGTAATATTGATGAAGGGGTACTCCACATTCCCCAAAGCTCCAGAATTGGAGCTTAAACATTAGATGCACTTAACATCATACCCAGGCCACATATTCAGAAGATGTATTTTTATCTATGACTAGAAGTGGCTACCTGGCATTGTCTGGGTAGAAGGGTGGATAATAAAAAATTAGTCTTGCAGATACATTAATTGTTTACGTCATACATAATTGATTTATATTTTAATCATGAACATAACCAATGACTTTTCCTTCTTCTCTTACTATCCAAATTCTAATTTTTAAATATTTTCCCAGATATAAATAAAATCTTCATTATTTTTGCACAAAATGCAAGCTCTGGTGATAGTCAATGTATATATATTTACTTTGTGATTAATTGTTTTATTTTTGTAGTTTCAGACATACACTCATACATAATACACACAACTGGCCTTTGCGTACAGTGTTCAAGTGTACCACAATTCATCAAAGTCTCGTGTATAGTACATAGAAAAATGTACTAATGTCAGGAACATGAATAGTGTACAGTAATAATATGCATGCATGTGCATGTGGGTATGGAGAGGAGATATCATGTATAGTTTTGTTGAATTACAGGAAGCATGGAGGTTTTGAAAGATGCAGTGTTTTGAAAATGGGGGGAAAGAAAAAAAAGAGGCGTGCAAAAAAGTCTAAAAATAGACAAATCAAAGTGTTAAATAATTCATAGGCAGCTTATGAATTATGTATGTACTGTAGTAAGAATATTTTGAATTGGGGTTCATTAGATTCAGAATAACGGGGGTCGAGGGGAAAATTGCTGACAGTTATTGACAGGTAATAACCTTTTTATTTGACCCCTTGAAAAAAAGTGCCATTGGAGGTGAGGGAGATTAGTTTAAGTTTTAGATTAGATGCGACTAGACATTCGACAAGAGCGGACATTGGTTTGAAAGTCGTTTCTCCACCACACGGTTGAATCCAGGGCCAAGTTGTTTTAAATAAAAAGCTTAAAAGAAAAACAACAAGTCTTGTTAAGTTATTAAAACAAGAAATGACCAGCCCAAAAAAATGAGCCTGAATGAACAAGAAAGAAGAAAGCAGCCCAAGAAGTCAGCCCTGAAGAACATGGCAACCAATGAAGTAGAAGCAGAGAGTAACAAGTAAGGGTAATCTGAACATTAGTTACATAAATGAAAGTAACCTCCCCTTGTTTCTTTTACTTTGAGGAAACCTTATTTTTTGATCGGCCATTTTCATTTCACCATAAATCTACACTGAAAATACGAATTTGTTCGAATCAATACAACTGCATGTTTTAACACGAAAATATCATAAAATGTGTTCTTAATAACAATTAAGTTCATTTCAAATAATACGCAAGCACAATTAAGAACACATTTTCTGATATTTTCATGTTAAAACATGCAGTTGTATCGATTCAAACAAATTCGTATTTTCAGTGTAGATTTATGGTGAAATGAAAATGGCCAACCAAAACATAAGGCTTCCTCAAAGTGAAAGAAACAAGGGGAGGTTACTCATTTATGTAGCTAATGTTCAGATTATCCAAGTAAGAACCCATCTATTATCTCCTCTGTCTCTCTCTCTCCCATTATATACCGGAGATGTGGGGTATACAATAAGAGACCCAAGAAGTCAAAGTATCTGGGTGAGGCCAAGAAATTTTTGAACGACTTTTGTACTAAACTAGTGTAGATAAGTACACCAATAAGAGGTCAACCCTTGGATCACAGCCAGTTAATGTCAAAAGATTTTACCCTAAACAATTAAAGAAAAAACTGTAATGTATATTATAATAATAGCCATCTAAAGTGAAACAGAAATCTGAAAAGAAATTCTAAAGGAAAAAAAAATCTTATTGATTAATAATAAACTTGAAATAATTATTATTACACATTTGTATAAAATCCAACCGTTATAACAGAACTCTTCAATTCCCAGAGGTAAAATTAATAATGGGGAGTCTACTGTTATTTGTTTCCTATTTCTATTTGAAAATAATAAAACTCAAATGCTGTGTGTCCATTATTTTTGATAACTTACTGGGAATTTATGAGGCTTTCAGAAAATCCATTTAGATTTTTTTTTTTTGTTTGAATTTTTCAGATGAGGCTTCAGATTTGTATTATTTACATTTTTTGACTGTTGTCCCTATCTTTATTATTATATACACAATGTTTCGGCTGATGTGTCCTCCAGCCTTCTTCAGGTGTCTCCTTTCTAACAACTACCAGTTGGACATATGGCACAACAAATATAAGGGTTGAGTTAAAACAGTTCTAAGTGACAATCAAATGTAGGTTGCAGGTTCAGTCCTAACTGCATAGGCGAAAATAACAGAATATTTAATAGTCTATCCCCTTTTCACTAGTGCTAGACCAAGGAGATTGTTTTGGTGTCTGAGGTGGAGCCCCACACCTACCATCAGCTCCTCACTTTACCACACAGATCCCTGTGCTACTCATATGCTGAGTTGGCGAGGGCCGGTATCGAACCAGGAACCTTGTGGTTCCTAGTCAGACACTCTACCAACAGAGCTAAATTGGCCCCTTCTGTTGTATACAGTGGGTTAATATAATGATAATGAAATTTATTGTGTACAGTGCTCAGGTGCACCACAACTCATCAAAGTCTCAAGTCTAGTACATAGAATAATGTATTAGTGTCAGGAACATGAATAGCATACAGTAATAATATACATGTATGTGTGCACATGCATGCATATGTGTGTGGAGGGGGGTATCAGGTATAGTGTTGGCGGATTACAGGAAGCATGGAGGCTTTGAAAGACTCAGTGCTTCGGCAGCCTACAACAGACGCGGGCAGTTTATTCCATGTCTCCGCAACTCTGAGCATGAAAAAATGTTTCCGAAAGTCACGTGAGCAGTGCTGTTTTCTGACTTTGTAGCATGTCCACGTGTGTTACAAAGATGGAGATCAAAAAGGTGCTCAAGGTTGCTGTTGTTAAGATGATTAATGACCTTATGAGCGTTCTCTTCTATTCATTGTTCTTGTTTCATCCTTTCATATATATATATTTACCCAACCCCTCCACAAAAGTAGGATGTGACACAGGGTCAACTTATTGAGTGGAGTTTAACAGGTTTGAATTCAGAGTTTTCCTTCTCCTAGATTGGTTGCCTTGCAGTGTTTCGGCAGCCTACAAAGGTTACAGGCAGTTTATTCCATGCCTTGGCAACTCTGAGTGTGAAAAAATGTTTCCAAAAGTCATGTCATATGTTGAATAATATTTTTAAAAATGTATTTACCTGGCAATTTGAATTGTGATCATGGTGGGCAGGGCCATCTTGATAGGAATTCAAAGATGTTGGAGTAGGACTTGTGGAATGACTTGTTTGCATACTTGCAGAGGAAGAGTGTAGCGTATTGTTCTGTTGCTTCAATAGCAAGATATCCTTCTCCAAACTGAAAAAAAAAGAAAGAGAAAATTTTATAAGAATAATAAAAACGTAAAAATAAAGATTAAAAAAAAAATATATATATATATATAATAATAATATATATATAATAATAATAAAAATATGATAAAATAAAAATACAATAACATAATAATATGATAAAATATATAAACAAAAAAAAAGAATATTTTTAATATATAACGTAATAATATGAAAAAAATATATAATAATAAAAATATAATAAAATAAAATAAAAATAAAAAAATAAGTAGGATTCATCTTATTATAATGAAGATTCTGTGTGTATGTAATCGAAACTATGTCACTGCTTACATCACAATACCCTCAGGAGTTTTATCAGTAATTATTGGAAAAACACAGGATTGTGCAAGTGTAGAACATTCTAAACTTACCAAACTTAGTTCTGTGTGACTTATATTGTATTAAAACAACAAAAAACCCTGATATAAAGTGACTTGTGGATTGAAAGCAGATAATTGATATCAAGGTTTTTATAATATATCCCCTTTTCTCACTAAATTAATACTTCTTTGTATATGGAATACTAAAAAACCTATAACACAAAAAATGAATAAATAGACTGATACTGTTGTTTATTATAATAATAATGATAAAAAAGTAAAGTCAGCAGAGTGGCCTATTGTCAGTGTCAGATGGACAAAAGGGAGTCTATTCCATTTTCGTTAGTGCTAGACCAGGGAGATTATTTTTGTGTCTGAGATGGAGTGCCACACCTACCATCAGCTCCCCACTTTACTGCACAGAAGCTGTATCAAACACGGTATTGAATACAGAACCTTGTGGTTCCGAGACAAATGCTCTACTGGCTGAGATAAACTAGCCCTTTAGGCACGACTGGGTTGGGAAGGTGATCCACTGGGAATTATGCAAAAAAATTAAATTTGGACCATACAACAAAATGGTATATGCATAAACCAGAATCTGTTCTTGAGAATGAAACACATAGAATTCTCTGGGACTTTGAGATAAAAACGATCACCTTATCCCAGCAAGAAGACCAGACCTAGTGTTGATTAACAAAAAAGAAAGAACTTGTCAACTGGTGGATTTTGCAGTTCCAGCAGATCACAGGGTGAAGATGAAGACGAAGGAAAACGAAAATATGGACAAATACCTGGACCTTGCCAGAGAACTGAAAAAGATATGGAATATTAAAGTCAAAGTGATACCAATTGTAGTTGGTGCACTTGGAACAGTCCCAAAAGGCTTGGAAAAAAAATGGAATATTTGGAAATCAGAGGAAGAATTGAGATCATCCAGAATACTGCACTGTTGCAATCTGTTAGAATACTCAGAAGAGTCCTGGAGACCTGAGGAGACTTGTTGTCACTCAGACTCCAGGGAAATACCATCAGCTAGTGCTGGTGTGAAAAACTAATAATAACAATAATATTATATGCATAAAATTTTCTGGGATTGAGATAAAAATCAATCTTCTAATACTGGCCAGACATAAGGTTAATTAACAAGAAAAACTTATCACTTAGTGGATTTTGCCATTCCAGTAAACCACAGAGTGAAAATAAAGCTAAAAGATAGACAGATACTTGGACCATGCTAGAGAGTTAAAATAGATAAATAGATAAAAAAATGGAGCAAATCTAACGGTAATACCAATTGTAATTGGTTCACTTGTAATGGTCTCCAAAGGCCTGGAAAAAAGATTGGAGGAATTGGAAATCAGAGGAAGAATTGAGACCATACAGACCACAGTATTAAGATTGGCTAAAATACTCAGAAGAGTTCTGGAGACCCAAGTAGACTTGCTGTCATTCAGCCTCCAGTGAAAAATCACCAGTTAAAATTGGTGAGAAAAACTCACAATGACTGATATAATGATAAAAAACAATAAATCAAGTTTCACTAGATATAAATTATCATGCTTCTCTCCCTTACAATCTATGTATTTACCCCCCCCACACACGAGGTCAATTTTTAAGCGGGGTTTAACAGATTTAAATTCAGTGTTTTCTTTCTCCTAGACTGGTTGCCTAACCAGTCTGCCTTACTATTTTACCCTTAGTTAGAGTGAAAATAGTTTGATGCATACTTTTCCCAAGGGTATTAGCGCTATTTCAAATTTAAACAGCTTTATCCAGGTTTTAAACTTATGTCATCAAGTCTATTTCATTCAGTGATAACCATTACACTATGCACTTTCCTTACAATCTACATCTATTTTTTGGTAATAGATTTATTTGCATTCTGATGATGCTAGACCTTCTAGTGAAACATGTTAATATGATTTTGTAAACAATCTTTTTTCTTTCTAATGCAAAAACATCACACTAGCGTGGACATATGCAAAGATGCTGATAGGTACGAGTCCTGCGTTCCTGATGCATAAAAATCTAAAAGGACAGTAAAATCATATCCATGTGTCCCAGTGTTTTTCTTTTTTCTTCCCTCACCATTTCAAGCAAACTGTAAATACATTTCAATAGTTTCTTAGAAATGAATTACACAGGATAAGTTACAAGGTAGAAGTTAGACTGCTTTAGTTGTTTCCCCAAATCATAAATAAAAACCCTACAATCTATTAAGAAACTTTAGTTGGGACCCATAGATTTTCCCGGGGACTCATTCAAAGCAAAAAGCTATCAGCATCACTGCATATGTCTGATGTCTACATGTAGGTAATCTAACTTTCTATATACAAATCTAAAGTTAATAGACAATGTTCCCTCTTTTATCTAAATTGTTAAATAATTTAAGAAAAAAAATCACAATGGTTTATATTGATTTTGGAAACTTAAAAAATGTGTTAGTTGTAA
>CM042155.1:52348967-52398967 GCA_023376005.1 Doryteuthis pealeii
TGCCATTATCAGTGATGTGGATAGCTTTTTGATTTAGTGCGTCCTGGGATGCACATATTTGCTTTGAATAAGTCCCTGGGAAAATTTAATGGGTCCCAACTAAAACCATCTAAAGCCATCTAACTCCTACCTTGTAACCTATCCTGTGTAATTCATTTCTAAGAAACTATTGAAATGTATTTACAGTTAGATTAAAATGGTCAGGGAAGAAAAAAGAAAAACAATGGGATGCATGGATATGATTTTACTGTGTCCTTTTAGATATTTGTGCATCAGGGATGCAGGATGCATACCTATCAGAATCTTTGCATCACTTATCTTTGCTTTTTTTTTCTTTTCTTTTTTTTAATTTTTTATTTACATTACAAAAAATATTCAATTGCTAACTATGCAATAAATTCATCCTTTATTTAATTACCTATAAATAAATAAATTGTGATTAATAATATTTCATGGATAATACTTACTATGCAAATATAACTAAACTATTTTCTTAAGGCAAAATTTAATTAGTGCTAGATGACCTGTAGAACCCGTTGGGTTTCCGTTTTAACACAGGTCCATAACATCGATGCTTCTATTTAGGAAGGAGTGAACGATTCTAATTAACGTTTCATAATTATCGCAAGAATTTGATGATTAAAAAATTATGTTTAGTGCAAACGCAGACCTCATAAAATTAATTATTCATTTGCAAATTGGACTGGATATTGCTTTATTCTCTAACTTAGGATTATGGTTATACACACACACACAATGAAAATATATATTTTATTATAATGGAGATTGTGTATATATCTGTCTGTAACCGAAACTATCTTATTACTCAAGTTACAATTCCCTTAGTTATTTACGTCACTGGATTCTCCTGGATTTTATTTTATTTAAACTTTAATTATTAATAAAATTGTTTTACATTATTAATACTGTTGAACATATCTACATACTAATAACATGCAATTGTATTTATATATACAACAAAATAGCAGTTTACGGGAAGGCTAATTTGCATACTGATATTTAAAATTTGATTTTAATAAATATGTGCTTAGTATTATTGATTTCTAATTGTTTGGTTTTATTTTAATGAGTATGAGCATAAATCTTGGGGAGAAATCTTAGGAGAAATCCATTAACAAGAAGAAATAACAGTAATTTTATTCTTTACTTCCAATTTTAACTAAATAGTTGAATTAGGAAAATTTGGCAATGAAAGACAGGAGTGATGGAAGAGTAAGTTTCAGCTGTTCTATTTTTCAATCATACCCCCCCCCCGTTTCAAATCTTTTTATCTGCATTCTTATTTAGTTTCATTAGTCTTTCTAATTTAATATAACATTTCATTACATTAAAATTTCAATACTTGCACCCGGCGGAGGGTGCATATATTTGCTAGTATATATAAGATAGGGTAACGTGGACATGAAGTCAACAGTACTTAATTACTGACAGTTTCTAGCCTATGCAATTTTCAAACCAATCTGTCTGAAGAAAAACTCTAAACTTCTACGGCATCTTCAGGTAATGTGAAGATGCCGTATTAATACAAGAGTTTTCTTCATTTACTAAATATCTTGCTCTGTACTCACTGGTATTAGGTACATTGAGCTCTCCTTATGGTCTCTGCATCAGCTTGGTGTTATATATGCAATTTTCAAACCAATCTGTCTGTACATGTGAGTGTGTGTGCGTTTGTGTGAATATCTTAAAGCGCCCAGTCTGCCCTACTATTTACCCATAGCTTGAGGAGTAGTTGGATTCATACCTTTCCCAGGATTTTATTGCTATGTGAACTGTAGCTTCATCCAGGATTTGAACTTTGTTCATCAAGTCCATTTCCTATGATTCTAACCATTACACCTCACCGAATAAATTTCCCCTGATCTCATTTACTGTAATTTTTTGTGTATAACACACACACACCTTTTCACCACATTTTTAAACCTAAAAGTTAAGGGTTCATATCCTACACAAGAACTAAATATCATTCTTTTTATCCAGTTATGTGCATCGCCAGATCCAGGACTGTAGGATTGAATGAAAGAGGGCAGAGGCCCTTGATCTTGGCTGAATATAAAAGTGATATCTCTGATCTAAACTAATTAATGTATAACAATTTTTATGAATTGGAAATAAATTTCTTAAGTTGTTTTAGGATCAAATTCAGTTTTCTAATTATTTTATGGTTATTTCCTATAACTCCAACCTAAAAAGGGGAACCACTCTGAATGAATTTTATAAATTATTTATTTATTTATTTATTGATCTACTAGGAAAAAAGAAGTTAAAGTTAGGGTTAGTTTAATGGGAAAATAATGGGTAGATTAATTAGCAGATAAAATTCATTCAGAGTGGTTCCCCTTTTTTAGGTTGGAGTTATAGGAAATAACCTATTTTATTCTGATCAACTCTGCATTAATACAGGTATGTTCAAAGGTGAGATAACTAATGTTTTCAGACTTTCAAACTGAACAGAATGGAAAAAATTATGGGAGGAAATAAGTTTAAAATTTAATATGGTGCAGCCAAAAAAATGTAAGAAAAAATAACCACACAACTAGAACATGCATACTAAAACAGTTGTTGCTGTCACCAGACTAAAAATCTGGGTAATTTGAAGTAAAAATGAGAAAATCCACTGTTAATTTAGACTACTCTAGTCTTTTCTAAGTGAAAAAGAACACTCATTAATAATAATTTTTAAATCTATAAAAATCTTAAAAAATATGTTGTGCAAAATTGTACCTTTTTAATCATACATTTTTAGATTTTATTAATATTGAAAATGCTCAAATTTATAGAATAAAGTAATTTCCAGTTATTATTAAATAAATTTTTACATTTTTGACAAAAATATTGTTTACAATATCCTAACTTCCAGATTTTTAAAATTCACTATTGAATTTTTAAGTAAATGAAAATAGGTTAAGTGAATCAGAGAAAATAACTTCTTTTTTTTCCCCATCAATTCAAAGAAAAATATTGTTTTTAAAACTACAAAAAGAGAAAACACTACAAAAATAATTTTTTGAATTTAAAAAAATAATTTTTAAATTTTCCAGTAAATATTTTTGGGGGGTGTTGACTTTTTCTTTTTTTTTTTTTTTTTCTTTTAATTTTTAAAATCTTCTGGTTTTTACCTTTCTAGAAATGGAAAAATTAGAGAAAGGAAACTTTTATTTAAATTGACCAAAGGTTGAAATCCCCCCTCCAATCTTAATTGATAAAATATTCTTTTCAAATTATTTTAATAAAATAAGGTTTTCATTATAAAATTAAGTCCTTAATGAATAAAGTGCTGAAAATTTCTTTAAAATTAGACAGTTGTTTTAGAATTAGAAAATTTGAATTTTTTTTAAAAATTACTCCCCTTTTAGAAAATTGTACCAACAGTGCATGGTATACACAAATAATTACAGTATACCTACTTAGAATAAAATTTCTTAAGTTGTTTTGGGATCAAATTCAGTTTTCTATTTATCTTATTCTGATCCACTTTGCATTAATATATAAAATAACGGCCATGTTGAAAAACTTAACAGACAACACTTTCAGATTCTTAACATACAACATACTGCTCACACACACACACACACACACACACACACACACGTGCATCACTTTAAACATTTATAACATAAAATATACACTTTTTCATAAGGTTATTTATGCAACACTTAAAGTAAAGAGAAGAAAAAATATTGAACAAATATATAGATATTATTTTTTAATGTTTGCTTAAAGTTTCTCTGTATGTATAGATGCTGATAGGTCTTGGAATGCACATATTTGCTTTGAATGGGTCCCAGGAAAATTTATTGGTCCCAACTAAAGTTTCTTAAAGAATTGTAGGGTTTTTATTTATGATCTGGGAAACAACTAAAGCCATCTAACTCCTACCTTGTAACCTATCCTGTGTAATTCTTTTCTAAGAAACTATTGAAATGTATTTACAGTTAGCTTGAAATAGTGAGGGAAGAAAAAAGAAAAACACTGGGATGCATGGATATGATTTTACTGCGACCTTTTAGATTTTTATGCATCAGGGATAGTAGTATCTAGAACAGTTTATATACCAGGGATACCCATTTTTTTCGTCTGCTTTTCATTTTAAAAACGAATTAAAATTAATTAAATAGATTTTGTCTAAGTCAAAAAGTATTAACATAAAAAAAAGCAAAATAATACTGCACATGTAATTTATTTTTAATACATTTAAAACAAACTTCTTATTCAATTTTAATCAAATATGGCCGTAAATGCTGTTTAAAGATGGCGTAAAATTCTTATTTACAAAATAAATTTAACACTCCCAATTGAAAAAAAAATTTACCAAAAATCAGAGAATTATTTGATTTTAATGAAATTTTCAGTATTGATTTATCAATAAATGAATTTTATAATGCATCAGTTATTCTATTTCAAAACTTTCTGATTTAATTGGGTATTTCTGCTATGATAAATTTATATATAAAATTCATTTAAAATATGAATAGTATGATGTTAAATTTAAAATGTCATATTAATAGATTGTAAAAATATTTTTTTTAATAACTACTTTACTCTAGTATCAATCTCTAATAACTTTTTGTCGAAAACTCTATAGAAAATTTAGCACTCCCCGACCTTTTAAACAGAACAAATATTGATGTATAATTTTTTCCTTTATAAGATAATAGCCAATTAAATAATTATCAAAATGAGTAAAATAGAAATGTTCAAAAATAATTTTTTTAGTTTATATATTCATTTTATTTTCTGGTTTCTTAAAAAAAAAATTTTTCTACTTCTATTCACACCTTCGTTTTTTTTTTTTTTTATTGTTTTTTTATTTTTTATTATTCATTCAGAAAAAAGTATCAATCATATATAACCCCACTGATATTTTTGCACCCCAAAAATAAGAGGGGGGGGGGTCAAAGTTAAGTGACCTGAAAAAAATCAAAGTTTTGAAATAAAATAACTGGTGCATTATAAAATTCATTCATTGATAAATCAATACTGAAAATTTCATTAAATCGGATAATTCCCTGATTTTTGGTTAAAAAAGATTTTGAGACTGGAGGGGAGGGTAAATTTGTTTTGTAAAAACAGATTTTTCGACAAATTGGGTATAACTATCATATATCTAAATTAATAGATAAAATTCATTTAAAATATGAAACGCCTAATTTCAAATTTTAAATTTCATATTTTTAGATTCTAAAAACAAATATCTATTTAATAACAAGCCTACTTTAGAATTGTTAGCTAATAATTTTAGGAGAAAACTCAATTGAAAAGTTAGGCCCCCACCCTTTTAGACAGAACAAATATCGATGTATAACTGGAACCCCTATCTTGCTCAGAACATTAACCTCCTAGAAACTGTACAGAAACGTGCAACCAAACGAATACCCTCCATCAGACATCTACCTTATTCTGAACGTCTTGCTGCCCTGGGAATGGATTCGTTAAAACTTTGGCGTCTGGCAAACGCTCATAAGGTCATTAATCATCTTAACAACAGCAACCTTGAGCACTTTTTTCGGTACTTATTTTCTACCAGGTGCTCCTTTAAAAAAATTTTTTCCTTCTATTCAGACCTTCGATCTTTTATCTTTTTATTCATACTGTAATAATTAATTATATACATTTGAAACTAATTACAGTGTAATTAGTTTCAAAAGTATATAACCCAAACCGATATTTTGCACCCCAAATATAAGGGTAGGGCCAAAGTTAAGTGACCTTAAAAAATTTTTTTTATTTTAAATCAGTAAGTTTTCTAAATAAAATAACTAATGCATAATAATATTCCTTCATTGATGAAAACACTGAAAATGTCATTAAATTTTTTCTTTCTTTCTTCTTTCAATCAGGGGGTTAAATTTATTTTGTAAAATACGCCAGTGAAGTCAAAATTGGCATATCCTACAGCACGCTATTAAGAACCACTGGATAATTATAATACATAAACCAAAAATAATTCCTTTAAATAAATAAATCTAAAATGATACAACTGAACTTTTGTATATTTGATGACATCGGTTGTCATATCCGGCGGAAGTAGCTTCAAGGTGAAGGTCATATATGTTTTTCAGGTAAATAAATGGAAAAAAACTCAGATTTATGGTAATTCTTTTAAATATTTTTATTGAAAATATTCACGAATCTGATTCAAATACTTGATGAATTTTAAATAAGTGAAATATACATGAAAAACACTTAGAGAAAATTTATAAATCTTATAAAAGCTAGCAACAAGACCTGCGCACTGGTATACGTCAAAACTATATAATCCAGTGAATCTGAGCAAATTCAAAAACTCTGGTTTCCTGTCATTTTCAGCGGATAAATCTTTCGCCTTTTACTAAAGATTTCCGTGGCAGGGAGCAATTCAATGAGTCTATAGACTTATTTTTGAAGCCCTACTTAATTGTGGGGTAATAATAAATCCAAAAACAGACTAAAAACTCCCTACCTTTCTCCCACTCATGCATGTACAAAAATATTAATAATGAAACGGTAATTAAATATCTTAATTTTACAACGATTACCAAAAATCAGGGACTTATCCGATTTTAATTAAATTTTCAGTTGACTTAATGAACGTTGGTCATTTGAAGAAAAAAAGATTGCAGTCCTGGACTACAATCTGCCAGTCCATAATTTTTACAATTCTAGAAAGATCAAATCAAGATGATAAAAATTCTAACACCCCAAAAAAAAAATGATTTGAAAATCTAAGTTATTTTCTTAAAACTCAAAAAAGAAAAAAAATTGTAGTGAGTTTTCTTTTTGTAATTTAAGAAAATATATTTTTTTTAATTGATGAAGAAAAAGACTTTTCTCTGATTCAACTGACCTATTTTTATTCACTCAAAAAATTAGTAGTGAATTTGGTTATCAGTCTAACTTTGCTGTATGAAATTGACATCTATAGACACCCAAAATTTTTGGACCAAGTAACCTATAAGCACCCCAAATCATCAACTTAATGAAAGGTTCATATTTTAACGACACGGTAAGTTTTGCTTTCAAATATTTGAAAATAAACGAACAGACAATTTTTGCAATTATATTGTATCTGACAAAAACAAATTTTGTGATACTATTTCTGAACAATATCCTTTTATCTAAATAAGCATAAAAATATTTTGTAAATAAAAACTGTATTTTTATTTAAATAAACATATAATTGCATTTCTCTTTTGATTAAGTAAAAACTATTTTAGTATAAAAATGTCTTTTTAAAAATATTTTTCAACACTTATGTGTTGAAAAATATTTATAAATTTCTGATTAAAAAGTATTTATTTAAAAAAAGATTTTTTACTATTGAATTTTAATTTGATTACATGTACCAACCATCTATTTATTTGCTTTATTGTGAGTTCAACATCTCCATAAACTTCTGATTAAAATCATTTGTTTACAAAAATTTGGAAGCAAAACTTACCGGCGATGAGTTAAAATATGAACCTTTCATTAAGTTGATGATTTGGGGTGCTTATTGGTTACTTGGTCCCATATTTTTTTCCGTTTTTCACTCACTAAGTCAAAGTGTGAAACATTACATCTCCTTTAAATTCACATTTTGAACATGTCTAATGAATAGATATTTAGGGGACCAATTTTAAATGGAATAATTTTCAATAAATAACAAAACTAATCATTGTTTTTGTTTTTAAATTTTTTGTTTTAATTCTTTTAAAACTTAAAAAATTGGGGTTATTCAGCGTTTAGTTGAATTATACTATGGTGGTTGTAATGAGTAGATATATATTTATATTGGTAATTACAACAAACATATAATAAGGTCACATATATAGACAGAAAAACAAAGAACTCATAAATTCAACAAGTAATATGTGTATTAAAACAAATAGATTACAGTAGTCAAAAATACTGATCCAAGTCCTGCAGAATATGCTTTTTTTAAAAGTTCATGTAATTAGAAAAATAAAGTGTTGAGTTAACTCCAATAGAGAAAAAAAAGGGTAATGCTTAATATATCAGCAGTGAAGTAACTTTTAGAGAGAGAAAGATATAGCTTGTAATACCTTCAGCGGTAGGCAAATATTTCAGAGTCGAGCAACATGGAAAATATAGGCATAAGTTTGTCTTTTCTACTGTTCTTGAAAACCTTCACTTTTTATAGGAAAAAAAGAAGTTTTTCAAAAAGACTGATTTCGATCCTATCCCTAGGATTGAAATAGGTCTTTTTGAATTTTTTTTTTTTTTTTTTTTTTTTAGGCGCAAACACCTCTGATTGGTTAAAAAAAAATCATCATTTTTCATATTTCTATTTTTTTTTTTTTTTTAAATAAAATTAGGTATACTGAATTCATTAAAAAAAATTTTTTTTTTTTTTTCAATATAATTTGTGGGGCACTTTTGAAAAAAATTTACCAAAAATCAGGGAATTATTTGATTTTAATGAAATTTTCAGTGTTGATTTATCAATGAATGAATTTTATAATGCATCAGTTATTTTATTTCAAAACTTTCTGATTTTTTTCAGGTCCCTTAACTTTGACCCCCCCCCCCCACACACACACACACACTGTTTTTAGGGCACAAAATATTGGTGTGGTATATATGTGATTGATACTATTTTATGAATAAGACAAAAGTCCGAAGGTGTGAATAGAAGAAAAACAATTTTTTTTTAAGAATCTGAAAATAAAATGAAAATAAGAACTAAAAAATAATTTTAGGAGATTTTTTTTTTTTTTTTGTTTTTACTCACTTCAATAATTATTTAATTGACTGTTATTCTATAAAAGAAAAAATAGACATCAATATTTGTTCCATTTAAGGGGGTGGCACTAAATTTCCAATACAGTTTTTGACTGTAAAAATATGGGTGATTTATACTAAAGTAGTTATTAAAAAAAATTTTTTTAGAATCTAATAATATCACATTTTAAACTTAAAATTTTTCTGCTCATATTTCAAATGAATTTTATATATTAATTTATCATAGCAGAAATACTTAATTAAAGTTTTGAAATAAAATAACTGATGCATTATAAAATTCATTAATTCAAATCAATACTGAAAATTTCATTAAAATCAGAAAATTCCCTGATTTTTGGTAAATTTTTTTCAATCGAGAATATTACAATTTATTTTGTAAACACAGATTTTAAGCAAAAAAGATGGCCATCTTGATCGAAATTGTCTGAAAAAATCGTTTTAAATGTATTAAAAATAAATTACATGTGTAATATTATTTTTCTTTTACTGATGCTCATTATGTTACTACTTTTCAACTTAAACAAAAATTTGACCTTAAATAATCGATTTAATTAATCTTAAGTTTGTTTTAAAAATTCGTAGCAGCCGAATTTTTGAGTATGCCTAACTAAAATACAACTCAGAAGTTGACTATGCAGGTTGTGTTTTCATGACAAGCTATTTTTTAAAATGTTAAAACAAAAAACCTGCAATCATATTTTTTCAAATTCTTTTTAATAAAATAATTTATTCATTATAAGATTAAACCATTAATGAATAAAGTGTTGAAAATTTCATTAAAATTGGACAATTCCCTAATTTTTGGTAATTGTTTTAAAATTCAAAAAGAAAATATTACCTCTCGAGTAAAATTGCACATTCCTACTCATCATTTTTACACAAGAGAATGAATGGTTTCCTTAGAAAAAAAAAAAAAAAAAAAATCTAAACTGAACCAGAAACCGCAGTTTCAAGAGGAAAAAAAAAACGAAATCAATACCAAAATCAAAATTGCCAAACCACCTAACTCTAATATGTATGCATTTATATATCCACTTATACAGGCACATGTGTCTTCATACACACATACATAGATAGGGAGAGACAGTGATTTATTAAGCTTAGATTATAGAATGAATACCTGTGCACACGAATACATCATCACACATTTGTGCAAATGTCTGATGTATACATGTAGGTAATTTAACTTTCTATATACAAATCGATAGTTTTTTGGGTTTTTTTATCTAAATAATTAAATAATTTATCAAAAAGAAGAAAAAAAAACAAAAAAGACAATAGTTAGTACTGATTTTGGAAACTTAAAAAAAAGTTTTATCTGTAAATTGCAGTAAAGGTTTTATATATATATATATATATATATATATATATATATATATAAACCCCTCCACATGAGCAGGATGTGACACAAGGTCAATTTCTTAAGCGGATTTTAACAGGTTTGAATTCAGAGTTTTCCTTCTCCTATACTGGTTACCTAGCCATAGTTAAAGAGCCCAGTCTGCCCTACTATTTACCCATAGCTGGAAGGAGAATTGGATTCATACCTTTCCAAGCGCCATGTGAAATGCAAACTGCTTCATCCAGGAATAGAACTCGGGTCGACGAGTCCATTTCCTACGACTGTAACCATTAGACCACACGCCTCCATAAAGTAATTTGTATAGAAGGGCTTGAACCATGTATATTAAAATTAATTCATTCTCTCTCACTTTCATTCTTTCTCTTCAGCCATTTTGATAAAGATAAATCTTTAAGATGACTAAGTAAAATATTCTTGTTGACGGTGGGGCTGGGGGGGGGGATAAGAAAAAGGGGTAAAGAAAATTAAGATAAAGAGTAGGGTGTGACTAAGAGCTGGGTTTTCCCTCCTCCCCCCCTCTAACCAGTGGTAAGGGGAGATAAGCAAGATATCAAAGAACTTAACCAATGCTTATAATCATCTGATTCTTGACATCAATATTGAAATCTGCAACGTAATGGTTCTAAGTTGAACACAAGTTGGATACTAGAAAATTATTATAGCTAAATGTTCTCTAAGAATGGTTTAACATTGAATCCCATCATGGCGTAATGGTTAGCAAGCTAGTCTTGCAAATCCATTACTACTGAATAAAAAGTAAAGTAGTCAGAGTGGCCTAAAGTCAGTATCAGCCAGACAGCAAGGGAGTGCTAGACCAAGGAGATTGTTTGGGCATCTGAGGTGGAACACCACTCCTACCATCAGCTCTTCACTTTACTGCAGATATCCATGTGCTACGCATACGCAGAGTTGGTGAGGGCTGGAACCTCAAGGTTCCCAGCCAGACACTCTACCGACTGGAGTTAAATCCTCACTGGATACCCCTTGCTTGTGACCTTGTATGAAATCCTACCCGTGGTGAAAGGGTTGAGTAAATAATTTTTTATTAACAACATTTTTGGATTACTAATCAAATACTGATTACTTACAAGACTGCATGTGTGTGTGTATATATATATATATATATATATATATATATATATATACTTTGCTGATGAGACCTAATGGGTCGAAGTGTACATTCAGAGATTGACATTTTCTCGATTCTTTAGCCTTACATTTGAACATATATGCCCGCCTAAAATTCATTAATTATTAACTAATTAATTTTCAAAATTGGGTATGACTTCAATTAAGCACATATCCTCCAAAAACTGTTGGCTTAAAGCCATATAAAAATAAACACATTTGTTTGTTTACTTAACCTCATATATATATATATATATATATATATATATATATATATATATATATATAAAATCAATAGTAATTATATTATCGATTTGGACTCATAAGTTTCATGGTTATGCAATCCTCAGATGAGTCAAATGGTTGAGATCTTAAAAAAGTAGTAAAAAAAAACAAAAAAAAACAACAAAATATATAGATATATATGATATATATCAGAGTAGCGTGAATATGAAGTCAACGGCATATTTGACTTCATGGCCATGTCACCCTAACTTAGATATACATGCTCTATCAAAGATATTGAGTAATATATATATAAACACACACACACACACACGCTGATAGATACGCATCCTGCATCAATGACACATGAAAATCTAAAAGATGCAGAAAAATCATATCCATGCGTCCCAGTATTTTTTTTCCTTCATCACCATTTCCACCTAACTGTAAATACATTTCAATATTTTCTTGGAAATGAATAACACTGTATGGGGTACAAGGTACGGTTTAGTTTTTTTATAGATAAAAACTCTACAATTTATTGAGAAACTTTAGTTAGGACCCATTAAATTTTCTGAGACTCATTCAAATCAAATTCATGCGTCCCAGGACGCACAAAATTAAAACGTTATCAGCATCTGTGTGTGTGTGTGTGTGTGTAATGTGTATATATAACGTGTGTGTGTAATGTGTATGTATATATATAACGTGTGTGTGTGTGTGTGTATAACATGTATATGTGTGTGTATGTAAATATACAAAATACAAAAAAAAAAAAACGAGATATTCAGAGTATGACGTAATTTGTGGTTGAAATTACAATAATATTACATAATTTAGAAACAGAACTCTATTATTTAAAAAAATATATCATTGATTTATACCCTTATTATATTCTTATTTAGTTTTTCTTATGGAAAATGAGGGGTAAAAATATTTTAACCACCCTCTCAGACAAAAATAGGGCATGGATTTTATTTAACTTTGGTCTTTGCTGGTCTCCACCAATTTTCCTTTAATAAAAAGGCGTGCACTCAGTCGTTGTACAAACAAACATACAGACATACAAACATCTAATGACATAAAGAGAAAACATTCAAACAGTTATTTATACTTTCAAAACTGCTGTAATACAATCAAAATCAATGCAATATCATAAATAAACAATGTAGTCTAGACCTTGATGTAGCTTACTGTGTTTACTTGGATATTCTAAACATACTAAAATCCCACCAATATGACAATAGGTAACTTTGTTTACTATTTAGAATATTTGTACATGCACATGTCTTAAATAGTAAACAATGTTAAGTAAAAACTTTATTATCTTAATAGTCTTTGTTTAGGTATAGGTTATGCAGGGGGGGGGCACTTTGAAACTGTTACTGCAAGTTTAGGCCTAGAAACAACATAAGCCTCTACTTTCAAAAATATATCATAATAAACAACCCCTTTGGTTTTGAGGAGAAAAAACTGGTCTTAAAAGGTTGTTTATTACATGAGTATACACAGTATTTAAATATTTATTAATAATGGAGATTAGGTCTCTATTTGTCTCTAACTGAAACTATGTCACTGCTTACCACATTACCCAAAATCTTCATAACACTGAAACTTTGAGCATGCAATCTTAGACAGTCCTCTTTGTTTTTTTAAAACAAGTTTTAATAAATACATGCCCGTTATTGTATATTTATATATAGTTTGTTTTATTCTAATATATATTTGAGGTTATCAAACTAAGTTTCCATTTCAAATTTTTATTTTTTTATTTTATTTTTTTAATGAATTTGATTTTACTTACTTATGGTACAAACTCTCTGACATTGAATTTTTAATTCCCATCCCCTCAGGCAATATCTTTCAAAAATTAATTTTTACACCGCCCAGAAGGGCGTTTTGTTTTTGTTTTTTGCTAGTTATTAGAATTCTAATTATATTTGCATGCTGTAAGAAAAAAAAAAAAAAAAAAAAAAAAAAAACACTACATCATAGTAAGATTTTTTTTATTAGAGCAATGTACAAAATGGTCCGAAAAGTCTTGTCACCTCATAGATATTGTTTTAACTTACATTATTTTTTGTTTTGATTATAAATAAGTTGTGTAATTATTTTTACCTAAAAAAGAAAAAAAAGAAAAAAAGAAAAAGAAAAAAAAAAGAAAAAAAAAAGATATATATATATCTTTGAATTCAAATTATTTTTCATAATTTCAGTTTGTATTATGTAAACTATTTTCAGGGCTGTGGAGTTAAAACACAAAACCTCCAACTCTTTATGTAATTAAGTGATTATGGCCTATAAATAAATTTTTTTTAAAAAAACAAAGAAAAAAAAAAAAAAAAGGATTTTTTTAAATAATCTATTTATAAGTAGTGTTCACTGTATAACTTTACAGACTAAAATAGGGCCATATAAAGAGTAAAATTCAACTGAAGTCGGAGTCAGTATAGTTTTACCAACTTCAACTCCAGTGACCCCTTAATTGCTTCAGACTGACTCCTACTCCACATCCCCTGATTTGAGCTCCCAAATACCAATATTGCTTCAACAGGGAGAATATCTTATTTTACAGCCAATACTGATAGGATATCAAAATGTGGCAACTATTCATTAACCAGGGCTGTGGAGTCAGATCACAAAACCTTCAACTCCAACTCTTCTATTTTTGGCATTTCCAACTCCAACTCCTCTTTATATAATTCATTGATTATGACCTATAAATAGATATAAGTAAAGTCAACGGGGCGGCCTAAAGTCAGTATCAGCCAGACAGCGAGGGAGTCTATCCCCTTTTCAATAGTGCTAGACTAAGGAGACTGATTTGGCATCTGAGGTGGAGCGCCACACCTACAATCAGCTCTTTACTTTACTGCACAAATCCCTGTGCTACTCATACACTGAGTTGGCGAGGGCCGGTATCGAACCAGGAACCTCGAGGTTCCTAGTCCAAGGATCTACCGACTGAGCTAAACCGGCCCTATAATCTATTTATAAGGAATGTGCACTGTAGGCCAGATAAAGTGTAAAATCAACAGGGAGTCAGACTCCAGTGACCCCTTAGTTGTTTCCAATTCCACAGCCATAGGTACTTTACCATAAAAAAATATACTTGGGGGATGACAAGAATTACAATGTTTTTAAAGAATAAGATCTCCATTTTAATTTGTAAGAGAATGATCGGTGCTATTCACAGAATTGCGCCCCGGCCACCTGCCTTAAAAAACGCTAGGTGGTGATAGCAGATTAAACAACCCCACCTACGAATGAAGTCCCTAACAGCACCGAATGTCTTCATTTATGATGAACATATTTTTTTTTAATCATCTGAATTTTTTATATAATCAAGATAATTGTAAAATGCCAATTAAAATCTGTCAAATTATCTGGTGTTGCTTATCCACCAAGTTCTTATTTTTTATGAGTGTCATCACCTCAGCTAAATAATGAACTATTCCAATTTTATAATAAAGAGAGAAAGGGAAAAAAAACACATGCAACACAGAAAAAATATAATAAGAAAGAAATAGAGGGGGTGAGCGCGCAGAAGCAATAACACTAATCTGTTTCAATCGAATGAAAAGAAAGAAAGAAAAAAAAAAAAAGAGAGTTAAATCAAGATCATCATACTTTTTACAGATTGAACTATTTTTTAATAGCTCTTAAGTAAACATATCAAACGTCGTAATAATTAAGTTATCATACTGTGGTATATCCACAGACCCTGTTAGTTAATATAATTATCCAATATAGATATTTAAATGTCACCATAGCACAGAAAAAAAAAAAAAAAATAAAAATACCATATCCAAGCATTATTTTAGCTAGTACAATACAATTAGTTTATGTCTTGCAATGAAATAGCTTCTCGCAACTTACAGTAAAAAAATAAATAAATAAAAAAAAAAAAAATTTTTAAAAAAATCACACTTAAAGCACCATTTCCCACTAGATCACCGAATTCAAACCGCAATAAGCCCACTCAGTACTTAGATGAATGACCTCTTAGTAAACAACAACAACAACAACATGGCTTCCTGCTGTCTATTTTTAGAGACCTCCCTCTCATGATAAGAACCCTTAATCATCATCAAGGCATGCTGACAGCATAGATTCCCTTTAATCTCTCTCACCATCTGTCCCTATCAGTCATCACTCCTAGCAACTCCTCGAGATATCTATAGAAAAGAGAAACAATTTGCACCCACAGATTGATTGATTTTAGTGGCATGTCAACCTGCTAGGGTTATTTCATGCCTAGAGGTTAGGGAATTGTGTTCACTGTATGTTCATATTTACATTTTATCTTGTCTTTCCTTCCACCTATTCAGTGTCAGTGTATCATTGTATGTATACTAATATCTATTAATAAGTGTTTCATTGTATGTATATATACTAATATCTATTAATAATGGAGATTCGCTTCCGGTTTTTGTCTGTAACAAAAACTGTGTCACTGCTTACGTCACATTACCCAACACATAATCCAATGTCATAACATAGAATAAATATACTCAAAATGTGAGCATGCAATGTTAGACAATCCACATTGTTTCAATAAATATATATTTACCAACCCCTCTGCACGAGCAGGATGCGACACAAGGTCAATTTCTTAAGCAGAGTTTAACAGGTTTGAATTTAGAGTTTTCCTTCTCATAGACCGGTTACCTAGCCATGGTTAAAGAGTCCAGTCTGCCCTGCTATTTACCCATAGTTGGAGGGAGAATTGGAGATACCTTTCCCAAGGGTATTAGCGCTATGTGAAATGCTAACAGCTTCGTCCAGGAATTGAACTCGCGTTGACGAGTCCATTTTCTACGACTCTAACCATTAGATGCCCGGCATTATATATTTATATATAGATTGTTTTATTCTAATATAATATTTAAAGTTATCAGAACTGTTTCCATTTCAAATTGTCTTTCTTTTTTTTTTTTTATACTCCTTTAATGAATTTGACAATTTTACATACTTATGGTACACACTCTATGACATTGAATTTTCAGCTCCCTTCCCCTCAGGCAATATCTTTCAAAAAATTATTTTTACATCGCCCGGGTGGCGTAATTTTATTTTGCTAGTAATTATAATGGAGATTATGTAACTGTCTGTAAGTGAAACTACATCTCCACTGATGTCACGATTTCCTTAGTTATTTAAGTTATGTTGTTAACAATTATGAAATTGTCATTATCTAATCTTAATTAACATCTTATTTATTAACAATGTCTATTAAAGTCTAGCCGAGTTAGATTTGCCACAAAACTGCCCATATTATTAATGCATTTAAAATCCTGAAATATGTGGTATATTATATATATATATCTCTAAGAAATAAGGATTTACATAGTATATGGTGGGAATAATTTGCATAATGATTTTAACAAAACTGGGTTTAATAAATAATTATTTGCTGTTACTGATTTTTAATACTTTCATGTTATTCTCCAATGTATCAAAAGAAATCCTATATATAATTTTATATTGAAATCAATTAAAACATTAAAATAAGTGTAATATTTTCATATTCATTCTTATTTAGTTTTGTTAGTCATTCTAATTTGATATGATATTTTATTACATTAAAACTTAAATACTTGCACCCAGGAGGCTTAAACATTTGGTAATCTATAGAAAAGAAACAAAAACTTTTCAATTATTAACACCCACGGATTGATTGAGTTTAGCAGCATGTCAACCTGTTTAGGGTTATTTTATGCCTAGAGGTTAGGGAATTATGTTCACTGTACATTCATATATTCATTTTTGGTGGTTGTTTCTAAAGAGGTTTTTTTTTTTATTGCACATGGTCCTATCAAATACGAATATTTTATCAACAGATCTATTTGAACTATAGAGGAGTTTGGGTTCTTTGGTTAATGGCATATCAACCTTTGTGGGTTATTTAATACCAAAGCTAACCTTGCAGAATAACAGTAGTTGTACTATTTAACTTATAACTGGGAGGTAAGGGAGTTCATACCTTTCCCAATGGTATTAGTCTGAAAGTGAACATAACTGAGTGACTGGTGTTTGAACATACTTATCACAATGTTGCAGTCCAGCTAGTGTCTAAGCCATTACCCCACATGGACACCCCCCAGAACTATAGATGAGACCTTAATAGGAACTACCACCCAGAGTCAGTGAACCTAGGAGTAATGGCAATGAGGGTGTACCTCACACTCCCTAGAACTGGAGCCTCATCATCAAATGCAGTTTAGTGTCGTACCCCCCCCCTTTTTTTGGGGGGGGAGGTCTACAGTCAGTGTATTCTAAGTCCCACTAACACACACAGTGGGGTCTTTTCATCTTTATTCATTGAACTGAAGAGAGTTTGTTTCCAACCCCAACATTGGACTGTTTCGTCTTGTCAATGAAACAAAGACCACATGCCGGAAGTAAGACTTTTTACTGTTTTTGTACCCCTGTCATATGCTGCTGGTTGAGAATATATGCATATCTATTGGGACCCATTTGTGTATATTCTTGTTAATACTTAAGTTCTTGTATGTATATTACGTATGTATTGAATGTTCCTATATGTTTAAAATGAGCTTATCTCGTCTTTCCTTCTGTCTATTCAGTGTTAGTGTATTATTGGATATATTAATGCTAATATTGGACTTTGGTGAGTGGGGACATGATTAAATATCCTCCCTACCACCAATGCATTACAATCTTAGATTTTTCAATACTAGACCTTGGTGAGTGGGGACATGATTAAATATCCTCCCCACACACCAATTATACCAATACAGGCCTCCTATATGTGTAAATGAGCTTATCTTGGCACTCCACCTAAGCAAAAAGCAATCTCCCTGGTCTAGCGCAAGCGAAAAGGGGATAGACCCCCTTGCTGTTCAGCTGATACCAACAATAGGCCACTCCGCCTAATTTACTTACTTTTAACTTTATACCATTGGATATATTAATACTAATATTAGGCCTTGGTTAGTGGGGACATGACTAAATATTCTCGCTAGCGCCAATACCACCCATTAGAATCATATATTTTTCAAGAATATTTCATAATGTCCTATTTAACAGCAGCAATCTAAACTTCTGATAAAATTGAAGGAAGTTGATCTTACTCAAACTCCCACAAGAACAGTTCATTTTTAGAGATTTACCATTCCAGTGCAATGTTTTAAATAAACATTTTAAAAAATCCAAGAAAATGATATTCAATACAAAGTGGAACATTGATAAAAACCAAAGCCAGGACGCCATTTATTCTTTATCCAAAATTGTTCTGATTAGAGAAGTTCTATAAATATGATATAAAGCTCAACTTGTGTTACAACACCAAATCACACATACTCCCCTCCCTGTACACACACACATGAAAACCACCCTGTCAGCATGGTTTAGAATAACGCTGACTGTATCATTCAAAAAAAAAAAGAAAAAAAAAAAGGGGGTCTTGGGTATGACACTAAACTGCATCTGATGGTGAGGCTCAAGTTCTGGAGATCTGAGGTGTATCATTAATGCAAATAACTTACTCACAGTTACATGGTTTCAATAATAATGTTTTTCTTTTGTTTTGTTTTTTAACGGCATATCAACTCTGTTGGGATCATTTAAAGCCGAATCAATTCATTTTGATAGCAGGTTGCTTACAGTCCCTGCTGTTGCTTAAATTGTCACCCACATAATATTAAACAGGCTTAATTTCAGTGATATAGTTTGTTTTATGAATTCATTCTTAATGGATACTCAATTTTTTATAAACAAATTTTTCTATTTAACCTATAGATGGGACCCTAACAGGTACTACCACTCCGGGTCAGAGTGGACCAGGGAGCAATGGTGATAAATAGATGCTCCACATTCCCCAAACCTCCAGCACTGGAACCTCACCATCAGATAGAGTTTAACATCATACCCAGGACATGTAGACCCTCAGCCACCGCCTTCTAGCACCCATATGATAAAAAGGCCTTGGTGCTTGCCATAAGGGCAATAGGGTTGGGGCAATTATATAGGTGCTAGGGCTTGACCAGCTGATTGATCGGAGGGGGCCTCTCCGACCACCCGTCTAGTCTAAGTAAGGGTCTAAGTGGAGTGTTGCAGGTCATGGTAGTGATATAGTAAGAACTGGTGTTTTCAACATGACTTAACCATGAAGTATATGTTTTCAAGCATTCTTATCTAATATATGGTTTCACATAATTATTTCTATTTAATAACAATCATTTGGTTGCACTCAGTTATGTGGTTTTGAATAATTAATAATAATCCTTAGTAAACAATTATCGCTTTAAGTAACTATTCTTAATACAAATAATTTGTACACAGTTATATGGTTTCAAGTAACTAATGATAATTCTTAGTAAACAATTATAGCTTCAAGTAACTATTCTTAATCCAAATAACTTGCCCACAGTTATATGTACACATGTTGCAATAAGGGGATCACTGGAAATTCTTTAGAAAAATAAAAATCATCAAAAATAAACTAATAAGTCAATTTTAATAAGATTTTTGGTATATGAAGTAATAAAAGCTTTTATTCTAATTAAATGTTAACTCCAGGGCTCAACATTAACGCCGTCCCGGGGATGATAAAAATTACACCCGGGACGATCAATACGTCATCCAGGACGGTTTGCCGGGGACGTTAAAATTTTTTCCTAAAAGTTAGTACTACATTCCAATAATGGCCGTCCAGTGATTGCCCGAATGCTGACCTCAAAATGGGGCTACGGCACCACAGGTCTATTCTCAAGCCATGTAATGAATAATGATGGGGGAGATAGTTTAAAAGGACCGAATTATGTACTACTAACCCTACTCAGGGTAACTTAAAGTAAAAAAAAGTTGTTTTTTTTATTTTAGCTCAAAACACACTAGGAAATTGATTTTTTTGTCCAAATATCGAGGATTATCACTGCTTCAGCTTTTCTTAATGTTTTATTACGTTATTATGCTACTGATCACTGACAAGTATAGATGATGCTAATGAATTAAACAAAAATATTTTGATTTCGGGACGGTCCAAACCCCATTCGGGACAGTTGATAATTTTTGTTTGGGACGGTCATGAAAAAAATTAGTGTCGGGTCCTGGTTTACTCCAAATCGAAAAAGGTCTATAAATACTCACATTTCACTGAAGAATAAATTTTTAATTAAAGAAAAGATTTTATCAAAAATATATAGCTAAAATAATGAGCTTCCATTTGCCTTATCTATATAAAAAAAAAAAATATTGAAAATAATTTTTGAAGTAAAAATGGTTGTCTTTTTTTATTTTTATGGGAGCCGTACTTGTTTGTACACTAACTACACAATGGCCAAATTAGTTTTTTGTAAATTAGTATTTCATTCTCCTAATTTAGATATATATATATATATATATATATATATATATATATATATATATATTATTTATTATATTTTATAGAATTTTGAAAGAATTCAGGATATAATATTGGAACAGTTAAAAAAAAAAAAACTAATTTAAATAAAATAATGTTGCAAATAGTTAAAATTAATTTATTTTTTATTTTTAACCATTTCAAATCTTGGATGAGGCTGTTTCCATTTCACAGTGTTAATACCCTTGAGAAAGGTATGAATACAACTACTCCTTGTCCAGCTATGGGTAAATAGTAGGGTTGACTGGGCTCTTTAACCTTGGTTAGGAAACTGGTTTAGGAGAAGGAAAACCGAATTCAAACTTGGTAAACTCCACTTAAGAAACTGGCCTTGTGTCACATCCTGTTCATGTGGAGGGGTTGGTATATATATATATACACACACACACACACACACACACAGATGCCAAAAGGTACATATCCTGCGTCCCTGGCACACAAAAATCTAAAAGCACACAGTAAAATCACATCCATGCTTACCAGTGTTTTTCTTTTTTCTTCTCTCAACATTTCAAGCTGTCAATACATTCCAATAGTTTCTTAGAAAAGAAGTACACAGGATAGGTTACAAGGAAGAAGTTAGACAGCTTTAGTTGGGTCCCATTCTAATATATATATATATATATATATATATATATATATATACACACACACACACACACATACATACATACATACACAGTGATGATGATAGCTTTTTGATTTAGTGTGTCCTTGGATGCACATATTTGCTTTCACTGCCAGCATAAAGCAATGACCGTCTGTTTACAGACTGGATCTCTCTGGTGATTGTAATATATATAAACAAATGTATGTATTTAATAGTTTAAACACCGCCCCTTAATGGCAGTTGTCAAATGGCCGAGAGGTTAACGATTTGGGCTGAGGAAAAGTCAGTCAGGTATCGCTCATGGCCAGAGATAGTTGCTGTGTCTAGCCACACTAAAGAGACATGAAACATCGAAATACAGTGTCTGTGAATGATATATAAGTAAAGTAAAGTTGTTGGGGCAGCCTAATGTTGGTATCAGCCATACAGCGAGGGAGTCTATCCCCTTTTCACTAGCGCTAGACCAAGGAGATTATTTTAGCATCTGGGGTGGAGCGCCACACCTACCATCAGCTCCTCACCTTACCACACAGATCCCTGTGCTACTCATAAGCGGAGTTGGCGAGGGACGGTATTGAACCAAGAACCTTGTGATTCCTATCTGAACATTCTACCAACTGAGCTAAACCGGCCCTATATATTATGGAACTCTCTCGTTGATTTTTGACGCATGAGGGTTCACACGCACAATGAAAACCTACACAGTGATTTGTTTATAGTGGTGAAGGCTTGTGTTGGACCATTCGCACTTTTTGACGCAGTCGATAGGAAAGAATTGATGCATCAAGGGTTGCCACAAACCCAATCAACGACCGACCTCAGGAATTTTGAATTCAGAATTATCCCTCTCCTAGACTGGTTACCTACCCAAGGCTGAAGAGCCCAGTCTGCCCTACTATTTAACCCATAGCTGGAGGGAGATTATATGGATTCATACCTTTCCCAAGGGTATTAGTGCTATGTGAAATGCCAACAGCTTCGTCTAGGAATTGAACTTGAATCGACGAGTCCATTTTCCACGACTAACCACTAGCCCACGCGCCTATATATATATATATATATATAAGTTAAAAGAAAGGAAATTAATCCGACAATATGAGTAAGAAAAGGTGGAATGAAAACATCACACAATGCTGTTCACCTTTTCTTACTCATATATATATATATATATATATATATATATAAAGCTATTCTTAATAATGATCAAAGAATGGATAAAAGTGGCTTGAATTGGAGAATTGTTTTACTACCACTTGAATTTCCTACATTTTCCCTTTTAATAAACTGAAGAAAAAAAAGGAAAAAAAAAAAAGAAAAGAGAAATAGAATAGTGAATTAACAGGACATCCCTTATACTTTGTATTTCAACAATACCAACCAAGTATAAAAGAAAAAAATAGTCTGTCATTTATTTGTTATCATTTTAAGCAATTCCCATGGTGTTAAACAAGTGAGATTTCTAAATGGCAACAAAATATTGCGTATTCTTAAGGCCAAGAATCTTGTTCCTAAAATCCCTGAAGATCTTTATGTGACCAGAGAAATCATGCATATGGTAGCTCAAAGCGTGCACGAAAAAGTGTCTGGCGTGCAAAATGAGATCAGGGGGGAGTATAGTGGACGATTAGGGAAATTGAACTCACATCCTCCTGATCCTGAGTAGTGCTTGACATTGGACTACCTCGTTGGCACAAATGTTAATTACTATACTGTACGATTGACCCGGATGTGGAATTTTAGTATGATTATTTAAGGCCTGCCTTAACACACTGGGGGGAGTTGTGTTCCAGTCTTGCGGATGAGGGCACTGATGTACAACAAGGAACAAGACACGAATGAGCTTTGGCGAAGGACTGGTAGAAAAGATTGTTGCAGGCGGCAAGGACTTGGTCAGGAGGAGCTGGGAGAATGTCTTTTTTCAGTGGAGAAATTCGGCTGTCCAACCCGACGGATTTTCTATTCATTTATTATATTTCATCATTTCATAAAAAAAGGCTGGTTCTTTAAGAAAGCATTAAGATTCTAAGAATGGAAAAAAATGGAAACAGAAATTACAAAGATTCCAAGTTTCATCTTATTCTGGTAGAAAAGCAGGATTCATCATTTGGTTAGATATTATAAGACCAAGGTGGTTCTTCCACCCAACTGGAAGTATGAATCATCCATAGCTTTGGTGGCATAAAGAATTGGCAGCTTATGATGGTTGGTTGGATTTTATGGCATGTCAACCCTTGTTGGGTTATTTTATACTGAAGATGTTTTGTTTAATTGAATCTTAACAGGTATTCATAATTTTGTTTTTTATATTCACTTTTTTTTTTAAACTCATTTTTTTCTATTTAACCCATAGATGGGATCCTAACAGGTACTGCCACTCTGGGTCAGAATGGACCTGGGAGTAATGGCGATGAAGGGGTACTTGACACTCCCCAGAGCTCTAGAACTGGAACCTCACCATCAGATAGAGTTTAACATCATTCCAGGACATGTAGACCTCGGACACCGCCTTCTAGCACCCATATGCTAAAAAGGGTTGGGGGTTGCCATAAGAGCATTAGGGTTGGGGCAATCATATAGGTGCTAGGGCTTGACCTGACCAGCTGATTAATAGGAGGGGGCCTCTCCAACCGCCCATCTAGCCCAAGTAAGGGCCAAAGTGGAGTGTTGCATGTCATGGACTGCTCAGCCACCTGGGTTCCATCATTAAGCATCACGGGTCACCACCCACGGCCAACAGGTGGCCCCATTGGGGGAGTCTTACCCCTCTGCAGAGGTGCAGTCGGTGTGTTCAAGCGGCCAAACTTGTAGAAGAACAGCAAGTAAAAATAAAGTCAGTGGGGTAGTAGCCTATTGTCAGTATCAGCCAGACACAGAGGGAATCTATCCACTTTTCACTAGAACTAGACCAGGTAGATTGTTTTTGTATCTGAGGTGGAGCACCACATCTACCAACAGCTCCCCACTTTACCACACAGATTGTAGTGGAGTTGATGAAGGCCAGAATCAAAACTGGAATCTTGTGGTTCTTAGGTGGATGCTCTACGAACTGAGCTAAACAGGCCTCTTCAGTAGGGGTACCATTTAACCCATAGCTTGGTTAATAGTCTGCCCTACTATTTAACCCATAGCTGGAGGGAGAATATATGGATTCATACCTTTCCCAAGGGTATTAGCGCTATGTGAAATGCCAACAGCTTCGTCTAGGAATTGAACTCGAATCGACGAGTCCATTTTCCACGACTATCCACTAGCCCACGCGCCTATATATATATATATATATATATATATATATATATATATATATATATATAAGCCATTCTTAATGATCAAAGAATGGATAAAAGTGGGTTGAATTGGAGAATTGTTTTACTACCACTTGAATTTCCTACATTTTCCCTTTTAATAAACTTGTGGTTCTTAGGTGGATTCTCTACCAATTGAGCTAAACAGGCCTCTTCAGTAGGGGTACCATTTAACCCATAGCTGAACGGGGGGGGGGATAAGAAGGTTCTTACCTTTCCCAATGGTATTAGTCCGAAAGCGAATGTAATAGCACAACTGGAGTTCGAATTCACTAACTACAATGTCGCAATCAAGAACTTTAGCCAGTGTGTGTGTGTCTGTGTACATATTCATACATAAAATCAATGTGTGTGCGTGTGTGTATATATTCATACATAAATTCAATGCGTGTGCGTGCATGTGTACACATGCATACAAAATCAATGTGTGTGCTTGTATCTGTGTGTACACATATACAAATAGTCAATGTTTGTGTGTACACATGTACAAATAATTAATACACATATACATAAAACCAATGTGTGTGTGTGTGTGTATATAAGTATAAACTCTGATTTAGTCAGATGAAACCTTTCTTTGAGTCTTTAAATGATATCCGTTTGAAGAAATGCTAATTAATGAATTCTCAACACACAACGCAGTTCAACTCAAAAAATAAATTTGCAATCCAAATTATATGTCAGCAGCAAATCCATTAAAATATTCAGATGAAGAAAGAAATAAGGTCATTTAATGGTAATGTCAATCATATTGAATACGAGAAATCTGCTGAATTGGCAGTTTTCTTTTTAGCAGATTAGCTATAAACACCAATTTCTTCTCTCTCTCGTTTTTTCTTTTCTTTTCCCCTTTTAAAAGGCAGGAAACATGAAGTTCTTAACTGTTAACCATTACAAAATTCACAAAAACAATTTTGAGCTCAAAACACATTTAGACTTCAAAACAATGATACACTAACAATGAATAAACAGAAGGATAGACAAGATAAGCTTAAATAAGCTTTAATTTCTAGCTAAGGTCAACTCAGTGTGATTGGCATATAGTGATCCCTAAAGTCAGTTGAAAGCTTGCCTTTCATTGGAGTAGTTAAAAGTCATGTGACTAAATTCTAGAACAGTAACATAGAATAATAATTAACACAGCTTAATACCTCTACCCCAGCTATGGTTAGCAGAATGAGAACAGAATACCCCCGTGGACTGAATAAAGGGTTAGGTTCAAAGTTCTGTGATGGCTCCCGATTATGACAAGAAGTTTCCGAAATACGCAAAGAAGGTTCCCAAGTCCAACAAGAAATACCTGAAGAAAGCCAGAGGGCACATTGGCCGAAACATTTGTTACGTATAATCAATGGTCAGCACTTAGAAACTTTTAGAATGTTCTTAGGACTCTCTGATGCCAGAGCTGAGGTTGAAAATCCCAGAAATTGACCCCAAATGAACAACTGATACTACACTTGCTGCCTTCCTCACGTACGCCAAGCTTACCGAGAGACAGGTGATGTCACGATTTGGGGGAAGGAAGGAGATCCCTATCATCAGTTTCAGTTTGCACTGGTCAGAAAACATGGTAGGATTCTTCATCTCCCGGGGGGGGGGGGGAGAAAATCGTTCCCATGAAGAAAGTTACTACTATTAAGACAATTTAACCCCAGAGCCAGTCAGGGGGCAGTTGGTGAAGCATGGCCCGGAGATATAGAAGGAAAACTTCATATCTATGACAAAGAGAGAAACCTTCGTAATGAACGAAGAATAATTACCAGGTATAATAACACGGAAGTTACTATTCCAGACCCATTCGAGGGCAGCCACAAGTTATCTCCACGCAACATAAAAGAAATGATACCCGGAGTAGTCATCCATATAGATATGGACCGAAACAAGAATAAAAGGAAAATCACTGGATATAACCCCACGGAGATAAAAGAATGAACCCGCTAAAACAAAGCTAAATGTTATATTCTGCCATGGAATTTTTATACAACCTGTTCTCATTGCCTTTTGTCCAAAACTATATATATATATATATCTTCGAATTGACTATGACCTACGGGCCGAAACTATAACAAAACCTATCTTGCTATCTCATTCAAACCCTAACAGACAGGGTAGCAATGAATATCTTCCCTGATGCCTCTACATATACCCCAGCCTGGGGATTTCTATTTTATCCTCATCTCAATTCTCGACTTTCTGAATAAAATGTCTTAAAAATAATACTATGTCTTATTGTTCTTTGCCAATTGTTGCATGTGCACCTTTCATTTTCTTTGGTATCTCTGATGGAAAAGCGTTGTAAAACGTGGAAAGTGATAGGTGAACGTAACACATTGTACAGATAAAAATAAAGATGAGGACAATAATCCCAATAATCTAAATAATACTAAATTCTAGAAGTTAGAAGTTTGATTTTAATTCTGAATTAGCTTGGGTGGTCAAAAGAATTGAAGTCAGTTAGCCTACTGTTGGTTTGAATAACAGCAGCTAAGAACAACTCGAGCAGTGTCCAAGACAGCTGGTATAAATAGGACTCAAGAATGATCTATCCATGAATCTGGGTGATTTGGGTGATTCCATTCCTTCAGTTCTGATTGGCTGCTTGACTGCCTGATTTGAATGACATTGTGGAGTCTTATATATACTCTGTCATTCTGCAGTGGACTTTGAAGCTTTTGGGATTGTATTGAGTTACAACCATTTGCTGCCTTGTCTTCCCAGTTCGACAGTAATTGGACTTTAATTATTCTTCAGAAAGATCCACACCTAATTTCCAACAAACATCCATGTTATGTTTTTAGTTACACATAAAGGAGGAACATCAAATTTAAAAAAAAAAAACAGACCCAGGTGTTGGAAATAAACAAAGGTTTTATTTAACGCAAGGTAGAGAAATGCTTCTACGCCCAAAACAGTTACTTCAAAGGCTCAATTTGTGCGTGACCAAAATATAACGTGTGGTCCACTTCATATGTCATCATGGAATCTGTCCTTCAAGTCAGTATGACCCACAATGCACCAGTCATTGAAGGTCACTATCTCCTACTGATCAAGGGGAGCAACTATATATTTTTTTCTTTAGAACTGGTCCTAACCGTCCAAAAAGCTGACTCCCAGTTTATCATACGATCCAGTTATGTAATCAAGAAGATGTTTGAATGAATAAAGAATGTGTGCACATAAGTAAAGAGACTTTTTGTTAATTCATCACCGAGAAAAAAGAATAGAGTATCCAGTGAAGAAAATGGAAAAAAAGGCGGGGGGGATTGACCAAAAACCAAAACAAGAACACATGACGAGAACAGGATGGCTATCCAACAGAGGGAGCTTTTTCTTTTTAATCTTTTTTTGAATATTGTAATTATTCATGTATAATACACACTTTTTTTTCCTCCCACATTTTTATGCTTAAAAGTTAGAGGTGCGTATTAATAATCCTGGGTTATTCTATGCTAAAGTCAGTTTAACAATTATGGTCTTCAATTACCATTATCATCATCGGGTTTGATGAATAATTATTTGGTATTGATGATCTCTAATATTATTGTTTTATTCCCCAACATTAAAATCGATCCTATGAATGACTGGCCTGGTGAGTCATCTGAGAAAACACAAGGATACAGTGTGAAATGATACTGGCACCCAACTATGAGAAAAAAAAAAAAAAAAAAAACAGGAAATGGTCTTACTCGAACACGAGTTGACAGCCAACAACAAAAATATAGAAACCAATTAAAATATAATTAAAATAAGTGTAATCTTTTTATATACATTATCATTTAATTTTGTTATAGTCTTTCTAACTTAATATATTTTATTACATTAAAATTTAAATACTTACACCCGGTGGAGGGAGCATATTCTTGCTAGTATAAATGAAAAATTCCTCATCAGAAACTACAATTATTATTTTTGTTCCATTACTTTGGTCTGATGACTGTTACAGGAAAATCAAGACTTTCTAAAATTATGTTATTGTGTTTATGTTTGGAGTGTAAGCAATAGACAACAGGAGACAATAAACCTTTACCTTTCAGCAATGTTTATTAACTTATATATACTCGATTGGTTATGAATTTGATATATTGAAAAAACAAATGATGTTTACAAATGCTTGGGATCATCAGGAGAGAATGTGCACTGTTTCGGGGCCTTCCTCTCAACGGTTTTAACTGCACATCGTCCCCCCCTCACTGTTGTGAGGTCCCTCGGAATATCTGTATCAACCATATGTAATAGATCGGTCTTCAACAAGAACGGGATGAAATGACCGTTAGAAGAAGAATGCGCAAACAGAACGCTGTTAGTTACATACGGTCGATACAGATATTCCGAGGGACCTCACAACAGTGAGGGGGGGGGCGATGTGCAGTTAAAACTGTTGAGAGGAAGGCCCCGAAACAGTGCACATTCTCTCCTGATGATCCCAAGCATTTGTAAATATCATTTGTTTTTTCAATATATCAAATTCACACTGTTGGATTAATTTCCTTTTATTTCACATATCTGTTGGTTATGTAGAAAATAGAAAAAAAGTATTCCCAAGAAGATAGATAAATTATAGAAGGTGAAGTCAATGTTAGAATGTTTCAGTTTTTATCAAATCTTCATCAGGACATGGAAAAAGAAGATGGAAAAAGTATTGTCTGAACAGTGATGGAAACAAGAGAGAGTGTATATAAAGAAAACATGATCTATCCGTTAGCAGAGTTCATTTAAAAAAGGAAAGGGTGACATGATTGGTATAAGTAAGGATGTTTTAAATGCGTTAATATTTAGTTTTTGTGTATAATACAATTATACACAAGGACTAAATATTAATTTTTTATCCAGTTATGTGCATCACCAGATTCAGGACAGTATGAGCGAATGTAAGATATATCTCTGATCTAAACTAATTAATGTGTAACAAACACTTCTGTTTTATTCCTGCTACACAGAAATAGCCACTGGAATGTGTGTTTGTTTATAATTTTGTTTCTTCTAGTGTGAGCCTATTTTCACTGCAGGCTTATTGCATTTTTGTATGAACATGTCAATTTTTGCTTTAAATACTGCACAAATGTTTTGTTTCAAACATAAATAAACTGTATAAATTTCTATTTTTAGTCTCTACGAACTGGATAAAAAGTTAGAGGGTTAAATTTAGCTGCTACAAATTCTAAGAAGCCAATACCTTTTATATACAAGATGTTTTTTTTAGTCCCCCCCCCCCCCATTTTGGCCAAAATTTCACACATGGGATGAAGCAATGCACAACATGTTAGCACACCAACTACCAAGATACTACCAACCACAGCGGGTACCTTCCACAACTTGAATACATTAGTCATGTGATTGTTGTTGGCAACCTTCCGTCTATTTAAGACGATGGCATAGTGTCCATTTTAAATTTTTTTTTTACCTACAGCTACATGAGTGGCTAAACAGACCAATCCTTGAATAGCAGTCTCTGGTACAGTGATTGCAAACAAAAGGAGATGTAGGTGTTGGGGGGTGCGGTTGTCTCTCCTTCCTTTTAGCTCTCTTTTCTGTGGCGGCTTTTTTCCTCTTTTTCACCCACTTTCATTGTTTGACAAGGAGGCACCAGGTTGCACAGTCTTCTGCACAAGCCTCCCATGTTTTTAATGTCGATGTGGCATGTCTTCATGTCTCTCTTGCAGACATCTTTGAAGTGTAGGCGTGGTCTCCTTACCGATCGGGTACCCTCCACTAGTTCACCATACAGTAGGTCTTTGGAGATGCGGCCTTTGTCCATCCTCCTGACATGGCCAAGCCAGCACAGGCGTCTCTCACAGATGATGGCAGGCATGCTGTTTACGTTTGCTCATGTGATATACATGCCATAAAACTAGTATGTACCAATGTATACTAAAACTTGACTCACCCTAGTATTTATAATGTTCCCCAGTAATCTTCAGGAAATTTTGAATGGAATTCCTTATTCTCTCTTGGAGTGTGGAAGAGTCCGTTCTCATCTCTTCCTGTTGTATCTAGCACCGTTCTTAGAGTCTTGAAGTGACAGTTTTTACTTTCACACTCCGGTAATCTGAACATTAGCTACATAAATGAGAGTAACCTCCCCTTGTTTTTTTTTCACTTTGAGGAAGCCGTCTGTTTTGGTCGGCCATTTTCATTTTAATGTAAATCTACACTAAAAATACGAATTTGTTTGAATCAATACAACTGAATGTTTTAACATGAAAATATCATAAAATGTGTTCTTATTTCTTTTGTGTGGGGTTTTAGTATAGTTTTACCAACTCGGATTCCAGTGTCCCCTGAATTTCTTCAGACTCCAACTCCTTAAACCTGATTCAAAGAGTTAAAAATCTCTTTAGTAATAATACTGGTGTTTCAACAAAATTCGACAGTTATCATCTGGTTAAAAATGCAACTGTCCAAATGAGTGTCATCACCTCAGCTTAATAATGACCATTCTGTTTTTTTTAATTTATTATAAAGAAAGGGAAGAAAAAGGACATGCTACACAGAAAAAATATAAGAAAGAGAGAGAGTAGAGGAAGATAGAGAGAGGAGTTGAGCATGCGGAAGCGATAATGCTAATCTGTTTCAATCAAACATAATAAAAGAAGGGAAAAAGAAGGGAAAAAAAAAAAAAAAAAAAAAAAAGGTGAGAGAGTTAAATCAAAATTAACTTTTTTTACATATTAAATTGTTTAGCAATAGCTCTTAAATAGACATAACAAACGTTGTAATAATAAAATTATCATACTGTGGTTTATCCTCATGCCCCACTATTAATCTAGTAATACAGTAACCCTATTATTCTTCAATATTCATTTTTCTTTCTTTCCTTTTTAACTCATGGAAGGGCCATCAAACTTGTATCAAAAGTGACCCCCTTAATTACTTCCCTGTTTTTATATGCTGACACTTTTGGGGGTTTGTTTAGAGAGTTACTAAAAAAGAAAAAAAAAAAATAGCTTAAATGTCCATCTATGCTGGGTCATGGGGTCATAAGGTCATGACATGGATCCAAGCTGATTATTTGACACTTTTTGGTGCCAATTAAATTCAACACTCAATAGTTACAAATGGTAATTGTAATCTAGTAGCAACCTTCCCATCCCCAGTGAACCCAGTGACCATTTGCTTGACCGACAGCAAGGGGTCAACCACTAGAACTCTTGCACTAAGTGTGTGTGTGTGAACTGGTCACCCACACTTACCACAAGAGATCTTGAGAGTCTGGGATGTTTAAAGGGGGTTAGTCAATCAATCAGTAAGAGAACAAGTTAGCTTAAGAAAGGCTCACTGAAAGTAAAATCACACAAAAACCCTATCACAATTTGTATTTTACAAATACAGGTTTGTAGGAAATTTAAACCAACACTTTTTTATAGTTTCACCATTTAGTGATTTAACTCTTTAACATCCTACACAGCCTCATTCCACCAGGCCAAAAGTCACATTTGTTTTCCAAATCCACCCCAAATGATAGCCTTTGTTTAAATGTAATAGTAAACATATTTAGAAGTTTTTGATTTAAGGGAAATAACAGGTAACTTTAAATGAAAAGGACATTTTTAGCCATTTTTTGATAAATCCTTATAGGAATGGGGCTCAGAAAATTCTGAACAGGATGTTAAGAGTTAAATTTTTGACCCGACTTGTATCATTTTTTTATGCTTTTTATTGCAACAGGTCAGTTTAGCTCAGTCGGTAGAGTGTCCAACTAGGAACCACAAGGTTCTTGGTTCAATACAGGCTCTCATCAACTCAGCGTATGAGATTCTCTCGGGTGGGGTTTGCTGTAATTAACAGCATTGTTCCCAGGGAGTTATGCCCCCAGGCAATACCTGCTCCCTATTTAAAGGGACAGGGCTGGGTTGATTGCCCAGTGCCTGAGGCGCCCCCCTTGAGGGGGAATGCCAACAGAATCAACGCATTTTTTGCATCCGCCACCCATAAGTCTCAGCTTGTGGTGGTCCCACATTAATAGGGCTTTGTGCCTAACCCATACATGTGGGGTACGTGGTGAATATAGTATGAGATTCATGTTTAATACACTTTTTTCACCATATTTTTATGCTTAAAAGTTAGTATATTATACACAAGGACTAAATATT
This sequence comes from Doryteuthis pealeii, assembly GCA_023376005.1. Taxonomy (NCBI): domain Eukaryota; kingdom Metazoa; phylum Mollusca; class Cephalopoda; order Myopsida; family Loliginidae; genus Doryteuthis; species Doryteuthis pealeii. The sequence goes on from CM042155.1 coordinate 52,381,819, forward strand.
AATTTTTTATCCAGTTATGTGCATCACTAGATTCAGGACAGTATGAGCGAATGTAAGTTATATCTCTGATCTAAACTAATTAATGTGTAATAAACACTTCTGTTTTATGCCGCTACACAGAGATCTGTGTGGTAAAGTGAGAAAACTGATGGTAGGTGTAGCGCTCTGCCTCAGATGCCAAAACAATCTCCTTGGTCTAGCGATAGTGAAAAGGAGATATATTCCCTCGCTATCTGGTTGACACTGACCCGACAGTTTTACTTTATTGCAAATCATTCAGTTTATCATTTCTACAATAGTTTCTATTGAAACGAATTAGATAGGATAGGTTACAAGGATAGGTGTTAGCTTTAGTTGTTTCCCCAGATCATAAATAAAAACCCTACAATCTATTAAGAAATTATTTGGGACCCATGAATTTTCCCGGGACTCATTCAATGCATCCAGGACTCACTAAATTAAAAAGCTATCAGCATCATTGCATCAAGTCTTTTCACTCATTCTCATTCAAAGTTCCTCAAACTTCACCAACTGGCTACTATAAATGATTTTATTTAATTTAAAAAAATAAAATAAAAAATATTTTCTACAGGTTTCATTTATAAAAAAGAAAAAAAAAAGAAAAAAAAAAGAAAAAAAGAAAAAAGAAAAAAAAAAAGAAAAAAAGAAGAAAAAAAAAAGAAAAAAAAAGAAAAAAAGAAAAGAAAAAAAAGAAAAGAAAAAAAAGAAAAAAAAAAAGAAAAAAGACGAAAAAAAAGAAAGAAAAAAAAAGAAAAAAAGAAGAAAAAAAGAAAAAAAAGAAAGAAGAAAAAAAAAGAAGAAAAAAAAGAGAAAAAAAAAGAGAGAAAAAGAAAAAAGTTACTATCAATAACTATTATTAGGAAGTTTTAATTTCTAAGTTAAAGCAGATTAAATTTATAATTTTTATAAAAAGCTCAGTCGGTAGAGTGTTCAGCTGGGAACCTGAATGTTCCTGGTTCGATACCGACCTTCACCAACTCAGCGTATGAGTAGCACAGAGATCTGTGCGGTAAAGTGAGAAGCTAAAAACAATCTCCTTGGTCTTGCGCCAGTGAAAAGAGGATAGAAAATCTGGCTGATACCGACTTTAAGGCTATCACCTGACGACAGTTACATACACACATGCATTGTATATACTAGCAAGAATATGTGCTCCCCTCTGGGTGTAAGCATTTAAGTTTTAATGTAATGAAATATATTAAATTAGAAAGACTAATGAAATTAAATAAGAATGCATATAAAAAGATTACACTTATTTTAATTACATCTTAATTGGTTTCTATATAAATCATTTATAGGTTTTTTATACATTGGAGAATAAAACAATAATATTAGATATCAATAACACAGAGTAATCATTTATTAAACTCAGTTTTGTTAAAACCAATATGCAAATTAACCACACCATATATTATGTAAACCTTTATTTCTTAGTTGTATATAAGACACATTGCAGGATTTTAAACACACTAATAAGGTGGGCTGTTTTGAGGCAAATTTAACTCAGATTTTCAGAGACATCATTAAAAAATAAGATTTATTCTTTGTATTAAGATTTTGACTATAAATTAAATGCTCCTTGATAAACTTACGCAATTCCTGAGGGTATTGTGACATAAGCAGTGACATAGTTACAGAGAAACACCAAATCTCCATTATAATAAGATATACAGTCCTTGTCACCATTATTGGAACCCTTTCATTTTTCTTTATCTTCAGAAATAAACGGAAAATAACCAAATTTATATTAAACTTGTTCTTTCAGTTGTTTTTCTTTATCAAAAATTAGCTGTCAATAGACCAAAGTTGTCTTACAACAGGGGGTCTAATAATGCCTGATAGTTTGCAGCTTTGAAAATTTGGCTTAAATTCATATACTCTAAAATCAATGCCACAACACTTGAAAAAGACATCGAAATCAACCTGTTTTGACTATGTTTTGATGCATGTAAAAAAAAAAACTTTAGAACTCTTGTAGAACGCCTTAAAACTATGAAATTAACGTTCCAACTGTGGTTTCTAGCAAAGGGCCATGTCTGTACACCTTACCTGATAGTTGGTACGGTCAAAACATTTGGGAAAATTTTAGAAATCGCACTTTAAAAGCTTTTTTTTTTTTTTTTTTACATGCAAGCGCACTATTAAAAAAAAAAAAAAACATATGTAGCAACATTGAAAATTAATAAAATAACACTGAATTTGGTATTTTTTTAGCAAGCCTTCAATATTGTTTTTTTGAGGGAATATTCTACATTATGGACTGAAATTTCATGGGTGCTAATAACTGTGACCAGAACTCTGAGTGGGTGTGTGTGTATTGTTGGCACCTTTCTGTCCACTAAGGACAATGGCGTAGTGTCCCAAAAATATTATTATTATTCGCATTTCAGTCTCGGAAGACTATAATATAGTTTTTGTGCCCCTGAAGCTACAGCGCCTCCTGTGACTGTTTGAAAAACATTCTCGACTACAGATGTTGCATGTGACGTTGATGTCTCGGTGCTTTGTTGCCACTGCTTTCTTCTGGACCTCCTGGCTTCACGGTGTTGCACCAGGGTGTTTCCAAGATGTCCAGAAGAAAGCAGCAGCAACAAAGCACCGGCACATCAACATCTTCAGGGAATAAATAAATATCTAAATAAATAAAAAATTATCTGCATCTGTGCAAGTGGCTTTGCAAGCCTATCCCTGAGTAAGTCTTTGGTGAACTGACTGCACACAAAATGTGATGTTTTCTATGGACGGTTTGTGTGTGACTCCAGGATTCAAACACGCATATATCTAAGTTAAGGTAGCGTGGACATGGAGTCAACAGCACCTGGTTACTGACAGTTTCTCGCCTATGCAATCTTCAACTGACTTGGTTTTAAGATCGCATATGCAAGGAACTGTCAGTAACCAAGTGCCATTAAATCCATGTCCTGCTAACTTAGATATAAATGTTCTATCCATGATATTGCAGTGTTTACTTATAAATATAGCACCCATATAATCTACATACATATACATCACACACACACACACACATATATGACTTCATGATACACCCACATACATATATACACACACACCCACACATGTATACACGAGACTTTATCACACATACACATGTGTTTGTGTCCATGAAAGCTCATAGCAATCTCTATACTTTGATATAATAATCCTTTTTGTATTTGTTAAATAGTTTAATGTTATTAAGAAAATAGCTTTTTGCAAGAAATTTAGAACTTCTACCCTTTTTTTTTTTTTTACTGTTCCCTAGCAAACCAAAGATTTTTTTTCTTTTCTATTTCATTTTTTAATCTTAATTACATTCCCAGAATACAAAGGAAAAATTACAAAAAAAAACTCAATTTGTATCCAATTTCGGACTGAAATCTTTTATTTAATCAATCATAATTATTTAATTTGGACTCTAATTTTCCTTTGATTTTTTTTTTAAATTAGAAATAATTAGGCAAGTGATTTTTAAAAAATAAAAATGAGAGAAAATATTAGTTTAGAATTAATAATAATATTGATAATAATGATTTACAATGCTGCATTCAAAAGTAAATTTTTCTATTTAAATCAATTGTATTATTTTGAAAAAATTTCTATAATAGTAACAATTTCTCCTGAACTATGCTGGTTGTAGCTGTAAAATCCCCCGACTGCACCTCTGCAGAGGGGTAAAACCCTGCTAATGGAGCCACCCAAGGACAGGATTGTGGTGGCTGGGGCAATATATTGATACACATTGAGTTAATGAAAATTATTTCTACCAGTTTATAAAACCAAACAAATATTTTGCTTACAAATCTATATATATATATATATATATATATATATATTATATGAGTAAGAAAAGGTGGAATGAAAACATCACACAATGCTGTTAAAGAAGAAAACAATTTATAATATAATCATAGCTGATATTGATCAATATTTCGATTTTACAAAAATAAGAGCTCATTCACTCCCGTAGTTTCCGTTTTATTTTGTTTTTGTTTTCGGTTTAAAATAATACCTTACATTAGATCCAAATCGCTTAACATTATCTAAAATAATAACCAATTCCGCCCATAACCTTTTTACTTTATATATAAAAACAAAACACAATAAATATTTAATCATTCATTAAATACAGAACTTAAAAATAATAATTAAAAATTAATAATAATTAATCGTAAAGTAAATAATATATAAAAATTCCTTTTCTAAAATATTAACATATTCCGCCCATAACTTTTTCACTTTATATATAAAAAACTAAATAAAGTAAATATCTAATCATTTATGAATTACAGAACTTGAAAATAAAATTTAAATAATAAAAACAATTAATCGTAAAAAATTCCTTTACTAAAAATCTTTTGAATCCCAACCGTCACATTTCTTAATACCCATCCCCTTCCGTTTAAATTGTTTCGTCTTGTTGCCAACATCTCAAAAATTCGCTACATTTGGTTGACAAAAGATATACATTTGAGACATGACCGACATATATATGGCGCGAATGCCCACGTTGGTGAATATTGTAACGTCTTTCGTTTTTTGCAGTATTAAGGTTTTTTGTTTTGTAAACTCATTTGACTTTCCTCTCCGACCCAAACAACTATGGGAGTGAATGAGCTCTGATGATGATGATTTTTGTAAAAATCGAAATATTGATCAGTATCAGCTATGATTATATTATAAATTGTTTTCTTCTTTAACAGCATTGTGTGATGTTTTCATTCCACCTTTTCTTACTCATATTGTCGGATTCATTTCCTTTCTTTTACTTATATATACTAGCAAATTTATGCACCCTCCGGGTGCAAGTATTTAAGTTTTAATATAATAAAATATCATGTTAAATTAGAAAGGCTAATGAAACTGAATAAGAATTCAGATAAAAATATTTGGAACAGAGGGGGTATGATTAAAAAATAGAACAACTTTGACACTAACTCTTCCATCATTTTCCCTTACTCCCGTCTTTCAATGGTAAATTTTCCTAATTTAACTATTTAGTTAAAATAGGAAGTAAAGAATAATATTACAGTTATTTCTTCTAATTAATGGATTTCTTTTAAAACTTATTCCCGAGATTTTTGCTCATGTCCATTAAGATAAAACCAAACAATTAGAAATCAATAATACCAAGCATATATTTATTAAAATCAAATTTTTGATATCAATATGCAAATTAGCCTTCCAATTCACACTGCAAACCGCTATTTTGTTGTATATATAAATACAATTGCATGTTATTAGTATGTAGATATGGTCAACAGTATTAATGATGTAAAACAATTTTATTAATAATTGAGGTTTAAATAAAAATAAAATCATGGAGAATGTTATGTAAATAACAAAGGGAATTGTGACTTGAATGGTAAAATAGTTTCGGTTACAGACATACAAACCCACAATCTCCATTATAATAATATATATATATATATATATATATAATAAAAGAGAGAGGGGGGGGGGTTGGCATTGGGTGGCCCACATGGGTTGATATGCTATTAAACACAATAACTAATTAACTAACTTAAAAATTATTTCTACAAATTTATTAATACACATGAAGTTAATGAAAATTATTGCTCAAGGGGTTACAATTTATGTGGTAGCATAAATTGTTGACAGACACTGTAGGGAAAATTCAAGGGGGCCAGTGGAAAATCACCAGGACTGTTATGACCTTGACCCCTAGAGGCGCGAATCTTAGTTAGTTTAGAGATTTAGTTTCAACCGGACATTGAGGCAAGACAGACATGTTACTGCTGAGGTCGACTCCACCGCGCGGAAGAACATGGGCTAGACTAAAAATCTTGATTTAAAAAAAAAAAAAAAAAAGTCTTGTAATTCATTTAATTAATTAAAGAAGCCCTTAGTTAAGAAAAAGAAGAAGCAGTTAGAAGACAGCAACGAAACAAGATGACGGCCAGAGAAGAAGAAAAGGAAACAGCCACACAAGATAGCAAGAAGCAAGTAAGTCTCTGTCTCTCTGTGTCACCCAAGTTTCCTCTCTCAATTATATACCTGATGTTGGGTATACAACAAAAGGGTTGATATGCCATTAAACATCAACCAACCAACTTTGCAAAATTCTATTAGAAAAAATACAACTGAAAAATAGTTTATGGGTTATGGCTCAAAATCTTAGTACCGTATTTGACGGCATATAAGACGCACCCCCATTTCAGTTTTAGGTCAGATTCAGGAAAAAAAGTTTTTAGCGTATTTAAGCATATATTGTTGAAAACAGTCTAGCTGTGCATTACACAAGCAGATACATAGCTGTATAAAAGCAATTTGGTAGTTTAGGGTAGGTAAAAGTACTGAGCGTAAGCTGGGTTAGTGAGCATCGTAGAGAAGATTAGCCTAGGCCTATGGGAGATCTCGAACTTCACCTATGATGTAGGGCAATTTTTTTAAGCCAACATTTTGGGGAAAAGTGCGTCCTATATGCCGTCAAATACGGTAATTCAATTTATTTGATTTGGTTTTGTAGAGTCTTGATTGATGAAATTTGAGCCATGAATCGTTTGGTATGGCATCTCAGACTGGAACACATATACAAAGGCAGACACATTCACAGACTTGTGCATTTTTACAGAACCAATATATTACAAGGAGAGGGGGTGTATTTGTACTTGTAAATAAAAATAAAGTTAATAATAGACTTATAAACAAAAGTAGAAACAATATGTTGTAGGGCTGTAAAATTAATTAATTGTGTATATTACATATATATATATATATGTGTGTGTGTGTTTAATTGTTCTTATTTAGGTAGAATGGTTATATACATATATCCGCCCTGGTCATAAATTCAGCATAGTATGCTGACTCTACTTTCTCACTCACTGATGACAATGCCAATTCACTCAGTAACAAATCAAGATTATTAACATAATTAGATTGAGTTGTTGTTAATAGCAAAAATGTCAAACTGTGCTTCAGTAGTCAGTGCAGATTTTTAATTAAATAGAAAAATCTTGATCATTAAACATTAAATAAACACTGAGGCCAAGCAGAAAATTAGATTAGAGAGTTTGATCTTTGGGGAGTTTTTAGACCCACCCACACCCCGACCCCCAAATGCCGATTTTGATAATGGTCAAAAATAGAGTTGAAAGCGCCAGATCACAGACATTTGAACAATATTCATATTTATTAGCATTTAGTATAAAACTAGAAGTGGTTACCTGGTATTGCCTGGGAAGAGGGGGAACTTTTGAAAAAACGTCTCGCAGATCCATTACTGAATTGCGAGTTGGATCCTCACTGGATGCCCCATAAAAATCCCCGCTTAAAAAAAGACCCCTGAGTTAATGCCACCTGGTGGTAGTGAATGTGTAAGTAAAGTAAAGTCGACAGGGCGGTCTAAAGTCGGTATCAGCCAGTCAGCGAGGGAGTCTATCCCCTTTTCAATAGCGCTAGACCAAGGAGATTGTTTTTAGCATCTGAGGTGGAGCGCCACACCTTCCATCAGCTCCTTACTTTACCGCACAGATCCCTGTGCTACTCATACACTGAGTTGGCGGGGACCGGTATCGAACTAGGAAACTTGTGGTTTCTAGCCGAACGCTCTACCGACTGAGCTAACAATTTTCGTAGTTTCCTCTCGACATACATGCACAGTGATGCTGATAGCTTTTTGATTTTTGTGCATCCTGGGACGCAAATATTTGCTTTGAATGACTCCCGAGATGGGTCCCAACTAAGTTTCTTAATAGATTTTTTTATTTATGATCTGGGAAACAACTAAGCCATCTAACTCCTACCTTGTAACCTATCCTGTGTAATTCATTTCTAAGAAACTATTGAAATGTATGTACAGTTAGCTTGAAAGAAAAAAAAGAAAAACACTGGGACGCATAGATATGGTTTTACTGCATCCTTTTAACTTTTTGTGCGTCAGGATGCAGGACACATACCTATCAGCATCTCTGATTTAGTATAAAAACCTGGCATTGCCTGGGTAGAGGGGGAACTTTTGAAAAAAAAAAGTCTTGCAGATCCATTATTACTGAATTGGGAGTTGGATCCGCACATAAAAAAGACCCTGGTTTAATCTGGCTTGGGGGTAGTGAATGTGCATGTATATTTACTTTGTTGTTAATTATTTAATTTTTGTAGTTTCCTCTCGACATACATACACAGTAATGCTGATAGCCTTTTGATTTAGTGTATCCTGGGATGCACATATTTGCTTTGAATGAGTCCCTGGGAAATTTATGGGTCCCAACTAAGTTTCTTAATAGATTGTAGGGTTTTTATTTATGATCTTCTGTCATTTATATATGTATAGGTGTTAATATTGTTTGAATGTCCATTGTCAAGATTGGCGGTCTGGGTTGGGTGGTCTTAAAAAAAATTTTTTTTTAAAAACCAATGATCAAACTCTCTTAAGTTAATTTTCTACTTGGTCTCAGTCACATTTATTGGATGCAGACATTCTATTGTATGTAAAGAAGAGGAATAAACTTTTTTTTTTTAAAATTAAGTTTTGTCTATGAGCCAGTTTAGCTCAGTCGGTAGAGCATCTGCCTAGGAATCACAAGGTTCCTGGTTCGATATCGGCCCTCACCAACTCGGCGTATGAGTAGCGCAGGCATCTGTGCGGTAAAACGAGGAGCTGATGGTAAGTGTGGTGCTCCACCTCAGACACTAAAATAATCTCCTTGGTCTAGTGCTGGTGAAAAAGGGATAAACTCCCTCACTGTATGGCTGATACCGACATTAGGCCGCCCCACCGACTTTTTACTTATTGCCTGCAATAGTTTGATTAAAAGCAATAGCCAAAAATGCTTTCAATTAAAAGAAAAGAAAATACATATACACACATAAGTAATGGTTAATGAGCTGGTCTAGAAAACCAATCATATATTCTGCACAGAGTTTCAATTACCAATTCCATTATGTTGTAACTGGAGTATCAGAATTAACAGAGAAACAAGAAGAAACACAACAAGTATTAAGGATAGGGGAAAAGGTTTACTAATCAAAAGATACAAGGTGCCATCTTCTGTATGCAAATAGAACTGAGAATAAATGGCTCAATGACATCTATTGACCTGAAGATGGCACTTTGTAGTGCCAAAAGTACTAGGGAAAACTATGGTACCTTTATTGACATATTTCACCCCAATATTAAAAGATTGGCTTGTCAATTTGAAAGGATTGAAAATGTCTGTCCTGTTTAATAATGTGTGTGTGTGTGTGTATTCATATTCTAAAATGTTTAAAATAGAACAATTTTTATTCTAAATTACGTTTGTCTGGCTTAATAGAAATATCTAAAAATAAACTGCCACTGTTGCTTAGTGTCACCTTGGTGACAAAAACAATAGTTTAGATAAACATTAAACAGTTTTAATAATGATAGACAGATATACACCTTGATAATTGTTTGGATAAGAACCAAAAGTACTTGGTCTTCAAAATAATGGTTCTTTCGGAGAAATCATTAATGACTTTCTAGATTGTAACACCAAAAGAATTATTAGGAAACTTGAAAGAATAAAAGAAAAAACTTGAAAATAATTCTGTTTTGTTTAGTAAAATTTGTTTGGAAATATATATATATATCTTTAAAGAGGATTGCCATCTTTAAAGTGCTCACTATTGTTACAAATACTGCCATTTGCGTATTAAGATTTTTAAATGCAAACATCAATAATGAATTCACTCATTATTATTGCTTGATGATAGTGTAAATGCAACACTCACAGTTTCAACTGATATATATATATATATATATATATATATATATATGACAATTGTATATTTTCAAATGCATGAAACTTTTACATATTTTTATGTGTATCTATGAGATGCGGCTTAATATGAATAATTATGAGATGAGGCTTAATATGAATAATTATGATCGGACTGTTGTCCTCATAAACACAATAATCAGGCCACTGTAACTTTGGAGCCCAGAGTGTCTATATGCAATAAAGATGAGGACAACAGTCCGATATATCAATTATCCATGAAATTTTTAGTTATGAAGCCAACATGAGGAGGCAAGAATTTATTTTAAGTTGTCTTGTTCTACTGGCCAGTACTTGAGGACTTTTTTGATTTTAGAAAATCGTTTTCAAAATAATTTGTTCATTCACCTATAAATGTACAAGGTGCTACCCAGAAATTAAGGTAAAGGGTAAGCACAAATTGAATGTAGTATGAACTTTGGCTGCTGCTACCCTCTGTGAGCAGCACTCTTTTTTGTGTTAGCATCCTAGTGAGCCAGGACTACTTTAAAATTGAAGGTAGTGTTTAAGTAAAATAATTTTTTTTCATAGTAAAATTCCTCAAAATTTTGAGTAGCACCCCAATCTCATCCCCCCCCCCCATATACACACATGGGTGAAGCAAGACATTTATAGCCTGAAATAATTAATAGCTGAAATTTAATATGAACTTTTCACTGTATAATTTTTCGAATGATATAAGTAATAGAGAAGTCAGAAGTCACAACCATGAGACCTGCAAACTACTTACCTTGGGGTAAGTAGTTATTCACCCCCCCCCACCTCTGATAAATACGGGTTATGACACAAGGTCAAGTTTTAAGTGGAGTTCTTCACTAGAACAAATGCATGGTTGAAGGCAATGCCAAAAATAGCTTAGATCTATCAACTTTCCTCTTTTGGGGGTGCGTCAAACATCAGGCAATAAACCTGACCCTACCCACATTTAGATGAGAAGGTAGGTGCTGCTGGGAGAGGATTCAGCCCCCTGAAGCTAAATTCATTAATTATATTTCACCTGACACACTAATGTACCAGGTTAGTTGGTTGGGTTTTACGGCATGTCAACCCTTAAGTTTTTCCTCCTGCCTCAAAAACCGCTAGACGGTGGCTGCTGTAAAAAAAAAAAAAACAACATCTACGATTGAAGTCAGTAGCCGAAGCAGTGTCACTTGAAAAAAAAAAAACAACAAAAAAGACAACCAACTTAGGGTGTTTTTCCTGAAAACCCAACTCTAAACACCCCTAGTTAAAATTAACAGTTTTATTACAAAATTTGTGGGTTCTGTTTTTTCTGGGTCATCCTGTATACAGCGTGACCAGAAAAAAACAGTGCCCAAATTATTTATCTATTTTCCCATTAAACTAACCCTAAACCCCAGTTTTTTTTTCAAGTGACACCGCTTTGGCTACGGACTTCAATCGTAGCTGGTGTTTTTTTTTTCAGCAGCCACTGGCTAGCGGTTTTTGAGGCAGGAGGCCGTGACAGAACTCTGTGAATATACCCGTTTTTTTTAATGTCAAATACGTTTCATTGTATTCATTCTTGTTGAGTACTCAATTTTTAAAAATCTATTTATCCCATGGATGGGACCCTAACAGGTACTACTACTCTGGGTCAGAGTGGACCTGGAAGTAATGGCAAGGAAGTGGTATTCCACATTCCCTAGAGTTCAAGAATTGAAACTTCACCATTAGATAGAGTTTAACATCAAACCCAGGACACTAGGACCCATTGACTTCTAACACATGATAAAAAGGGTTGGGTTTTGCCATAAGAGCAAATATGATTGGGACAATCATATAGGTGTTAGGGCTTGACGTTACCAACCGATTGATCAGAGCAAATGTACCAGATAAGTAGTCCAAGACCAATGTCAGTGATAATAGTCCTAAACCAACATTAGTCATAATCTATTTTTTCCCTTTAACTTGATTATTTAATTAAAATTTTCTATTTTATTCTTATTCACCCTGGTCTTTTTGAACCGTTCATTTCCAAATGTTCATTGTGAAATGCACATTAAATGTTGATAAATAAAATGGTTTCTCTTTGCTGCCTATTAGTTATCATTGCAGTTTAGGCAATTGCAAACTGGTAGAAATTGCAGGCCCCCATTCCTTTTGGTCCTGCTTGCACCCCGATTCTCCCAGACCANTTCATGTAAACATTACTTGGGGTCCATACACACAAGCCAAGATAAACCGAAGTGGTGGTCCACTGTATTATTTAGTGGGTCCATAGAGCATCTTATACTTCAGAACCAGTTTTATTATGAGAATTAAATTTCTACAATTATCTACACCATATTATACGAAGTGGTGTCCACTGTGATATTTTATGCTCCCATAGAGCAATTATACTTCAGAACCATTTTTATTACTGAGAATAACATTCTACAATTATCTACACCATTATTTACGAATAGTGTGCGTCCACTGTATAATTTAGTGTCAGTAGAGCACAAATTATACTTCAGAACCAGTTTTATTACTGAGGAATTAAATTTCTACACAATATCTACACCATATTATACGAAGTGGTGCTCCACTGTGATATTTGTGGTTCCATAAAGAGCAATTATACTTCAGAACCAGTTTTATTACTGAGAATTAAATTTTACAATTAATCACACAATATACGAAGTGGTGTCCACTGTGATATTTTAGGTGTCCTAGAGCAATTATACTTCAGAACCAGTTTTATACTGAGAATTAAATTCTACAATTATCTACCCATATTAGAATACTAAAAGTACAAATATCATGTTGCTATAAATTTTTAAAAAAGTACCACACTATTCTGCGATCAAGGATTTAGTTGTGTTTATTATTCTCAAAAGCTTGTAATAGAATTGACATTGTGAAAAAGGGGTAATCTTCGACTATCTATATAAATAATAAAAAGAAGCTTCGCTAAGCAGAATTGCGTCCCAGCCGCCTGCCTTAAAAACGCAGGCGGTGATAGCTGAAAAACAACCCTACCTACAATGAATGTCCCTAGCTGAAAAAAAAAGCAACAAAAACAACCAGCGGTTAAGGCGATTTTCCAACAGTTAATGCAATATTTTTTTCGAGTCTTTTTTCGACACAAGTAACATGTTAAATTTCAACCCTCCCTCCTCTTTAAACATATTGGGGGGGGCGGGTAAATATCTACATATTACTTGCCAATAAATAATGGCTTATTTAATGCCTTTTCAAACCGACTAAAAAAAAACAATAATATGTCAATAACAAACTCCTTCAATCTGCCCTAAAAAATATTTCTTTATTATTTAGTTTATCTATTATTATTTATTTTTTTTGGTATTTTTTTTATTTTAATCTTTTTTTTGTACAATCATTTACAAATATAAATAAATCAAAAACATTTTTCTTCTTTTCGGTCTATTCTTATTTCTATTTGTTATAGCACACGGTGGTTTCCGTGCTTGCTATAGGGATACCCATTCATACGGTGGGATTGTTTTTTCAGCTATCACATAGCGTTTCTTTTAAGGCAGGAGGCGGGATGCATTTGCCGAATTAGTCATCGCAGCATTCAAGCCACAGGGATCTATGAATAAATCTAAATTTTTTTCTTAATTAGTCACTTTATGGACTATCTGTAAAATGTTTATTATTAATTATTTACCTGTGTACTATATAATGTTCTATTAGAATTTAATTGTTAAATATCTTACTTTGAATAAATCAGTTTATTTAACAAATAAGCAGGTAATGATATCTTTATAATATCTTTTTCGCTAGTATCATTAGGTCTGAGTACCTGTCAGTGTTCCCTTATATTCCAACATTCATCTTAATCCAGCGAATATTTATAACTCTTTCGCACAGATTATATCTAAATTGCTTTACTCTTACATCCTTATGAGAATTTTCTAAGTCGATAAGGATTGTATCACAAACATGGCTAAAAATGAGTCATTTTCATTAACAGTTTACCTTGTATTTGCTTCTAAAATAAAGACTTTAACCATATGTTTAATATTAAATTAAACAAAGCTTATCATTTGGGCAATTAGGAAAACAAATGTGATTCGGCCGGGTGGAATGAAGTGGTATAGGTACCGTTTAAGGAGTTCAGAGATGGGCTTCACATTGATGATGACAGTTCATTCCATATATTCACCCTCGTTACTAAATAATTTTGTCTTGCAGTTTTGCAAAATTTTTTAAAATCTATCTATAATCATTTACTATTTCTTTAATTTTTGACACAACAACACACCAACTCACGACACACACCCACACACCGCAGTATTATTGACTGTAATGTATTCATGTTTCCTGCATTGTAGTACATTGTTCTATGTACTATACTAACCTTTGATGGTTGTCGCAGATGCCACCCTCGCGCAGCACTGTATACAATAATTTCATTATTATTAGCAATTACTATGTTAAAGTATGGCGAGTCCACAAAAAAACACTTAACTGAAAAGTGTCCACGGGTTTTAAAAAACTGAGACTGCTGGTTTACAGGAAAGATTGGGTGGGAAAAACAAATTGTGCCCAATGGTGAAATATTTAATTTCAGATCATTTAAAAAACGAAATAAAAATTATAATGGCTAACCCCATATAGTGACTTTGGGACAATGTGGGACTGCTGTCTGATTAGACTGTCCTAATATTTTGAATATATTACTTTTAAAAGACAAGTTTATGTGGTGTGCAGGTTGTGTGTATACATATTATTGCTGTGTCTGGGTATGGCACTAAACTGATATCTTGATGTGAGTCTCCAGATGTAGAAGTTGGAAAGTAACCCTTCTTGCATTACTCCAGGTTCACACTGATATTGGTAGTACCTGGTTAGGGTCCCATCTTTTCTATTTATAAACTTGAAGTCTTCGGTGGGCCATTCAGAAAGTACTGTGGGTGCAGTTTGCCCATCAAATCTGAATCTACAGTAAAAAACTAAATCTTTTTCATTAACTTTTGACACCCATAAATTATTTGTGTTTGATAAGATATTTGTTATAGATAGAGCTGTTGCAAAGAAAACTCTCTTAAAAACCCCAAAAAAAACCACTACACAAAAAATAGTAAATATTGTACAGCAAATAAGCGAATTTCCTAACCCTGTTGAATAAAATCGCATAACAGATTGACTGCATTAAAATTAATCGATACAGTCAAGAATTACCTTGGTTGGTCACATCAAGTCTTATCCTATATGATTGTCCCGATCGTATTGCTCTTAATGGCAGACTTCAACCTTTTAATCATGTGCTATAAAGCATGTGGCTGAGGTTTTTGATGTCCAATTCTGGAGCTGTGGGAGTACCCCTTCATCACTATTACTCCCCAGGCCTACTTCTGACCCAGAGTGTTAGTACCTGTTACGGTCCCATCTATGGGTTAAATAGATGAAAATAAGTGAATAGAATAGTTTAAAAATATGAGTTAAAAAAAAATGTTGACTACTCATCAAGAAAGAATAAAACAAAACATCTTTGGCATATAAATAGCCCAACAAGGGTTGACATGCCATAAAATCCAACCAACCAAGAATTACCTATGCACCCAGCAAGTTTTGAACCTGAAACTTTTAACTATAAACCTTCAACATTCTTTATTATCTCTTGTGTTAAGACCAGCTACTTGAAACCTCCACTTTCAAGGTGGCAACCAAAAGAAAAAGAAAGTATTTTCCTTTTTTTTTAAAGCCTGTCCAATTTCTTTGGTAAAATATTTCTGCTTAAATATTATTGGCTCTTTTAGTGAGAATAAATAAGCCCAGAGATTTTGATTAGAGCTAAACACCCTCTATGTATATGATGGTTGGGACAAAAGTCTGATATACAGTAATTGATATTTTGACTTGAGTAACATTGATTTGAAATACAAGTCAGTGTATATATTACACCAACCCAGTTAGTCTGCACATTCCCTTGTCTACATTACATGCTCCCACTGTTATTCCCGGCCCCCACCAACATCCAACTCGCTTCAGCACTCTAATTAATATTATACCTCTTATTCCTGCTTGTTGATATATATCATATATAAATATATATAAGTATATATATATATATAGTAAAGAGAAAAAAAAAAAGAACATTTTAGGGCCTTTTAACCGATACTTTTCAAAAGAAACTTTGGTTTTACGATTAAGTCACAGACCAAAATTATATATTTAATTAAGGGTGGAAAATGGAGAAAGAGTAAAAGATTTTTTTACCACATCTAGCATAAATTTAATTATAATTGTGTGTGTGTGTTAAATATATAAATATATATATCACACACACCAACATTCAACTGCCTTGTAACATGTAAATCATATATTGGTAGGGCCACATATACATAGATATGATAGTTATACGGTAGAAAAGTTCCATTTTGTTGTGCAATTAATTCCTCCTCTTTGGATATGGGGCAGATTTTACAAAATCAACCTGCTAAAAAAAAAAAACAGAAAAAAAGACATAAAAAACAAATTAATTGCAAAATAATTTTCTCTATTTGCTGTAGCAAAATCTGTGTAGACAATTACAGGTTTTTTATTTTACATAAGATTAAGAATGTAGTATCTGTTCATTGCTAACCTCTCGATGATGGAGAAAAAAGAAAGGGAAGTAAGCAAAACTTAAAACCCAAGTGAAAAGAAAAGTAAATAAATGGAGAACTGAAAGTGATGAAGGTGAACTGGTTGGAGTATCAAGAGATAACAAGCCATGCGAGTTTACTAATTTTTCAGTGTAACACATTTTAAATTCTTTCATCTGGAATTATCGACTGCTTTTTTCCTCTTTTTTTTTCTCTCTCTTTTTTCTCTCTCTTTTTTTCTCTTCTTTTTTTTTTTTCTCTATTCTTTTTTTTCTCTTCTTTTTTTTTGCTCTTCTTTTTTTTTTCTTTTTTTTTCTCTTCTTTTTTTCTCGTTTCTTTTTTTCTCTTCTACTTTTTTCTCTCTTCTTTTTTTTTTCTCTTTTTTTCTCTTCTTTTTTTTTTTCTTTTTTTTTTCTCTTCTTTTTTTTCTCTTTTTTTTTTCCTCTTTTTTCTCTCTACTCTCTTTTTTTTTTCTCTTTCTCTCTTTTTCTCTCTTTGTTTTTTTTCTTTCTCTTATTTTTCCTCTTTCCTCTTTTATTTTTCTCTTCTCTTTTTTTTTTTTCTTCTTTCTCTTTTTTTTTTTTTTCTCTTTCTCTCTTTTTTTTTTTCTTCTCTTTCTTTTCTATTCATCTTACTCTTTCCTATTTTTTTTCCACTTTCTCTCTTTTTTGCTTATGTATTGGTATGCTGAGCAGCGCAGGTTTGAGCTTGAATTGTGGTCGGTAGATCAGCTCTATTTGTGAGATTAGTTTGCTAGGCGTATAGTGTATGAAAGATTGAGTGATATAGGATAGATTTGTCGTTGTGTTATGCTAGTGAGAGGAGGAGTCC
>CM042155.1:52403967-52541467 GCA_023376005.1 Doryteuthis pealeii
AATTCATTAACCATTATTAGGAAACTTTAATTTCTATTTTATTGTCACAACTATTTATTATAGTAAAAACTAAACTGAATGCAAAATTTACTGTATCTTATGAAAATATATCCATAGATTAGGTACTGCCAAAATGTTGGGTCATTCTTAATTTTAAAAACAAATTTGAATTAAATCGATTATTTAAGGTCAAATTTCTTATTTTAGTTGAAAAGTAGTAACATAATGAGCATCAGTATAGAAAAAGAAAAAGAAAAAAAAAAAAATAATATTACATATGTAATTTATTTTTAATACATTTTAAACAATTCTGCTAAAAAATTGCCTTAAATGGACTCTTTGTGTGGACTAAAAAAAAAAAAAAACACATTTATTTGATATTTTTCAGACTTATAACCGTTTCTTGTTAGAAATCAATAACAAAAAAACATTATATACACTATGTACAAAAAAATTACTAACTTTTTATATTAATTTAAATTACTCTAAATTAAATATCTTCTTTTTTGTTTGAACCCGCAGATAAATTAAATGCTCTATAAAAAATACAGAGAGAGAGAGAGAGAGAGAGAGAGAGAGAGAGAGAGAGATAGAGATAGAGATAGAGAGATAGAAGAGAGAGATAGATAGAGAGAGAGAGATAGAGATAGAGAGAGAGAGATAGAGATAGAGAGATAGAGAGAGAGAGATAGAGATAGAGATAGAGAGATAGAGAGAGAGAGAGAGAGATAGAGAGAGAGAGATGAGCAGGAACTACAGAGGTCCAAATTGATAAAGAAAAAAATTACCAAAAATCAGGGAATTATCTGATTTTAATAAAATTTTCAGCATTGACGTATTCTTTCTTTTAAATTACTGAATCGTTTAAAATCAAACTAATTCAATGGAAATAAAAACGAAATTCTTTAAAATAAATATTACTGTTCACACCACCCATATGCACCTTGAGTCCAACAATTTAGATACCTAATTAATAAACAGAATTCATTTAAAATATGAAACACCTAATTTTAAGTTTTAAATATCATATTTTTAGATTCTAAGAAAAAATATTCATGTAATAACAAGCCTACTTTAGTATTGTTAACTAATAATCTTTTGAAGAAAAAAGTTTTATAGTTTTTTGTGGGTTTTTTTTTTGCATTTAATTTTCATATTTTCGGTCCTTATGAAAATAAGGACCGAAAAATTAAATGGTAGAAATACCATTTAATTTTTTCTTCTTCTATTCACATCTTCGGTCTTTGGCCTTTTTATTTATACTGTAATTAGTTTAAAAAGTATATGATCCTAACAATAATTTGTGCTGCAAAAAAGTGTGTGTGTGGGGGGGGGTGTTTGTTGGGGTGGGGGGGTAAAAGTTAAGTGACTTGGGGAAAAATCTCAGTAAAATTTTAAATGAAATAACCAATGCATTATAAAATTCATTCATTGATGAATCAACACTGAAAATTGCATTAAAATCGGACAATACCCTGATTTTTAGGTGTATTTTCTTTCAATCAGGAGGGTTAAATTTATTTTGTAAAATACGTCTGTAAAGTCAAAATTGGCAGACCCTACAGTGCGCTATGAAGGGCAGGTACCCCGGGACAATTATAATACATAACCCCAAAATAATTATTTTTAAATAAATAAATCTAAAATGATACAACTATGAACTTTTGTATATTTGAAAACATCGAAAAATGATAGGCTATTATTCGGTTGTCATATCTGGCGGAAGTAGATTGAAGGTGAAGGTCATATTAAGTTTTTTTCATTTATTTACCTGAAAAAGTATGATTTACGGTAATTCTTTTAAATATTTTTATTGAAAATATTCACGAATCTGATTCAAATACTTGATGAATTTTAAATAAGTGAAATATACATGAAAAACACTTAGAGAAAATTTATAAATCTTATAAAAGCTAGCAACAAGACCTGCGCACTGGTATACGTCAAAACTATATAATCCAGTGAATCTGAGCAAATTCAAAAACTCTGGTTGCCTGTCATTTTCAGCGGATAAATCTTTCGCCTTTTACTAAAGATTTCCGTGGCAGGGAGCAATTCAATGAGTCTATAGACTTATTTTTGAAGCCCTACTTAATTGTGGGGTAATAATAAATCCAAAAACAGACTAAAAACTCCCAACCCTTTCCCCCTCATCTCACAAATAGTCCCTAATTTCAGTTTTTAAAAGCGTATGTTTCCAGATATATTTATATGCATGCTCAAAAATATTACAGGGAGGTAATAAAATTTTACAACTATCACCAAAAATCAGGAACTTGTCAGATTTTAATTTAATTTTCAGTCCTTTATTTATTTTATTAATTTTAAAATGAATGGCTTATTTTATTGGAAAAAAAAATGTTCCAACCAATTCAGATTGTGTGGGGTGGGGAACATTTGGTCATTTGAAGAAAAAAAGATTGAAGTCCCTGATTTTTACTTTTCTAAAAAGATCAAATCCAGATTATATAAAAAATTTTTTAAAAATTAAATTTCAACACCCGAAAAAAGTTATTTGAAAATTTAAGTTATTTTCTTAAAACTCAAAAAAATTGCAGTGAGTTTTTGTTTTTTAAATAAAATAACTGATGCATTATAAAATTAATTCATTGATAAATCAAAACTGCAAATTACATTAAAATCGGATAATTCCCTGATTTTTTGGTATTTTTTTTCAGTCGGTAGGAGGGGGGGTATTTTGTAAAATACATCTGTCAAATCTGTTAGTCTATTAAATGAATCAAGGAAACTATCTTCTTATTATAAAACAGGGGTACAATGTTAGAGTTGTGGTCCTATTTTTACATTATGGGTTTTCCCCACCATATTTCACTGCTTCAGAAACCAGTGAATGTATTATTATGCCTTAAAAGAAAATAACTCCAGTATTTTTATCAAATAATATTATTTATAACATGAATTTATTAATTTTAATAAAATATTTAAATTATTTTCCTTAACTAAGTTTTTGTTATTAATTTTCAAAAAAGATGTGGGGAGGGGACAGTTTCAGAAGCAGTAAAAGGAATTAGTTTAATTTAGTTTATTTAACGGCATATCAACCTCCGTATGGATTACTCAAAGCTGAAAACATTACAACACAATAATCTTTTTTTTAAATTATACTTTTTTATTTTATTTACTATAGCTCAGTTGGTAAAGCATCTGTCTAGGAACCAAAAGATTCCAGGTTCAATACTGGCCTTTGCCAACTAAACACATGAGTAGCACAGCTTAGAGCTGTGCTATAAAGTGAGGAGCTGAGGGTAGATATGGTGCTCCATATCAGATGCAAAAACCTCCCTGGTCTAGCACTAATGAAAAGGTGATAGACTCCCTCGCTGTCCAGCTGATATCTACAATAGGCCACTCCACTGACTTATAACTTAAATAATCTGCATACAATTATATTCATAAATCTATTAAATACAAATAATTTTCAAATATATCTATTTGACTCATAGATAGAACCCTGAGGAGAGATACAATTACTCCAGGTCATAAAAGATCTGAGAGTAATGGTAATGAAGGGAAACCCAGAACTAGAGCCTCACCACCAGATGCATGGCACCCCTGTGCAGAGGATGCAGTCAGCATATTCTAAGACCCACCAATAGAGCAGAAATAAAGTAGTAGGGACAGGTTAAGAAGAGATAGGCAATGATGAAAGAGGATGGGCCTGGCCAAGGCCATCTTAAAATACATGCAAATTAAAACAATGCCGATTATAATTTATAAAACTAGCAAGTATTTAAGTTTTAATGTAATAAAATATATTAAATTAGAAAGACTAATGAAAATAAATAAGAATGCAGATAAAAAGATTTGAAACAGATAATAAAAAATTAGAACAACTTTGAAACTAACTCTTCCATCATTTTCTTTCACTCCCGTCTTTCATTACGAAATTTTCCTAATTTAACTATTTAGTTAAATTAGGAAATAAAGAATAAAATTATAGTTATTTCTTTCTGTTAATGGATTTCTTTTAAGGTTTATCTCTCAGAATTTTGCTCATATTCAATAAGATAAAACCAAACAATTAGAAATCAATAATACCAAGCACATATTTATTAAAATCAATTTTTTAATATCAATATGCAAATTAGCTTTCCTGTTCACACTGTAAACTGCTATTTTGTTGTATATATAAATACAATTGCATGTTATTAGTATAGATAAAGCCAACAATTTTATTAATAATTGAGGTTTAAATAAAAAATAATAGCAAGGAGAATGTGACATAAATAATAAAGGGAATTGTGAATTGAGAAGTGATATAGTTTCAGTTACAGACAGACAAACACACAATC
Source organism: Doryteuthis pealeii (assembly GCA_023376005.1). Classification (NCBI taxonomy): domain Eukaryota; kingdom Metazoa; phylum Mollusca; class Cephalopoda; order Myopsida; family Loliginidae; genus Doryteuthis; species Doryteuthis pealeii. The sequence continues at coordinate 52,408,281 of CM042155.1, forward strand.
TCCATTATAATAAGATATTGTTCTCAGATTTGAAACATAAAATTATGAATGAATTTTAGTATTTAAATTTTAATGAATTGTAAAGTGATGTTTAATTTATTTACCTTAACAAAAGCTTTCCAAGTTTGATGGCTAAACTCATGGACTACATTTCGTGAAATCCCGTTTTAGTGAGATGGCCTTCATTTTAAGATGGCCTTGGATTAGCTACATCAAATTGCTAACATTGTACAAAATTTGGTTTCCCAAATCAAATAGATTTTTTTGTTTCAATTTATTAGAACAAAGCAAATCAGATTTCTCTTGTGACAAATTTTGGGTGTTGCAGTATTTAATAATTTTTTTTTATGTATGCATTTACCCAACCCCTCAACCATCAACAGGATGTGACACAAGGTCAATTTTTAAGTGAACTAAAGCTGATTTAAATTTATATTTTTCCTTTCCCAGACTGGTTCCCTAAACAAGGCTAAAGAAGCCCAGTCTACCCTACTATTTACATATAGTTGGAGTTGTAAGAACAGATGGACTACTACCTTTCCCAAGGGCATTAGCATGAAGTGTAATGTAACAGCCTCACCCAGGATTTGAACTTGGGTCACTGGTTCTATTTCCTCTAGCAATAACTATTAAGTTATTAACTTAAGTTATTTTAACTAAATAGTTAAATTAGGAAAATTTAGCAATGAAAGACAGGAGTGATGGAAAATGATAGAGTTAGTTTCAAAGTTGTTCTAATTTTCAATTATACCCCCTCTGTTTCAAGTCTTTTTATCTGCATTCTTATTTATTTTCATTAGTCTTTCTAAGCACCCCAAAAAAGATTTTTTGTTTTGTTTTTGTTGTTGTGTATAACAAATGCAAGGGACCATTCTTGTTTATATAAGCAAAACATTTTATCAACCAACCTAGTGTAATTGTTATCAAAGTAGACATGCAGTCTATTACTTACCAATCTGCCTCCATATACCTGACCTTGAACCAAACTTAACTAAGCTTAGTTAATTCTTATGTCTATTAATCAATTTAAAGTGGAACATCTATATTACATCACTTGTAAAGTTTGCAGGAAAAATGGAAAGGCAATTCTATCACCCCAGAAAATATCTAACACCAGATGTTTTATATATACATATATAAAGGGCAGTTGTGTGTATATGTATGTCCAGAGGAAACTTCAAAAAAAAAACAATTAACAACAAAGTAAATATATATACACATTAAATATGACCAGGGCTTGGTTTTTGAGCAAAAATAGAGATTTGAAAATAATTAAAAAATAAAATTTAAATGATAACAGCATGGAGTTTTTTTTTTTTTTTTTTTCATTTAAAATTTTAGATAATAGACATTAACATTTTTTTCAGAGTAGCTGGATCAATACAAGGTCTTTTTTTTACGTGGGGATTTTAATGGGGCATCCTGTGAGGGTCCAACTCACGATTCAGTTGTAAATTATTACTGAATCGTGAGTTGGATCTCCGAAGGATACCCCATGGACCTGCGAGACTAACATTCAAAAAAAAAATCCCCCTCTACCCAGCAACACTGGGTAGCCGCTTCTAGTACACATTATATATATATATATATATATATCTTATTATAATGGAGATTGTGTGTTTTTCTGTCTGTAACCGAAACTATATTCCTACTCAAGTCACAATTCTCTTAGTTATTGACATCACATTCTCCATGATTTTATTTTTATCTAAACCTCAATTATTAATAAAATTGTCTTACATTATTAATACTGTTAACTATGTTTACATACAGACAACATGCAATTATATTTATATATACAACAAAATAGCGGTTTACAGTGTGAACGGGAAGGCTAATTTGCATATTAATATTAAAAAATCGAATTTAATAAATATGTGCTTAGTATTATTGATTTCTAACTGTTTAGTTTTATTTTAATGAATATAAGCAAAAATTTCTTCAATGAATCTTAAATGAAATCCATTAACAAGATAAAATAACTGTCATTTTATTCTTTACTTCCTATTTTAACTAAATACTTAAATTAGAATAAATAACAATGAAAGACGAGAGTGATGGAAGAGTAAGTTTCAGTTGTTCCATCTTTTATTATACTCCCTCTGTTTCAAATCTTTTTATCTGTATTCTTATTTAATTTCATTAACCTTTCTAATTTAATACAATATTTTATTACATTATAAAATAAATACTTGCACCCGGAGGGTGCATATATTTGCTAGTATATATAAAGAACTGACTGATGATAAATTGGTTAGGTTTCGATTCTGGCTGACGATCAGCCTGTGAAGTTTAGCCACATTGAGGAGACATGATACGTCAAAACAGTGTCTTTGGAGGACAAGCACACACATCCATATATACACCCAATACATATACATATACACCCCCATCCATACATACACACACCCCCATACATATATACACACACACAAACATAATATAAACAGCATATTATTGATTATACACACACACAAAAAAAAAAAACTATATACAGCATATGATTGATTGTGTATGCGTTATTTATATACACACTGTATGATAATTACTAATGTTTGATTAGTCTAGTGCACAGGCCTCTAGTTGTTTACAGTACTTGGTGTTAGTAAGTGGTCACTCATTTCAGTACTAAACAGGTTCATCGATGCTTAATTTTGGATTCTATGTTCAGATCACCAGCAGAAATAAATTCATAACTTTGATAAGATCATTTTGAACATTTTTAAAACTAAATCAGCACTTTAATCATTTACCCGTGAATTTTATTTGAAGAGATCACACTCAATATTGATTTTAGATTAATCAATCAACTTTAATTATAAATCAAGAATTTATTGAAATCTGAAAATGTTTCTAATCCTACAGCCAAATCTAAAACCATTACAGAATCCATTTGATATATAAATGATATTCTACAGTTGTTATTTATATATAGTGTATAAATCCAGCTATGGGTAAATAGTACAGCAGACTGGGTTCTTTAACTTTAACTGAATTCAAACCTGCTAAACTCACTTAAGAAATTGACCCTGTGTCACAGCCTTCTTGTGCGAAAGGCTTGGTATACACACACACACACACACATATATAGCTCAGTCGGTAGAACACCTGCCTAGGAGTCGCAAGGTTCCTGGTTCGATACTGGCCCCTGCCAACTCAGCATATGAGTAGCACAGATTGAATAATCAGATTTGTACAGTATAGTGGGGAGCTGACGGTAGGTGCGGCACTCCACTCAGCATAAAACAATCTCCCTGGTCTAGCACTAGTGAAAAGAGGATAGACTCCCTGGCTGTCCGGCCGATACCAATAATAGGCCTCTCCAACAACTTCACTAATTTATATAGCACACAAGAAACATGCACATGAACACATATAGGGCTAGGGCTAGCGTCTCACATGCACCCCCCCCCATCAAATTAATGATACAGGGCCCCTACTCAACTATAGGTCAATTTTCATAAAAAATATATGAAACCCACCCTTCTGTGGGACCCCAAGGAGACTCCAGTTGGGGGTAATACACACCAGCCCTGTACGTACACACAACACAGAATCTGTAAAGTTAAACCGAGTAGTTCCCATCTGCAACATTGGTGGGTGAAAAGATATACAGCTACTGATGCAAATCTGCACCAGTAACATACAGATTCTTCTACCCACCACTTTTTCCTCTCCCCCCCCGCTTCACATTTTGCGTACATACAATTTATCAATGAAGAGGGAAATGACTCACCCTCAAGCAAGATTATTTGACATCGTCTCCTTAGTGATATAAAAATAACAGTTTTTTATGAAATTTTCTATAAGATAAGATTCATTGAATTTGATACCCAGCACTAAGAATTAAGCAGGGCTGTGGAGTTGGAATACAAAACCTTAGACTCCGACTCCTCTATTTTTGCACCCCCCCTCTGGCTCCTCTTTATATAATTAATTGATTACAAGAAAGATAAATCATCATCATCATCATGAGGTCATGTTGACAGCATAGATATCTATGACTCTTGTCAACCGTCCCTATCGGTCATCGCCCTTGGCAAGTCTTCCACCTGGCATCCAGAAATATTAATTTAGAGTATTCTCCCTCATTTGAAATTTTAATATGAATTCTATAAATATATGATTTAATATGGGATTTGAAAGCAGGCTTTAATGATCTAATAAAAAACTTTTAAAAAACTAAAAATTATTATAGCTTCAGTGATGCTGATAGCTTTTTGATTTAGTACGTCCTGGGACACGCATATTTGCTCTGAATGAGTCCCGGGGAAATTTAATGGGTCCCAACTAAAATTTCTTAATAAATTGAAGGGTTTTTATTTATGATCTGGGGAAACAACTAAAGCCATCTAACTCCTACCTTGTAACCTATCCTGTGTAATTCGTTTCTAAGAAACTATTGAAATGTATTTACAGTTAGCTTGAAATGGTGAGGGAAGAAAAAAGAAAAACACTGGGACTCATGGATATGATTTTACATCTTCCTTTTTAGATTTTTATGCAGGGACAGGACATGTACCTATCAGCATTTTGTCGTTTAATAGTTTAATTTCCTAGTTAACGAAACTTATTAAAAAAAAAAAAAAATTAAAAAAAGAGTTGCTTGATTTTGGTATCACAGTAAATACTTCAATTCATTTCTGATTATCATCATCATCATCATTGTACTGACAGCATGGATTCTATAACACTCTCATCACATGTCCCTGGCAAGTCATCTTCCCAACATCCAGTATCCACACACAGCTGATCAATGTAAGTGATTGATGGTCAACCAACTTTGGTGTGTCCATGTGTAGGTGCCCACAAGAAAATATCACTTATGAGTTTTGTCTTTACTTTACTCCAGCCTATCTTGTTCATCTTACTTAAAAGTTTTGTATGATAAGAGGTAAGTGGCCATACAGCTGCTTTTTTTTTTCTTTCTTTCTTTTTGGAGGGGGTGGTGCTTCCAAGATTTTTTCCGAACAGCACGCAGCATCCTTGTCTAGCTTATAAAAGTAGCAACATTATAAAACTTGGGAGAGAGAAGCTTGAATTCAGTGTTGCTCATCTCCTAGACTGGTTAGCTAGCGAGCCCAATCAGCTGAGCTATTTTACCGACAGTTTGTGAGAGAACTGGATTCATGCCTTTCCCAAGGGTATTAGTGTGAAATGGATGCAATCAACCTTGGCTGGAATTTGAACTCCGCTCAATGATTACATTTTTTTCCACACTGTTAACCATGACATCACCTACACCTCCCCCACCAATAAAAATATATTCTAAATTTAACCTCTTTTTACCCATGGCAGAACATATATCTTTTCCTTGCTTAAATCACAGAAATCCATACAAGGTTAAAAACTAACATCACCACTGTAACATTATACAAAAAAATAAATAAATTATTTTTTTAAAATGAAGCTAATAAATTTTTGTTATATTAAGGAGATTTTACTTACATAAAATATATTTTTGTTGCTGATAGCTTTTTAATTTAGTGGGATGCACGGATTTGATTTGAAGGAGTCCCCGGTAAATTTGATGGGTCCCAACTAAAGTTTCTAAATTGCAGAGTTTTTGTTTGTTTGTTTGTTTGTTTTGTTTTACGGCATATCAACCTCAGTGGGTCATTTAATGCCGATAAAGTTTTGAAATAAATTCATTCTTAATGGATAATACAATTTTTTTATAAATACATTTTTCTATTTAACCCATAGATGGGACCCTAACAGGTACTACCACTCCGGGTCAGAGTGGACCAGGGAGCAATGGTGATGAAGGGGTGCTCCACATTCCCCAAACCTCCAAAACTGGAACCTCACCATTAGATAGAGTTTAACGTCATTCCCAGGACATGTAGACCCCACAGCCACCACCTTCTAGCACCCATATGATAAAAAGGGGTTGGGGTTTGCCATAAGGACAATAGGGTTGGGAAAATCATATAGGTGCTAGGGCTTGACGTGACCAGCCGATTGATTGCAGAGTTTTTATCTATAAACAACTAAAGCTGTCTAACTCCTACCTTGTACCAAATGTAGTGTAATTCATTTCCAAGAAAATATTGAAATGTATTTACAGTTAGCTAGTTAGGTGGGGGAAGAAGAAAAAACACTGAATCATGGATATGATTTTACTGTGTCCTTTTAGATTCTTTGATAAAGTAAAATCCTTGAAGTGGTTTATTGTCGGTATCAACCAGACAGCAAGGGAGTCTATCCCCTTTTCACTAGGGCTTGACCGATGTAGTGGTAGAGCATCTGCCTTAGAATCACAAGGTTCCGGGTTCAATATCAGTCCCTGACAACTCAGCGCATGAGTAGCACAGCTTGGGTAATCTGATCTATGTGGTAAAGCATCTGGGAGATAACGGTAGGTGTGTTGCTCCACCTTAACAAAAACAATCTCCCTGGTCTAGCAAAAAAGGGGATAGACTCCCTCGCTGTTCAGCTGATACCACTCCACAGACTTTACGTACATAGAAGTACCTCAGCATTTCACAATCCAGTGTCTTTTGTGATCTTAATGACCTCTGCAAAACTGCCAAATTGTGCATCATGTTACAAAAATATTGCAACACTTTTGATTCACTTTTTGGAAATTTAACAAAATTGCATCTTTTATCTTTAGAATTTCTGTCTGTTTTAGTGATGCTGGTAGCTTTTTAATTTAGTGCATCCTAGGACTCACGGATTTGATTTGAAGGAGTCCCCGGAAAATTTGATGGGTTCCAACTAAAGTTTCTTAATAAATTGTAGAGTTTTTATCTATGAACAATTAAAGCCATCTAACCCCTACTTTGTACCCCATGCAGTGTAATTCATTTCTAAGAAAATATTGAAATGTATTTACAGTTAGCTGGAAATGGTGGGGGAATAAAAAACAACACTGCATGGATGCATGGATATGATTTTTCTGCATCCTTTTAGATTTTTATGCATCAGTGACGCAAGACGCATACCTATCAGCACCTTTGCTGTTTTTTGTTTTCAGATAATATTGCATTTTGGTTGGTTGGTTGTTTTACAGCAATATCAACCCTTTTCAAGTCAGTTAATGCTGAAACAAGTAATTTTTATAAAAGTTTATTTTTCAAGTTCTTAATTTCTTCAAATATTTATTCATGGTTTACATTTCTGGGCGATTCGTTTCGTTCAGTAGTTTTCAGATATTAACTTGAAAAATATAAACAATACTAAAGTATAAAAAAAATACTTTAGTATTGTTTATATTTTTCATTGGTCTGTTCATTAAATTATTTCCTCTAACAAAAGTATTCAACCTCTGGACGTAAAGTATTTAAGTTTTAATGTAATAAAAAATATATCAAATTTTAATAGATTTCTATATAAAATTATATACGTTTGATTTTAATAGAGACATCATTAATAAAAAAAGATGCTGATTAAGATTAGATAATGACTATTTCATAATTGTTGAGAATATAACTTAAATAACTAAGGAAATCATGACACAGTTTTGGTTACAAACAGACAGTTACATAATCTCCATTATAATAACTAGCAAATATATGCACCCTCCGGGTGCAAGTATTTAAGTTTTAATATAATAAAATATCATATTAAATTAGAAAGACTAATGAAACTGAATAAGAATGCAGATAAAAAGATTTGGAACAGAGGAGGTATGATTGAAAAATAGAACAACTTTGAAACTAACTCTTCCATCATTTTCCATTACTCGCATCTGTCTTTGGTAAATTTTCCTAATTTAACTATTTAGTTAAAATAGGAAGTAAAGAATAAAATTAGTTATTCCTTCTTGTTAATGGATTTCTTTTAAGATTTATCTCTGAGATTTTTGCTCATATTCATTATGATAAAACCAAACAATTAGAAATCAATAATACTAAGCATATATTTATTAAAATCAAATTTCTAATATCAATATGCAAATTAGCCTTCCCATTCACACTATAAACCGCTATTTTGTTGTATATATATATATATATATACAATTGCATGTTATTAGTATGTAGATATGGTCAACAGTCTTAATGATGTAAAACAATTTTATTAATAATTGAGGTTTAAATAAAAATAGCAGCATGGAGAATGTGATGTAAATAACTAAGGGAATTGTGACTTGAGTAGTAATATAGTTTCGGTTACAGACAGACAGTTACATAATATCCATTATAATAAGATATAGAATCACTGTCTTTAGAAAGGATATTACAGAGTATACTTTAGTTTTTTTCAAACAGTTCTTTCATCTTGCTTGTGGTGTAAAATGTTTCTCTTGTAGGGATCAAATCAAAGCTGTGGTGTTGTGGTTGGAGGCTGTGGTATAATGGTTAGAGTTGTAGGAAATGGAATCATCAACCTGAGTTCAAATCTATTGAAGTAAGTCAGTTAGACAGTCAACAATTGGTTTGAGCAATGTGACTGGCCAAACCTAACCATGCAGTTACTAGTTCTCCCATGAACCCACTATAACAGCTTAAATAATTACTGCCACTACTGCCAGGAAGAGTCCATTAAGCTGAGGAGGTGTTTGACTGTTCCACTGTCCAATAGTTAACAATCTGTAACAGTCATTTCCAGACTGCAGGTTCAATCCTGGCAGTAACACAGAATAACAATTAACAGTATTCTATATCTCCCCTCCCCCCTCTCCCATTGCGTAAGCGTATCGGCCTTTGAGGAGAAATTAGTTCCTTTTGATTACAGGGGAGCAATCTTGACAATGCCCGGGGTATTTTCGTCGGCCTTGGTTTTGGGGGCAGAGTGATATTGGGTGATGCCAGGTCCCTAGTGTGGAGGTGTGGGGTGTTAGAATTGGAGCCAATGGGATCAAGCATAGCACTCCACACCTAAGCGAAGCTACAATTCACATGGCGCTAATACCCTTGGAAAGGTATGAATCCAATTACTCTTTCTCCAGCTATGGGTAAATAGTAGGGCAGACTAAGCTCTTTAACCTTGGTTAGGCAACCAGTCTAGGAGAAGGAAAACTGAATTCAAACCTATTAAACTCCGCTTGGTGTGGTCACTATTAGAATAGGCTCAGTCCTAATCACTAATCTATTTCACTAATTTAAAGCATTGAGTGAGAACATGTTTTATTGTCTATACATGCTGGTATGCATAGCACATTGGTTGCTGTTCTTCTTTAAGCAAGTAAGAAATGTGTAATCTTTGTGTTTTTTTAAATGATGAAAATTTCTATTAAGTTCAAAAATTAGGATTTAAGAGATTTTAACAAGTCAGTGATGCTGATAGCTTTTTGATTTAGGACTCATGAATTTGCTTTGAACGAGTCCTCGGGAAAATTTATGAGTCCCAACAAAATTTTCTTAATAGATTGTAGGGTTTTTATTTATAATCTGGAGAAACAATTAAAGCCATCTAACTCCTATCTTGTAACCTATTCTGTGTAATTCATTTCTAAAAAAACTATTGAAATGTTAGCTTGAAATGGTGAGGAAAGAAAACACTGGGATGCATGGATATGATTTTACTGCGTCCTCTACCCAGGCAATGCCGGGTAGCCGCTTCTAGTTCTTTATACTTTTAGAATCTTAAATTTGTAGCGAGAGAAATTACTTATGTGGGAGATCAAAGCGAGCATGAACGTATCTATGAGGAGATCAGTGGGAAGTGTAGTGAGTGACTACAGAGACTGAACTCGCAACCTCCTGATCGTGAGTTGTAGCTCAAAGTCAGACTACTCACCCTCATTGGCGCCTGTGCAAATTTCTACATTGCGAACGACAGTACTGGGCATGATTGGCCCAGATGTGGGATCCTGGTTAGGGAAGTTAATTATTATTTAAGGCCCGCCTTCCTACACCGAGGGGCAGTTGTATTTGATCTTGCAAACAAGAACACAGACATGCGTTGGACAAAAAACGAGTAAACTTTGTCAGATTGATTGAAGACTGCTGTAATATTGTTGCAGGTGGAAAGACTTTGTCAGTGGACTTTTGTAGATGGGAAAGTGATTACCATGGTTTATTTCAAATAATCCCTTACAAAACAATTTCAAAATTTCAAATGATTGTTGATTTATGAGGTCCAGCTGAAAAGTTGATAGGTTGAATAAGATACTGTGATGGAATAGAATCAAATGAGATTTATTTTCCAGTAGTTTGCCTAGCGGTCCACACACTTCTTCCAATGAGGAGAGAGAGAGTCATTAACAGCAAATATGACATATGAACTTTTCCACCCCACCCACCCTTGTAGGTGGCATAAAATCTAGAAATACAATGCATAATAAGTCCACAAAATCATTTTTATTTATTTATAAACTGTTCTTAATATGAATAAACAAAATATTCAAATTTCAGGGTGTGATCTAAATTTCTCAGAGCAAACACCATGGAGCACTAGGGTAATATGAAAAAAAAAAAAAAAAAAAAAAAAAAAAGATTTTTTTTAATTTTTTTTTTTTTTAGAAAATCTTTTTTTTAAATTAAAAAAAAATAAAAAATAAAAATAAAACATTGAGAGAAAAATAAAAGGAAGAAATAGAAAATCAAAACTTAAAAATAAAAATAGTAAAATAATCAAACTTTGGTCATTAGTTTCTTTGTCTCATAATTATTTTGTAAGAAACATTGATGCTGATAGCTTCTTGTGCATCCTGGGACACACATATTTGCTTTGTATGGGTCCCAACTAAAGCAGTCTAACTCCTACCTTGTAACCTATCCTGTTTAATTCGTTTCTAAGAAACTATTGAAATGTATTTACAGTTAGCTTGAAATGGCAAAGGAAGAAAAAAGAAAAACACTGGGATGCATGAATATGATTTTATTGCATCAGGGATGCAGGACGCGTACCTATCAGCATCTCTGAAGAAACATCTAATAAAATCAATATATTTTGAAATTAACACAGATTAAATGTATTACAATAGTGATTGATTGATTTTAACAACATGTCAACCTGTCTAGGGTTATTTTATGTATAGAGGTTAAAGAATTGTGTTCATTATATGTTCATAGGTTGGGTTTCTTTGTTTAATGGAATATCAACCTTCGTAACTGACTTTGGTATTAAATAACCTAACAATGATTGATATTATTTCTCTTAATTTTTTAGATGAGGCTTGATAATTAGTATTATTTGTATTATTCAAACTATTGTCCTCATCTTCATTGTTATTTGTACAATGTTTTGGCCGATGTGCTCTCCAGACTTCTTAAGGTATTTATTGTCAGACTCAGGAACCTTCTCAATTCTTCAATTGGACATATAACCTAACTCCTTTATCCACTAGGCTAAGACAGTTCTAAGTGACAGTTATCTCTAGACTGCAGGTTCAATCCTGGTCAGGAGCAGCAGTATCATAGAATAATAATTAACACATCTTAACACATGTACCCCAGCTATGGTTAGTGGAATGAGAACAGGATACCCCCATGGATTGAATAAAGGGTTAGGTTCAAAGTTCCGTGATGGCTCCTGATTATGACTAGAAGGTTCCAGATTACGACAAGAAATACCTGAAGAAGGCCGGAGGGCACATCAGACGAAATGTTGTACAAATAACAATGAAGATGAGGACAATAGTCCGAATAATACAAATAATACTAATGATTGATATGCTGTAAAACTGACAAACTACATTGTACTATTATTATTGTTACCATTTCTTTGTTTAATGGCATATCAACTTTCATGGGTTATTTAATGCTAAAGCCCTCTTTGTAGAAGAATAGTAGTGGTACTATTTAACCCATAACTGTAGAGATAAGAGGATTCATACCTTTCCCAAGGGTATTAGTCTGAAAGTGAATATAATAGAGTAACTGGAGTTCAAACTCACTATATCACAGTCCAGCATGTTAGCAAGTATGACACAGGGACTACCTCTTGTACATTCATATTTTTTTTCGATACCGGCCCTCGCCAACTCAGCGTATAAGTAGCACAGGGATCTGTGTGGTAAAGTAAGGAGCTGATGGTAGGTGCTCCACCTCAGACGCAAAAACAATCCCCATGGTCTAGACTCCCTCGCTGATTGGCTGATACCGACTTTAGGCCACCCCAACGACTATTTACTTATTTCTATTTAATAATAGTCATATGGTATATGAGTAAACAATTATAGGTTCAAGTAACTATTCTTAATACAAATAATTTACAATATATATATATATATATATATATATATAGAGAGAGAGAGAGAGAGAATTTCTATTGAATAAAATTATATTTTTAAACAAATCTATTTAACCTATTAAAAAGGACCTTCTAAAAAGGTACTAGCACTCTGGGTCAAAGTGCACAATAAAAGGGATGCTCCACACTCCCTAGACCTCCAGAACAGGAGCTTCACCACAAGATGCAAGACACTCCTTTTTGGGGGGTGGGGGGATACTTAGCAAGGTCAGTAGAGCACCTGCTCGGAATCACAAGATTCCAGTCCCCACCAACTCAACACACGAGTTGGACAGATTGGGTAATCCAATCTGTGCAGTAAAGAGGGGAGCTGATGGTAGGTGTGGCATTCCACTTAAGGAAAAAACAAAAAAACAAAACCAACCTCCTTGGTCTGGCACTAGCGATAAGGGGATAGACTCTCTCGCTGTCCAGCTGATACCAACAAAAGGCTAGTCCACTAACTTTACTTTACTTTACTTATTACCCCAATGGCCAGGCTAGCTCAGTCGATAGAGCATTCGGCTAGAAACCACTAGGTTCTTAGTTCAATACCGGCCCTCCCCAACTCAGTGTATTAGCATAGGGATCTGTGTGCTAAAATAAGGAGCTGATGGTAGGAGTGGTGCTCCACCTCAGACGCAAAAACAATCTCCTTGGTCTAGCGCTAGTGAAAAGGGGATAGACTCCCTCACTATCCAGCTGATACCGACAAAGGGTCAGTCCGCTATCTTTACTTATTACCCCTCTACAGAGGATACAGAGTATTCAAAGTCTCGTGATAAGGTAAATAGCAAGTGAGATTTGCACTCATCAATACTTTAGATTGAATCATTTGGCTCCAGTAATGTCATTTTTGTAATGCCTACATTTTGCAACATGGCAATCAAATGAAATGTAAATCTTTCACAGATATTTCTGATATTTTTCAAAAGATTTGTTAAAAGTGATAAAAGTTGGTTAATTTGTGTTCTCTGTACAAAGTGTCCAATTTTTCAGAGAGTTTTTCCATCAAACCTTCTGCATTCAAAGTTTCATGGTTCATTTCAAATATGGTGTCCTTTGCTTTTGCCTAGAAGGTAAAAGTAAGAGATATATGTTTTTTGAAATGATGTCAACATAATCTGGACAATTCAGGATAACAACACCTGCTTCTTTGTCAGGTCTAGTAATGCAAATATCTGAATTCGATTTTTAAAATTTTGCTTTCTCATAGGGGTTCTTTATAAGATATATATATATATATATATATATATGTGTGTGTGTGTGTTTGTTCGAAATACGCCAGACTACACAGCGCAGAGTAGCATCGTCAGTTATGTTATTGACTGGATTCATAGGGGGGTTTTGGGTCTTTCAACATAATACCCCCCTCAGCCAGCCAGACCCCATTGGAGACGATCAACCTCCAACAGAAAAATGGCTTAATATAGATTACGTCAACGCAGTCCTCAACCTCTTTACTCCCGATTGGCCAATTCCACAGCCAATCACCGTTAAGGGTAGTTTTTATAAAATAGGATTGCACGACTTTTTTTTAAAGTAATATGTTGGCATAGCTGAGATGATACTCTAGGAGCAACGCTCAATGGAGAAATGAAGAAAAACACATTGCATGGATATCTGAGACATTATATATATATATATAATATACACACACACAAACAGTATATAACTCGGAGTCTCCTACACAAGACCTCATCATGCATCCTGAAGACCGAAATGTTATAGCGTTGACATTACTATCAAGAATAAATATTCTTCCTTGAGAACATTGTTTTGTTTACATTTCTCTCCGCACACATATATAGGTTTATATAAATAAACAGTGGGAGATTTTTTCTTTAGATCAATATTAGTGGCCATTTCCTTTTTTCAATGCTAATCATGTTCAGTTTTCAATTGAAATGAGTTTATAAATTTAACAGATATTTCTCCTATTTCTGTTAGGGGATTTTTTTTTTTTTTTTTTAACTTTCTGAATACAAAACCAGAAACAACCTAAAATAAAAAAAAACAATGCTCTGCTACCAGTATTAAATTAATTTTGACATTAATCGCTCTTCTGTCAAGGAAACACTAAAACTCATTTTTAAAACTCTTTTTTAAGTAAAGTAAACGCCAGACACTGTTATGAAAACAAATCACATTTTAAAACGAGGTTTTGTGTCTCTTCTATACAAAAATCTCCCACACACTCATGCAATTTACATTTCCAGAAGTTTCAATAGTTTTTTGTTTGTTTTTTGTTTTTTTCAAAACATTTTTAATTGATTTCCTATTAGAAACCCTTCATGAAATCTAAATCTTTTTACAAGGTGATTTCTAGACATTTATTGATCCCCCTTTTTAAAATCATCCAAAACTTTACCAATCACTTGTTAAAATATTGCTGCTCTTTGAGCAGCAAGGTAGTCTATCCCCTTTTTTCGATAGAACAGGGAGATGGTTCTTGGGGAAGGCTGTAAAAACTTTATCTAACTCCAAATATAGCTGTTATCTGTTTTTGTTTCTAATTTTCATCAATGAGTCAACTATTAAACTCTACTAAAAGAGGCAAATGGTGTATATATATATATATATATATATATATATATATATATATAGTTATTTACTAACCTTAGCTTAGATGTGGTCCAAAGCCAGAAGTATGAGGCACCCAATGAGAATTTAACTCACTAACCATGGTCTGCAAATCTAGCTTGCTAACCATTATACCACATGAGGTGCCCATGTTTTATAATTATATATATATATATATATATATATATATATATATATAAATAAATAAAAATGGAGAGTCGGTGTCCATCTGTCTGTAACTGAAACTACATCGACTGCTTATGTTACAATATCCTCAGGAATGGCATAAGTTTATCAATCAGAATTTAATTCAGTCAAAATCATTAATACATAAAATAAAGAACAATCCTGTATTATATATATATATATACTCAGAAATAAAGCATACAGCATTAGACAGTCCACATTGTTTGTTAAAACAAGTTTTAATAAATACATGCCCAGTATTATTGATTTATATATAGTTTGTTTTATTTTAATATATATTTAAAGTTATCTAACAGAGTTTTATGAAAAAAAAGGGATAGCCTCCCTCACTGTCTGGCCAATACTGACAATAGGCCATTCTTGCAGACTTTACTTATACCACAATACTAAAGTTTATTGTTTTGGTATTATTTTGTTGTTGGCTTCTTGCAGAGTTGGAGAGAAGAGTGTCTTCTTCTAAGGTAAGGTCATAGGTTTTAGGAGTTTATATATATATATATATATATATATATATATATATATATATATATATATATATATAACTTTGCACATTTTGTAAATTGTATAAACACAAACACAATTTACTTTCAAGAAAGTAGGTTAAAAAATATTAAAGTCCTGAATACTGATGATTTATCTCCTTTGAAATACCTTCACTGTATTTGAATTAGGTATCACCAAAATTTCATGTGTTCTTTTTTTGTTTTATTGTCTTTAACTCTTAACATCCTGTAGAGAATTTTCTTAGTTCAGAGCCCTTTTCCTATAAGGATTTATCAAAAAATGGCTAAAAATGGCCTTTTCATTTGAAGTTACCTGTTATTTGCTTTAAATCAAGAAATTTTAAATATTTAATATTATATTTAAAAAAAGGCTATTGAATGTGATTTCCGTCCAGGTGGAATAGATGTTAAGAGTTAAACCAGAAGAATTTTATAAATCCTCTTAAAATGGCATATTTTGCAGTTTTTTTCTCCCTTAAAGATGTGCTCTTTTTGATGTGATTTATTTCATTGTTATAATAAAAAATTAACAGAATTTTTTGCACATTTTGTTAAAAATGTACATTTAAGTTCTGTTTTAAGGAGAGAAAAAAAGAAATAAGTGATAATTTACAATTCTAATTTTTTTTAAAATAAAAAGCTTATAGAAAGGGTGTGGTGCTGTTATACCTAATTTGAAGATGTCATAAGTTTGAGTTATTTTAGGGACTTGTGTTAAGCACATTTAAGTAAACACTATAAATTATTAAAATCAGTTATAACAAAAAAAAAAAAAAAACAAAAAATTATGAATTATGAAAATTATTAAATACAATTTTTGGTGTCTCATGCAAAGAGAAAATATTATTTCCCAGCATTTCGTTTTTTTTTTTTTTTTTTTTTTTTTTTTTTAGAAAGGATTTAAATTTAACCCAGATTATACATATCAAACTGAAAAGGTTATATTACTTATAAATAGAATTATTCAAAACCATCTATACATATATAAAGAGCAGTTTGTGTGTATGTATGTCTGGAGGAAACTGAAAATAAAACAATTAATGACAAAGTTAATTTTTATTTATATATATATATATATATATATATATATATATATATATATATACACACACATTCACTATCACCAGATCTTGCTTTCTGAACAAAAATAACGAAGATTTGACTTATATTTTAGTGACAACAATTAAAACATAAAATTTAAATGATTTTTTTTGCATTTAGTATCTTAAATAGGAGACATTAATTTTTCTTTTCAGGATGTCTAGATCAACACAAGATCTTTTTTTACATAGGGATTTTAATGGGGCATCCTGTGAGGATGCAACTCACAATTCAACAATAATGGATCTGCAAGACTACCTTTTTGCCCCCCCTTCTACCCAGGCAATGCCGGGTAGCCATTTCTAGTAAACTATAAATCATAAAACTATTTACAAAGATTAAATAAATCAAGAATACAGTGTCTATATAACTTGGAACACGTTTGACAGTTCAAATTTTAAGTAGGTTTAACTCGGTCAGTAGAGCACTTGCTTAGGAATTGCAATGTTCCTGGTTCAATACCAGCCCTCGTCAAATCAGCACATGAGTAGCACAAGGACCTGTGCGCTCAAGTAAGGTGTTTATGGTAGGTGTGGCGCTCCACCTCAGATGCAAAAAAAATCTCCCTGGTCTAGTGCTAGTGAAAAGGGGATAGACTCCCTTGTCTAGCTGATACCGACATTAAGTCACCCTGTCAACTTTATATGAAGAAAAAACAAGTTGGAAAAATCTGAGAAAATGCAAAAAATATAAATGGAAAGATAGATAAACCAACACAAACAAATAATTCAATTAATATTTTGTCTTTATTAAAAGACTTTATCAGCATTCTTTGATTCAATTTTTATCAATTAGAAGATGTATGTGTAGGTTAAAATAACGATAATTATAAAATGCTATGTTTACTAATTCTAATACCTACTGTATATAAATCAAATTTCGAAAACCTATTTCTTAGACCAAAAAACTGGTGCCAACCTACACAATACCAACAATAGGCCACTCTTGCAGACTTTACTTATACCACATACTAAACTTTATTGCTTTGGTATTATTTTGTTATTGGTTTCTTGTAGAGTTGGAGAGAAGAGCGTCTTCTTCTAAGGTAAGGTCATTTTGTATTTCATTTATAATATAAAAAAAACAACTTTTTTTGGAAGCTTTATATATATATATATATATATATATATATATATATATAAATAAAAAGTCATCCACAGACACGTGTTTTGGCATTTCACGCCTCTTCAGTGTGGCTAGACATAACAACTACCTCTGACCAGGAGCAAAATCTGACTGACTTATTGTCAGTCCGATTTCTTAACCTCTCGGCCATTTGACAGGGCCTTAAAGGGGTGGTGTTTAAACTATTTAAATACATACATTTGTTTACATATTTTACGATCACTAGAGAGATCCAGTCTGTGAACAGATATATATCATATATATATTTCTAAACTTTGCACATTTTGTTAAATTGTACAAATACACACGATTTATTTTCACGAAAGTTGGTTCAAAAATACTAATATAACTTGTGCCAACCTACACAAGTAATAATTTTGGAATGGTTGAAATTTGAATTTAAACCTAATGAGAAGGGCTATTAAACTGTAGCCTAAAAAATTAATTCCATAAATTAATGATTTTATGACAATAAAATTAAGGTTGGTCTTTACACAAGATATCATATATCATGACGACAGCACGGATTCCTTTGATTCTCTCGCCATCTGTCCCTATTATGAATGTAAGTTTTTGCTGGTCAACCAACACTAGTGTGTCCATGTGTAGGAGTCCATACTTATTAATAAACATATTTTGTTAACATGACTTCATACAGTAAACACAGTTCTTAGAATAATTAATTTATTTAATATTTATCAGTTTGCTTTAATTTCAATTTAACTGTAGTATATACCATAATTATTTATGCATAACACACACCTCTGACACTTTGGATGACTAAATTCTGGAAAAAATATACTTGTGCAGAGATGCTAATAGGTACTCATTCTGCATCCCTGACTCACAAAAATCTAAAAGGACTCAGTAAAATCATATCCATGTGTCCCACATTCTTTTCTTTTTTCTTCCCTCACCCTAACTGTAAATACATTTCAATTTAATTTGTTAGAAATGATTTACACAGGGTAGGTTACAAAGTAAAGAGTTAGCCGGCTTTAGTTGTTTCCCCAGATCATAAATAAAAACCCTACAATTTATTAAGAAACTTTAGTTGGGACCCATAAATTTTTTCTGGGGACTCGTTCAAAACAAATATGTGCATCCCAGGATGCACCAAATTAAAAAGCTATCAGCATCTCAGCTTCTATATAATACGCACTAACATTTTAGAATTTTTAACAGCTAAATCTAATCTAAATTCACCATTTGTTCAACTTTTTAATCGGTTCATACTGACTAAAAAATAATTTATATAATTTTGATTATGTCTTAAAACACAAAATTTACAGAGTATTTATAGCAAACACACAGGACATGTTCACATCCAACAAATTTGTGGTGAAAATAAACTCACATTACAAACAAAATTATAAACACACACACACACACTGATGGATATTTCTCTGTAATGGCGTAAAATATTAGTTTTGACTATAAATATAAATACTTTCAGTCATCCAATCCTGAATATGGTGAGGTATGTAGCCAGAAAGAAAGTTATATAGTTCTTTTATATGAAAAATACTGCGTAATTAGTGTGTTTGTGTATATATATATATATATATATATATATATATATATAAATAAAGAGAGAGAGAGAGAGAGAGTCAAGAATTTAAAATGAAATAAAAACTTAAGAAAAATTTCTTTAAAAAAAACTTTTCATGGACCAAAATTTTTTTTTTTTTTTTTTTTTTCAACTGGATTCATATGAAGCATGAACTAAATATATATTGTTTGAATTCTCAATTTTAATAAATTTTTAAATACTCACATATATTTAGTTTATGCTTTATAAGAATCCAGTAAAAAAAAAAAAAAAAAAAAACAATTAAAAAAAAAGTTTTTTGTTCATGAAAATTTTTTTCATAAATTTTTTCTCAAATGTTTTCTTAAAAAGTTTTTTTTATAAATTCTTGACTAATTTAGAAACATACGCAAGAACTTGACATCTATATATACAGTGATGCTGATGGCTTTTTGATTTAGTGCATCCTAGGATGTACACATTTGCTTTGAATGAGTCCCCAGGAAAATTTATGGGTCCTGACTAAAGTCTTCTAACTTCTACCTCGTAACCTATCCTGTGAAATTCATTTCTAAGAAAATATTGAAATGTATTTACTGTTAGCAAAATCATATCCATGCATCCCAGAGTTTTTTTGTTTTTTTTTCTTCCCTCACCATTTCAAGCTGTGTATTTTTAGATTTTTGTGCATCAGGGACGCAGGACGCGTACCTACCAGCATTTGTGTATATATATATATATATATATATATATATATAAGACATGAAATAATGACCTTACATACAAGGTATGATTCATAAAAATAATATATAGACAGGAGCCTAAAAACTAAGTCTAAATAAAGAAGTGCTCACTGCTGAGCAACTTATATAATAAAGTGAATTTACGTAGCACTAATACTCTTGGGAAAGGTATGTATCCAACTATTCTCCCTCCAGCTATGGGTAAATAGTAGAGCAAAGTGGGATCTTTAACCTTGGTTAGGCAACCAGTCTAGGAGAAGGAAAACTAAATTCAAACCTGTTAAAATCCACCTAAGAAATTGACCTTGTGGGAAATATTTATATAATAAAGTAATGATGCCTAGACTGTTGTCTAGAACAGTCAGTGCAAATTTTTTTGGAAAAAAAAAAAAAAAAAAAAAAAAAAAAAAAATATATATATATATTTGGGCAGCATTCTTTCATTTATGTGGAATTAAACAAAAGGCAGGTCTCCTGTTTACCGATTTTATTGGTGATCTTTTCAAGCTTTCTGGCCAACTTGTTTATATTTGGATGGAAATGTACAATGTACAAAAATACATATACATTATATATATATATATATATATATATATATATATATATATATATATATATATATACACACACACATACATACATACAGCCCAACCATTTCCAATCTCATGAGCCCATAGATGAACAACACATATCAATCAGTCTAGACATTCTTGATAAAGGAGGTTCACACCTCTGAAATATTGAATGAAATAAAATGAAAATTAACACACACCATCTAACAAAATTTCTCATTTATTTCACATCCATGCTTCACACAAAAATCACAAAAAATATATATACACTCACTAAATGTACCGACAAAGAAGTATATGTGGACTTCACAATGACAACATTATATATATATATATATAATTTTTATTTTTAAAATTTTCAGCAGGTTTTAGGAAAATACAGAATTGTGAAAGTGCAACATCCTCCCCTTCAACTATTCTTTTTTTCTTAAACTGAAAATTAATCTCAAGGGCAATATTTGATGATATGGAGAATATTAAAAATAGTTTCAGAGATGCTTCGACCAAGGTAAACTTGCTGGAATGAGTGTGTTGTGCCTTATACACAAATAATTACATTTATTTACTTATAATACTCACTTATATAATTAGGTTTATTTACTAAAGTAAAATATTTTGTAGCCAGCTCTCATATCCAGGATATTAATTTTATTTCACTTGCCTACAAATTCCATTAATTAGACATAGATTAGGCGTGGAATGCAAAATGTATTTAGGTAAGTATATATATATATATATATATATATATATATATATATATATTAGATGGATCAAAATACAACATTCTAAAGATTCACTGTTGCTATGATGGCCTTCACCATGAGGCAGAAAATAGGAGGAGTATTTTCAGGAGTCATGTCTGGGAAAATCATGACCATTTAATGTTAACTTGTCATTTGTTCAAGATTTATTGTAAATTGGGGGAAACAGATAACTCATCATATACATATATATGTGATATGGGGCACCATCTCTACCATTTGGCCCCTGATACAAGAAAAATTACCAGAGGGCAATTGAAGATCATAAAAATAAAAAAAATTCCATGGTATTCAATCATATATATATATATATATATATATATATATATATATATATATATATATACACACATTCTTATTTTGGCTTGTAAGCCAAATATGAGGAATACCAGAATAATTCTTTGATTTCCCATTTATTTTACGCTTAGAGATTTAATTTTTAACTTTTTATTTTATTTTTTTCCTTATGTAAATCAACTGGCAGTGTGTGCATGTAAGCACATGTATGTGTATATACTACATACATACATACATATATATATATATATATATAAGTTTTAGCAGCAAAACAAAACAAAAAAAAAAAATAAATGAAGAGTCACAATTTTGAATGAGTCTAGATAATAAATATTGGAGAATCCACACAATACGTATTTGTAGAGCAAGTTCAGGGAAATGAATCAGCAATAGAAACAACACAAGTTTTACCGAAAGGATTTTCAGGATAATTCACACACACATAAGAATATGCGCCCTCTGGGCGTAAGTATTTAAGTTTTAATGAAATGAAATATATTAAATCAGAAAGATTAATAAAATTAAATAACAGTGCATATAAAAAGATTACACGTTTTTAAAATCATATCTTAATTGGTTTCTGTATAAAATCATTCATAGGATTGAATTTAAGATGTTAGAGAATAAAACAATAATATTAAAAGGTCAATATCACCAAGTAATTATTTATCAAACCTGTTTTTTTTTTTTGTTAACCAGTATTCAATTAACAACACCATATATTATGTAAACCTTTATTTCTTATTGATATATCAGACATGTTGCAGGATTTTAAATGCCCTAATAACATGGGCTGTTTTGAGGCAAATCTAACTCAGATTTTCATAGAGACCTAGTTAATAAACAAGATTTATTCTATGTATTAATGAATATTGACTATAAATTAAATACTCATTGATAAACTTACACAATTCCTGAGGGTATTGTGACATAAGTAGTGACAGTTTTGGTTACAGACAGACACAGGACCTCCATTATAATAAGATGTGTGTGTATAAAATCTTGTGTTACACTTTCCATTAACTTCCTATGTCACTAGAGTATTCATATTTTTCTATCTGATGATTGTAGTGACACATACAATTCAGAGTAACAAAATGAGTATATATTCATTTATGCAACTCCCCTGCCATGAGCAAGATGTGACACAAGGTCATTTTTGAAGCAGAGTACTCCTGTTGAGCTCATAATATTTTGGGGCCCGTTTTAGCTGTCGGTAGAGCGTCAGACTAGGAATCACAGCCCTCGCCAACTCAGCGTATGAGTAGCACAAGGAACTGTGCAGTAAAGTGAGGAGCTGATAGTAGGTGTGGCGCCCCACCTCAGACACCGAAACAATCTCCTTGGTCTAGTGCTAGTGAAAAGGGGATAGACTCCCTCACTGTCTGGCTGATACCGACTTTAGGCTGCAATAGGATTGGGACAATCATATAGGTACTAGGGCTTGATGTAACCAGCTGATTGATCGGAGGAAGTCCTTTCTAACCGCCTGTCTGGCCTAAGTAAAGACCAAAGTGGAGTGTTGCATGTCATGGACTGCTCAGCCACCAGGGTTCTATCTTTAGGCATCATGGGTCGCCACTCATGGCCCCATTGGGAAAGGGGTCTTACCCCTCTACAGAGGTGCAGTCAGTGTATTCTAAAGTCCCACCGACAGGGCTGATAAGGACTTATTTCTTAAAAAAAGATATATTCATTTTTCATCAGTGTAAACTATTCATAGAACAAACAAATAGTTTTTATTTGAATTAATATGGGAAATTTCCACCTACAAATAAATTTAGGGGTAAAAAAGAAAATAAATTAAATAAATACATTTTTTATCACTAACTCAAACAATTATGAACTGAATTTAAGTTTTTGTCATGTGTACAAAAATCTTTTTTAGAAAAATAAAATTATGTTTCAAAATACTCACGGGTTTAGGGTTACATTTTTAAAAATAATATTTTTAATGTAAAAGAAAAAAAAAAAAAAAAAAAACAATTCCTAAAATAAACAAACATTGTAATACGCAAATTCTTAGTGAATTTTTTTTTTAATTGGATAAGGAATTTGCTAAATTATTTTCCTCTTATTCTTTTCTCTTTCACTGTTCCAAAAATCCATTTAGTCCAGTCATGGAGCAGGTACTTCTGCTAGTATAAGATTTATTTTTCTCTCGTTGGATCTACAAAAATTACATAAATGTGTGTGTGTGTGTGTGTGT
Source organism: Doryteuthis pealeii (assembly GCA_023376005.1). Lineage (NCBI taxonomy): Eukaryota > Metazoa > Mollusca > Cephalopoda > Myopsida > Loliginidae > Doryteuthis > Doryteuthis pealeii. The sequence goes on from CM042155.1 coordinate 52,432,036, forward strand.
ATATACAAGTTTTTGTAGATCCAACAGGAGAAAAATAAATCTTATACTATACTAGCAGAAATACTTGCTCCTTGACTGGACTAAAAGGATTTTAGGAATATATATATATATATATATATATATATATATATATATATATATATACCTACCTGATGATCATATTCATGAAACTTGGAGTATTGGGTCAATTACTAATATCATATTTGCTGTATATAATTTCTTTGTATTGAACACAGTTTTATTTTCTACTATTTACTGTCATTTTTTAAACTGACAGCATTGGTTTTTAAATAAAATGGCAATTATACCATTTTAAGTAGTGTATGTGAGTATGCGTGTGTGTGTGTGTGGGGGGGGGTGATGTGGCGTAACTTATTGCAACTGTGGGAAATTGAATTGGTAAGTCAAGTTACATTAAGAGCCGATGATGCCTGTTTTCACTTTGCACCAATGCCTTAGAAAAGGCATGAAAACCCACCTCTTATTTCTGGAGGTAAAAATAGTGTATTTACCCAACCCCTCTGCACAAGCAGGATATGTGGCACAAGATCAATTTTGTAAAGCAGAGATTAGCAGGTTTTAATTCAGAGTTTTCCTTCTAGACTGTTTACCATACCAAGGTTAATGAGCCCAGTCTGCCCTGTTATTTATCCATAGCTGGAGGAAAATAGATGGAGTCATGCCTTTCCCAAGGGTATTGGCGCTATGTGAAATGCAACCAGCCTTGTCCAAGATTTGAACTAGTGTCAGTGTCCATTACACCACAGACACCTCCAAAAGTAAAATAGTAGTGTATGTTGGTCTCTGCACAAGTAAAAAATTGACCATGTGTCACGTTCTAAGCAGAGTTTAATAGGTTTGAATTCAGAGTTTTCATTATCTTTTCCCCAGTCTGCTCTACTATTTATCCACAGCTAGAGGGAGAATGGTTGGATACATACCTTTTCTAAGGATATTAATGCTATGTGAAATGCAACCATCCTTGTCCAGGATTTGAACTCAGGTCTATGAGTCCATTTTCCTATGACGATATAATTAAAAGTAAAGTCGTCGGGGTGGCCTAATGTCGGTATCAGCCAGACAGCAAGGGAGTCTATTCCCTTTTCACTAGCACTAGACCAAGGAGATTATTTTAGCATCTGAGGTGGAGCGCCACACCTACCATCAGCTCCTTCCTTTACCACACAGATCCCTGTGCTACTTATATGCTGGATTGGTAAGGGCTGGTATCGAACGAGGAACCTTGTGGTTTCTAGCTGAATGCTCTACCGACTGAGCTAACCCGGCCTTATGACAATGTATGGATAATATAGTTTGCTATATTTATAAGGAGTGTTCAATATCATTGATAGAGCATGAATATAAAAGTTAGGGTAGCAAAGACATGAAGTCAATGGTGCTTGTAACTGACAATTTCTCACCTATGCAATAAACTGTCAATCACTGTCATTTATTTCAGGTCTTTGCTAGTCTAATTTATATATATTAGAAAAACAAAGTGTTCCAAAAACAATTAATTGATGTTTGTTTTGTTTTATGGCATATCAACCTCAGTGGGTTATTTAATGCCAATAAAGTTTTGAAATAAATCAATTCTTAATGGATAATACAATTTTTTTTATAAATACATTTTTCTATTTAACCCATAGATGGGACCCTAACAGGTACTACCACTCCGGGTCAGAGTGGACCAGAGATCAATGGTGATGAAGGGGTGCTCCACATTCCCCAAACCTCCAAAACTGGAACCTCACCATCAGATAGAGTTTAACGTCATTCCCAGGACATGCAGACCCTCAGTCACCACCTTCTAGCACCCATTTGATAAAAAGGGGTTGGGGCTTGCCATAAGGGTTAATTGACGTTGATGTCGATGCTTAAACATTTCGGTTTATGTTAAAACCTTCCTCAGAACAATATAATAGAAAAGAAAAAAAAAATTACTTTAAAAAGGTGATGGATGTTTATATAAAACCTTCATCAGGATGGTTTTACATAAATCGAAACATTTAAGCATTAACATCAACATAAATTCATCTTTTTTTTTTTTTGGAATACAATTTATATATATTGCTGGATTCATTTCCATATTTTACCCCCATATATATATATATATATATATATATATATATATATATATATATATATATATATATATAAAATGCATGCATGCGTGTGCTTATAGATTCATGTATTGACACATATACACACTTTCTTGTTGTAAGAAAAATACTGTATGATTTTCATAGTTAATTTGCACACATTGAAGTTGTTAATGCCACCAAAATAAAATGAAAATTTTTTTTTTTTTCTGGTAAGATTGTAAGGTGTGTTTGCTTAGTTGAGCAAATAATCTAGGGTGGCTGAATGAAGATTGATTTCTTAGAATTAAGAAGTGAATAAGCAAGAGTGAACTACAGGAACTGGACAAACTTCTGATAGGTTTAAACAAAATCTAATTTCAGATATTTACAATTCCATAAAAAAAATAGTATGATCATTAGTTTCAATGGAATTAAAATAATTACTAGTTTATTAGAGGTTTGAAAACCAGAAACAACAACAACATTGGGATGCCAAGATAAATTATTATCACCAAGTGCACACACAGAAATATATATATATATATATATATATATATATAGCTGTTAATATGACTGATATTTAAGCCTTTTCTTTGTTATATATATTGCTCTGTATATAATTCCCCAATTATCATGCATTGAGCTTTCAATATGGACAATACCAATTCTAATATTAAAAAGAAAAGGCCTGCTTAGAATCATTCCTACCACCAACTTACTTATATATATATATAGCAATAGCATAATCTTTACAGATCACTGCCATCCCTCACAATCCTATAATCCCACCGCCAGAACCTTTCCTCGCATGAGCCCTCAAATGACTCATCAAACCTGCTGCAGATCCACAAAGTTTGATGCAAATATGACATAGGAAGGATGTCCTTCCCATTGTATTGGATGATAAAATTTGATGCTTATGCACCACCACATGTCTCTTATGACCAGAAGCTGACTTACAGACTTTGTTACAGATTATACACACACACACACACACACATATATGTATATATATAATAGACCCCAATATATAATAGGCCCCAATTTTGGTCGAAAAATAAATTTATTATGGAATAACGGTGTTGAGTTTTTCGTTCCTTTCAAAGATAAATATTGCTCTGTATATAATCTAAAAAGATTATTATACATTGAGCTCTCTGTAGTGATTTAAAGATTCACTGTATTTATACATACTGGATCATACAATAATAATACAGTGTGTCTTAGATATCACACATAGAATCATCCCTTACTACCAAGTTTTGGATACCTCACATCTATCTATCTTACACACATATACACATACACACACACAGAGTTGAAAATTTTGCAATATTTTGCTATGTGCTAGTTTATGGCACATATATTATGAAACCAAACAGTTCAAGAGGTACTCCCTGTAGTAGGTATTATTGTATTAGTTGATAAAAAATGACAGTTAAATATTCTATAAATTTGACAACGTTTTAATCATCAACCACACATTACAGCAATGAATCCTCAGTTTGTTTATATTTTGATCTATGATATACATAAATATATTTCATATTTCACACAAGCTTAACAGGACTTGTAAATAATAAAAATAATTAAATATTTATGACATAATAGAATTGTTACAAAATCTACAAATGAGAAAATAAAATAGCAACATTCTCAATAAAGGTTCCAATTGATTCAAGATTAAAACATACAGGTAATAATATACCTGGATTCAAGGGCTCAAGATTAACAGGGTCCTGGTGTCCTGAGGGACACTAGAATATTTGTTGTGGATGAGTTATGAGTCTTAGTTTGTGACCTTGACAGACAGGGATGGGTCTAAACAGAGAGGAGAGGTGTGTTGATGGACAGGGATGGGTCTAAATAGAGAGGAGGGTGTGTGTGCGTGGGGAGGAGAGAAACTTTAAATGAAGGCAGAACAGTTACGATGGAATCATTAAAATATTCAGGAGATCCCTAAACCACTGTTTGCCTTTAAAAAAAGAAAAAAAAGAAGAAAAAAAAAAAAAAAAGGTCACCAATAATAATTTTACAGCAGAGTTCTAAGAATATCTCCGAGTTGAAAATGGATTAGGGTTACAGAGATGCTGATAGGTACGCATCCTGCATCCCTGACGCAGTACAATCATATCCATGCATCCCAGTGTTTTTCTTTTTTCTTCCCTCACCATTTCAAGCTAACTATAAATACATTTCAATAGTTTCTTAGAAATGAATTACACAGGATAGATTACAAGGTAGGAGTTAGACAGCTTTAGTTGTTTCCCCAGATCATAAATAAAACCCCTACAATTTATTAAGAAACTTTAGTTGGGACTCATAAATATTCCCGTGAACTCCTTCAAAGCAAATATGTGCGTCCTGGGATGCACTAAATCAAAAAGCTATCAACATCACTGTGGTTTGGTGAGTATTGTATGAAGGATGTTGCACTTGCACAAATCAGTAATTTGCCAAAACCTACTGATTAAAAATATCAAGATTGATTTGATATCTGCACCCCACCCCCACCCCAATTGGCACTGATAGCAGTCTAGGCATCAAGATATAACCACTAAGTTGCTCAGTAATGCAGATGTCTTTACTTAAACTTCAAATTTTAAAACTCCTGTCCCTATACTTCTGTTTATCATGCCTTGTATGTGAAATCATTATTTTATATCTTTAAAAAAAAATTTTTGAATTAAATAAAAAATAAATAGAATTATATAATTTTCAAAGAAAGAAAAACTTAAAAAACCGTCATTGTAAAATCTATCTGAAGAGGTTAGACTCATTTTGAGTTTCTGGTCAAAATAAATTATAGTCCAATGACAGTTTTTAGTTTTTCTTTCTTTGAAAGTTGAATATTGCTCTGTATATAATTGATTTATTAGTTATTATACATGGAGCTCTCTTAGGGATTTATAAAAATCCTTATATGAATCTATATGTTTGCACCTACAAGAGCATGCAGTATGGTTGTACAGTGAGATTTCGTTGATCCCAAATAGAATCATCCCTTACACATGGATACATATATAGAAGAACACTCAAAGATTTACATGAAGAGGGGGGGATAAACAACAACACGCAGATAGACAGTTAATGATTAAATCTATTTACTTTTGTGCCAACAGCCATTCAATATCTCAGATCTGATTAACAATGTAGAATAATCATACTAAGTTCCAATTACCATCGAATTGGTAAGACAATGCAACAAGTAGCTGTAACTCAATACAGATCTAACCTTGCTGTAATCCTACTGCAGAATGCCAGAGTATTTATGAAACTTCATAACATCATAGAAACCAAGCAGCCAATCAGGACTCAAGGAATGGAATCACCCAAATACATGAATGGATTATTCTTGAGTCCCATAAGTACCAGCTATCTTGGGCACCAGTTTAGTTGTGCTTAGCCAGTTGCTGTTGTCTAAACCAACAGTATACTGACTGACCGACTTCAACAAACAATTCTCTAGAATTAGCATAAATTGCAAGAGCCAGCTTTTCTTCCTTACAGAATGTCAGAGCCATGTCATCGGGAACTTTATTTCCTGGTAGGGTCACCCAATGTGGACAGCTCTGGCACCCAGTGGTATTAGTGTCACAAATCGGCCAAAAGGGATCTGACAACAAAATCCAAAGGGTGTCGCTATCAAACAATGGCTTTTGGTGTACTTGTCACTGCATCTATGGAAAATCTGCAGCAAACAAGAGCATCTCCTTCCCCTGACCAGGATATGCATGTGGGGTTTGGGGACCATTTGTGAGTTTCCTATTCCCTTGTTACTCCTTTCATGAATTCACCACAGGTGAATTTGGTGGATGGTTTGGTTTGTTTAGTTTTGTGGCATATCAACCTCGGTGGGTCATTTAATGCCGACTAAGTTTTGGGTTCATAGCGGTAGTTTGGTAGAAAACAAATGTATATACGTATAGATTTTAACTATTGTTCAATTACTCCTATTTTTGAGTACAATCCCACTTCTTTTAGGAAATATAAAATCTAGGATGGTCTTATTTTCGTGAAAAGTTTTTTCAAATTACTTGCTTGGTAGTATTTTGTTCACACCAGATCAAAGTCTACAAGCTCTAACAGTATATGTTTCACTGTAAATCTCTCTTGGCATTTAGTACATATTGGGGATTCTGTGCCCACTAGTAATTGATAATGGGTGATGTAGGTGTGGCCTATGTGAAGGCGGGTCAGCACAACCTGTTCTCTGGAGCCAGCTCAAACGACCCAGAGTGAATGTTGTCACAGATCACAGAAAAGTGTATGATGGATATCTCTGAACACAAAATATTTGACTTGCAATGTATAAAGTAAAATAAAGTCATTGGGATGGCCTAAAGTCAGTATCAGCCAGACAGTGAGAGAGTCTGTCCCCTTTTCACTAGATCAAGGAGTTTTTTGTTTTTTAGCATCTGAAGAGGAGCGCCACACCTATCATCAGTTCCTAACTTTACAGCACAGATCCCAGTGCTACTCATATGCTGAGTTGCCAAAGGCCAGTATCGAACCAGAAACCTTGTGGTTCCTAGGCTGACGCTCTACCGACTAAGCTAATAAAAAATTCAAAAAAGTGCTAGTCCTAAAATTTTGGGACTACAGTGTATATGAAAATATCACTCAGCTTGAAATATCAGGGCTTATAAGTTCAAAAGGTTAACCTATGTTAATACCTTTAACCTTGAAGTGCAGTAAAGCTTGTAGAATTAGTGCTGCAGACATTCCAATTTTCACATGGTAGGCACTCCCAAATATTGGTAGGAAAGAATTACATATATTAAACTTTAGACTTAGAAATTTTCTGAAAACTTTTTTTGTTTTCCTCCTTTAGAACAGTTACTACACTCTGAAGGATGAAATAGGAACAATTTTAGGATGCATCCAAATGGATCTTTTATTATAATGGAGATTTGGTGTCTGTAACAGAGACTATGTCACAATACCCTCAGGAATTGCATAAGTTTATTAATGAATGAATATTTAATTTATTAGTTAAAATCATCATTATTAATACATAGAATAAATCTTATTAACAATGTCTATGAAAATCTGAGTTAGATTTGCCTCAAAACAGCCTTTGTTATTGGTGTGTTCAAAATCCTGCAGTGTGTCTTATATATCACTAAACAAAAAGGTTTACATAATATATGTTGTTGTTAATTTGCATACTGGTTTTAACAAAACCGGATTTAATAAATAATTACTTGGTGTTATTGTTTTATTCTCCAACGTATTAAAATCAATCCTATGAATTATTTTATATAGAAACCAATTAAAATATAATTAAAATATGTAATCTTTTATATGAGTTCTTATTTAATTTTGTCAGTCTTTCTAATTTTATATATTTCATAACTTTAAACCTTAAATACTTACACCATTGCTAGTAACAATAATGTTGGGCAAGCATTTTTCTTTCTTTTTTTTTTTTTTTTAATTTTTGCTTCCTGTTCCACATAATACCACAAAATATTCACACTCAATTCATTGTGTCGACAAAGAACAGGACTAATATTGCTTTAATGTTGGAGGCACGTGATCTAATGGTTAGTCATAGGAAATGGACCTGTCAATCAGAGTTCAAATCCTGGACAAAGATACAGTTTACATATCACTAATACCTTTGGGAAATGTATGAACCCAACTACTCTTCCTCCAGCTATGGGTAAATAGAACAGATTGGGCTCTTTAACCTTGGTTAGGCAACCAGTCTAGGAGAAGGAAAAACTTTGAATTCAAACCTGTTAAACTCTGCTTGGGGTGGTTACTACTAGAATAGGCTCAGTCCTAATTAGTGATCTATTTCACTAATTTTTAATCAAGATTCATCAATTTAATTATATCATTTGATTGATTTCAACTGAATGTCAACTCTGTGGGATTCAGTTGAATACACATATCAGTATTCAGTTGTATTGCAATTTGAATGTGCTCTGAAAATACCAGAGTGAGTTGGTAAATACTTTATATAGCAGGCTGGAATGTTCCATTATGCAAGGTTATTTCAGACCTAGAGGTTAGAGAATTGTGTTCATAACATTTTTTGTGTAGTTGTTTAAGATTCTTTTTGTATACAATCCTATTGAATATGAATAATTTTTAAACAGATTTATTTGACCTATAGAGGGGATCCTAACAAATACCACTCCAAGATTGGTTGGGTTTTATAGCATGTCAACCCATTGCCTCTGAGAATACCAGAGTGAGAAATATATATATATATATATAATATATATATATATATATATATATATATATATATATATATTTTTATTTATTTATTTATTTATAATTAATAATACAATTTCAAAGTCGCTCCTACCATTGGTTTCTGAATAACACTTTTTCGATGTTATTCGTCTTCAGAGGCGTTGACTTTTGAAAAAAAAAATGGACAGTTTTAAACTCCCGGCACGTGCCCACGCAATCTGTTAATCGCTCCTGCATTTTGCTTTCGTCATTCTATATATATATATATAAGTCAGGCCTCATCAACAAGTTGAAGCGACAATTCCTCCAGGCTGTAGTGGTATCAGTGCTGTTGTATGGCTGCACCACTTGGACCTTGACGAGGCACCTGGAAAATAGGCTGGATGGGAGCTGCACAAGGTTGCTATTGAAATGTATTTACAGTTAGCTTGAAATGGTGATGGAAGAAAAAATAAAAACACTGGGACACATGGATACAATTTTACTGTGTCCTTTTAGATTTTTGTGCACGCAAGACGCATACCTATCAACATCTCTGTATGATATGTTATTTTTTTTCCGTCTCCTCTGACAGACTTATTCTTTCTACCTGTTTCATTTCTGTCCTGGATATATCATTAATTTTGGTGTCAAGGCTTCAATTTTGGATAGTATGGAGTACCCCTTCATTGCAATTCTTCTCAGGTCCACTCTGGCTGTTGAAATATTATGAGTATATAAGGTGTCCTGCAATACACCACCTAAATTTATAGACTAGGCGGGGTCACGTGGTCTATTCCTCCGCCAATCAACAGCCATAATGCGTGGCTGATTGACTACTTGAACACTGATACTTTCCATAGTCCATTTGCAATAATTGACGAAGGAACTTACAATACTAAGGATTCTTTACCAAAGGATTACCAAGGATTTCCAATGGACAAGCACTCTTGCTTGATGGCCCATAAAATTGTAACACCATCAGGGTGGTAATGTTTTAGGGTCCCATCTATGGGTCAAATAGATCGGTGTGAAAATTGTTCTTATTGGATAGGAATATGTTAATCCATATAACTGTGCAAACAAATGATTATAGACTAAATGAAATTGTAATTAAAAAAAATGCAAAGGAACAATTAAAAATATAGTTATAATTACAATCAAACTTTTACAAATGAATTGAATTTCAACATGCGGATCCTGGATGCTGCGCAGAAGACCTCCCAAGAGCAATGATTGATAGAGATAGTTGGCTAAAAAGAGTCATGGATATCCATACTGCAAGAATGACCTGGTGATAATGAAGTTGATTAAATAAATTAACCGTTTCCTGTCCTACTACTCTTTATTATTTCCTTCTGTTTTTATGTTGGTTGGCACTGGTGTGTCCATGGGTAGGAGTCCATTGCATATGAGTTGAGGATGCTGTTTGAAAAAATTGTTTCTGAATGCCAAAATTAAAGTTTTCAAGTCTTTATAAAGATGCAGGTACTTTAGCTATTAAGGGATAGGGATTAGAAGAAGAAGAAGAAGAAGAAAAATAAATATCTATGTCACTTAGTGTCCATCTGCTTCAGGCATAATTATTACTTATAATAAAGTCAAAACCAAACATTCTTCTTCATTAAACTCTATTTAAGGTTAAAAGGAGAAGAAAAAAAGACGAAAAAGGACAAAAAATAAAACGCACCCACACAAAAAAAGGGGAAAGAAAAAGGAAAGGGAAAGAAAAGGAAAGGGAAAGAAAAGGAAAGGGAAAGAAAAGGAAAGGGAAAGAAAAAAGGAAAGAAAGGGAAAGAAAGGAAAGGGAAAGAAAGGAAAGGAAAGAAAAGAAAGAAAGAAAAGGAAGAAGTAAAGGAAAAGGAAAGGAAAGAAAAAGAAAAGGAAAGAAAAAAAAGGAAAGGAAAAGGAAAGAAAAGAAAAGAAAGAAAAAGAAAGGAAAGAAAAAGAAAAAGAAAAAGGAAAGAAAGAAAAGAAAGAAAAAGAAAAGGAAAGAAGAAAAGGAAAGGAAAAGAAAAGGAAAGGAGAGAAAAAGAAAAGGAAAGGAGAGAAAAAGAAAAGGAAAGGAGAGAAAAAGAAAAGGAAAGGAGAGAAAGAAAAAGAAAAGAAAAGGAAGGAGAGAAAAGAAAAGGAAAGGAGAGAAAAAGAAAAGGAAGGAGAGAAAAGAAAAGGAAAGGAGAGAAAAGAAAGGAAAGAGAAAAAGAAGGAAAGAAAGAAAGAAGGAAAGGAAAGAAAGAAGGAAAGGAAAGAAAGAAAGAAGGAAAAGGAAGAAAAGAAGGAAAGGAAAGGAGAAGGAAAGAAGGAAAAGAGGAAGAAGGAAAGGAGAGGAGAGAAAGAGGAAGGAAGAAGGAGAGAAAAGAAGGAAGGAGAGGAGAGAAAGAAGGAAGGAGAGGAGAGAAAGAAGGAAAGGAGAGGAGAGAAAGAAGGAAAGGAGAGGAGAGAAAGAAGGAAAGGAGAGAAAGAAGGAAAGGAGAGAAAGAAGGAAGGAGAGAAAGAAGGAAAGGAGAGAAAAGGAAAAGGAAGGAAGGAAGGAGAGAAAAAGGAAAGGAGAGAAAAGGAAAGGAGAGAAAAAAGGAAAGGAGAGAAAGAAGGAAAGGAGAGAAAAAAGGAAAGGAGAGAAAGAAAAGGAAAGGAGAGAAAAAAGGAAAGGAGAGAAGAGAAGGAAAGGAGAGAAAAAAGGAAAGGAGAGAAAAAAGGAAAGGAGAGAAAGAAGGAAAGGAGAGAAAGAAGGAAAGGAGAGAAAGAAGGAAAGGAGAGAAAAGGAAGAGAGAAAGAAGGAAAGGAGAGAAAGAAGGAAAGGAGAGAAAGAAGGAAAGGAGAGAAAGAAGGAAAGGAGAGAAAGAAGGAAAGGAGAGAAGAAGGAAAAGGAAAGGAGAGAAAGAAGGAAAGGAGAGAAAGAAGGAAAGGAGAGAAGGACCCCTGATAGGCATATTTGGAATTAGTCCAGGTAGAGGTCAGTGTGGGTGGTTTGTTGCCTGAACACCCAGCCAGCCGGCCAATTCCCACCCACTTTGTCGACCAAATATGAAAAACAGGAGGTGAAAAAAAACAGAACCTTAACGCGTCTGCTGCTGCTGATAAGGCCGTGGAGGCTGTGAAGCTGCAAGGCTTGCTGCTGCTGCTGCCCTTATTTTAACTTCGTTTTTTTTTTTTTTTTTTTTTTTTTTTTTTCTGGTTGTCAGCAGTTAGAAATCCAGAAGTAAATTTGTAATGATTGCCTGTCCCTCTCTCGACCAAAAGGCAATTGAAATACTCAAGTTGTTCCTTATGATTAAATTTACAAGATAGGTGAACCATTTCTTATATTGTTAACCCCCAGCTCTCTATCACAGCCCAAAATCTCTCACTAATATATATATATATATATATATATATATATAATATATATATAACAAACATTTTTAATTTGTAATTATACACAAATGTAAACACACGTGTATATATATATATCTCCACACACACACTTTATATGAAAAAAGAAGACAGTTTTGTAATTTAGACAGTATTTCACTAGTGATCTAGCATGATTATGTTATGATGCCATATCACTATTAAAATATACTAATCTGATTTTCAAAACTGTCTTCATCTTTCTCATGCTAGCAGATCTAATCCCCCCAAACTTTAGTCTCTCATTTTATATATTTCGGTATTCGCAGCACACCTTTCTCAGGAAAACTAGAACTTGTTCTGAGGAAGGTGTACTGTGAACACCGAAACCGTGGTAGAGAGAAAAACTTTTTACTACAACTAATATATATATATATATATATATATATATATATATATATATATATATATATAATGATAGGAATGTAAACACGTGTGTTTTGGATATGGCTTTTTGCCGACAATTTTTGGGAGAATAAATTTTGAAATATTCCTGCCTAATTAATTAATTATTAATCAATTGATTTTCAAAATTAGGTATGACTTCAATTAAGCACTTATTCTCCCCAAATATATATATATATATATATATATATATATATATATATATATTATAAGCCATTTGTTTTTAAAACGTATATTTAGTTCTTTTTATTGAGCACTCTTAAATCGTTTTTTATAAAATCCAGAAGTAAATATATTTGTTTGCTTTATGGATTTACAAGTAACTGTGATTATATATATATAATATATATATATATATATATATATATATATATATAGATAGATAGATAGATAGATAGATAGATATGTGTATGCGTGCATAACTTTAACCTATGGAAGAATTCATATCATGGTAAGATTTTTTATAAGAGCAATATATTTAAAATTCTCTTAGAGAATAAAGCAATTTCCAGTTAAATTTGCAAGTGAATGATAATTTTGTGGAGTCTGAATTCACACTGAATGTTAAGGAAATTTTTTAATTTTGATTGTTTACTCCTCCTTCCAGGATAGAAGCAACAATAAGATCATGGACTACTGTTACAGTGAGGACCCAATTGGTTCATTGGTTGTCTAGTTACCAATAAAACTATTTTTAAAACTGTGTCAGTGCTTGTATATTTATACCCTTAGAGAGAGAAAGGAGAGAAGACATAAATACAGAATGTAGAGGAAAAAGTAATCTTTGATATAGATCGGCTGTTTAAAAAAAAAAAGAGGAAAAACAAAATGAAGAGGAAAAAGAGGGAGATAAAAAAATGAAAAAAAAAAATTAAAAAGAGGGGGAGAAAAATATTTAAAAAACAAAAAGAAACAGAGAGAGAAAGAAAAAAAAGAGAGAGAAAGAAAGAAACAGAGAGAGAAAGAAAGAAACGAGAGAGAGAAAGAAAGAAACGGAGAGAGAGAAGAAGAAGAAAAAAAGACAAATAAGAAAAAAAAAAAGAGTAAGAAAGAAAAGAAAAAAGAAAAAGAAAAAAAAGAAAAAAGAAAAAAGAAAAAAGGGAAGAAAAAAAGAAAAAAGAAAAAGAAAAAGAAAAAGAAAAAGAAGAAAAAGAAGAAAAAGAAGAAAAAGAGAGAAGATAAAGAAAATATAAATGCAAGCACTGGTGAAAGTTTCAAGCCTAACCAAGGGTCAAAAGAAACTTGAGAGTTGTGGTTGGTTTTGCTTAATTAGTTTTGCAGCATACCAAACCTCGTAGGGTTATTTAATGCCAAATTTTTTTTTCTGCAAGCAATATACTTTTAAATAACTAAATGATAATCATTTGCAAACAATTTTACCTTCAAGAAGGTATTTATCCAACCTATTCACCCTGGGTAGAATGGGACACAAGATCCCAAATTACAGGGCACACAGTCAGGATTAAACTGATTATTTAGTGATGGATCTGCGTGACAAACTTGCTAATCATTACACCAGGATTGCCCCAATTCTAACTTGATACAAATAATTTAAACAGTTAAATAGTTTCAAGTATTTAAAGCAATTAAACAACTATTCACTCATAATAATCCTTTGTAAATTATTATAACTTCAAGAAACTTTTCATATGTAAAAAATAATAATCATTTGTTTGCACATAGCTATATGGTTTCAATTAACTAATAATAATAATAATAATAATCCTTTGTAAACAATTATAACTTCAAATAACTTAACTATTTGTATTTAACAATAATAATCATTTGTTTGCACAGTTATATCGTTTCACAGATTCCTATCTAAAACTAAGCATTTTTAGACAGATCTATTTTATGAAATTAACAGGTATGATCACTCCAGGTCAGGGTGAACCTAGGAGTAATGGCAATGAAGGGGTGCTCCACAACTGGAGCCTCAGTATCAAATTCAATTTAATATCATACCCAGAACAATTGTTTTTGTTTTTTGTTTATTTAGGGGGGGTGTAAGTGGGTCTTACCCCCTCAGCAGGGGTTTTGGTTTATTTTCTTTCTTTGCGCAACTTGAATTCGAACTTGCTTATTATGATCTTGCACTCCAGCATGTTAACCACTACACTACAGGGATCTGCCCCCCCCTCTTCAAGGGAAAAGGACCTGCCCCCCCCCCTCTCAAGAGGATACAGTGGATGCATTCTAAGCCCAACCAATAGGGTGAATAGAAACTTAAGAAATCAGATGTTGTACTTCAAGGTGAATAGGTGGAATAGCATGTGTATGTTTCATGGCTATTTCTTTTTTGGATTTTATGGCATGTCAACCTTTGTTAGGTTATTTTATGCCAAAGACATTTTGTTCTATTAATTCTTGATGGGTATTGACAATTCTTTTTTTTAATTCAAGTTTTTTAACACAGTTTTGTTAACTCATTTTCTTCTATTTAACCCATAGATGGACCCTAAAAGTAGCATTCCCAGTTGATTTTTGTTAATTTGAGGTTATTGTTATTTAATCACATTAGTTATATACAGCTCTGTAAATGGAGTTCAAAACTGTTTGAATTATGCAAATATCCCCAGTGGTTCAAAATATGTGTATATATGCCATATTAAAATGAAAATGTTGAATAATCTTGTGGGAAACTTAAAAAAAAAAAAAAAATCTTGATATCTACTTCTTATTCCCCAAAAAATGGGTTTTAGCATAGAGATGTATAAAATTTAAGTGCAAAATCAGAAAGAACATACAATTTTACATAAGAATGCAAAGAGTTACCAAAATTGTTTTAAAAAAACTTTTTTTTTAAATGGTGAAGAAATTACTGAATTTCTTGTTTTCAATTAGTCCGTGATTTAACATTTTTTAAACAAAATCATGTCTACTTTTATACCCCAATTTCAGGGCTTTAAATTCTCATAACTTTTGAACTACTGGGGATATTTGCATAATTCAAACAGTTCTGAACTCCATTTACAAATCTCTATATAACTAACATGATTAAATAACAATAACCTCAAATTAAAAAAATCAACTGGGAATGCTATATCATTGATTTATACCCTTATACTTCTTTTCATTTAGCTTTTTCTTATAGAAAATTAAGGGCAAACATTTTTTAAACTCCTCTCTCAAAAAAACATAAGGTGTGGATTTTATTGAACTTTGGTCTTTGCTGGTTTCCTATTTTCCTTTATAAAAACGCTCTGCATTCAGTTGTTCAGTTGTTGTACAAACAAATATACAATCTTTATATATATATATATATTTCATTTTCTATAAGAAAAAGTATCGAATTTTATGCGATACATGCGTTGTAAGTGCCTTCAAGTAAAAATTTAATATATACTTTATTCAGCAACGTTTCTAAAATAAACAAACATCCAAATATCTTATTCAGTTCGCCGATTGGGACACGGTCTGTTTGTTGTTATTATTCTCTCATAAACGCCCCCTTACCTATTATGGTAGAAGTGTGTAGTATCATTTGACAAGCTTAATTTCGCTAAGGATTGTTAGCTGTGTACTGTGGTCGAGGCGATATAGTGGTTCACTATGCTCGCTGAGGTCCCGGTTTCGATTTCTGTCAGAGGGAAATCGTTAGTATATGTCGCTGATGAGACTTAATAAAGTCGAAACAGTCTGGGTCAATTTCATTTTCTATAAGTATCGAATTTTTATGCGATACATGCGTTGTAAGTGCCTTCAAGTAAAAATTTAATATATACTTTATTCAGCAACGTTTCTAAATAAACAAACATCCAAATATCTTATTCAGTTCGCCGATTGGGACACGGTCTGTTTGTTGTTATTATTCTCTCATAAACCCCTTACCTATTATGGTAGAAGTGTGTAGTATCATTTGACAAGCTTAATTTCGCTAAGGATTGTTAGTCGAGGCGATATAGTGGTTCACTATGCTCGCTGAGGTCCGGTTTCGATTTCTGTCAGAGGGAAATCGTTAGTATATGTCGCTGATGAGACTTAATAAAGTCGAAACAGTCTGTACGGCATTCTACACACCGAGCGATCCTTTGCCGGGATTACACTTGTCAATTTCATTTTCTATAAGAAAAAGTATTGAATTTTTATGCGATACATGCGTTGTAAGTGCCTTCAAGTAAAAATTTAATATATAATATATATATATATATTATTATTATAATGGAGATTGTGTTTTTCTGTAACTGAAACTATATTACTACTCAAGTCACAATTCCTCTAGTTATTTACGTTACATTCTCCCCAATCATTAATAAAATTGTTTTACATCATTAATACTGTTGGCCTTATGTACATACATGCAATTGTATTTATATATACAACAAAATAGCAGTTTACAGTGTGAATGCTAATTTACCTATTGATATTAAAAATTTGATTTTAATAAATATGTGCTTGGTGTTATTGATTTCTAATTGTTTGGTTTTATTCTAATGAATATGAGCAAAAATCTCTTCAATAATTCTTAAAAGAAATCCATTAACAAGATGAAATAACTCATTTTATTCTTTACTTCCTGTTCTAACTAAATTAATTTATTTAGGAAAATTTAGCAATGAAAGATAGGAGTGATGGAATAGTAAATTTCTGTTCTATTTTTTTTATTATACCCCCCCCCCCCAATGTTTCAAATCTTTATCTGCATTCTTATTTAGTTTTATTAGCATTCTAATTTCATATATCTTATTACATTAAAACTTAAATACTTGCACCCAGAAGGTGCATATATTTGCTAGTATAAATAAAAGATCTACCAATTTGATGGGGGGAGGGTGTTAAAAACTGAGTTTTCAAAAACGTTTCTTTAGTTGGGTTAAAAGCTTGGTAGATGTAACCTGAAGCCAAACTTTTTAAAACCTTATTTTTCCAATGCAGGGGAACAAGAAAAGTGAGAACAGTTTTGATAAACAAGCCAAGATTTGATCAGTTTATCAAAACCTTTTAGTTTATTAACTTAAATAAATCAATGATGGATCCAGTCAAGGTGAGGATCATAAATTGGCTAAGTGCCAGACACTTTCTTTAGAAAACTTTATTTTCATACATAGTATCATGGATGAAATGGGCATATAGTTATTGAACAGCCTCCTCCTTACTCTGGCAGATTTGTTCAAAAACTTCCAGCCAAAATACTGAGTCCTGAATGACTGTTAAAATGAGTTTTCTTTGCCGAGTTGGAGGCGCGCGGTGTAATGGTTCAAGTCATAGGAAATGGGACTCGTCAACCCGAGTTCAAATCCTGGATGAAGCTACAGTTCACATAGCACTAATACCCTTAGGTAAGGCATGAATCCAAATATTCTCCTTCCAGCTATGGGTAAATAATAGGGCAGACTGAGCTCTTTAACATTGGTTAGGCAACCAGTCTAGAAGAAGGAAAACTCTGAATTCAAATCTGTTAAAACTCCCCTTGGGGTGATCACTACAAGAATCAGCTCAGCCTTAATTAGTTATCACTAGTTTTCCTAAATTTATTGCCATTCTTTTTTGAGAGGTAACAAATTTTCTATTCTTTTATCTGGAATTGTGGATTGGAAATGAAGGTTTTTTTTTTTGTTTTTTTTGTTTTGTTTTGAATTCCAAAATTATGTATAAAAAAAGAAGAAAAGTAAGAAGTTCAATTTTCTACAGATTACAGACGTGAAATCAAACAGCTTCCCTGAAGAATTATGCAAATGAATTTCTACTTTGTCGATGAATTTTACTGTATTTCAATTATTCTTAGAGCATAAAATGGTATTAAATTCTACTTTTAAATAAAAAAAAAAAATAAAAAAAGACAAAATAAAGTATGGATATAAACTAGCTGAAGTACCTGTCTACAGAAGGAGATAAGATGTCAAAACGTTTGATTACAGATTTGGTGGAATAAACAAATGCAAAAAAATCTTTCTAATAATTTCCTTTTTTAAATTTCTGACCACAGAAGCAAGTCCCAAGATGTTGAATGGCAATTTCAAAGAAACTCTTTGAAATTGCCATTTATATTTATGATTGCATATATATTTATGATTCTTTTGGCTGAGATTATGGTTTATTTTCTATTGGTTTGTTTGCATGACAATATCATGTTAGAGAAATTGTAATTTTAAATTGCTTTGTTTTATGGCATATCAACCTCAGTGGGTCATTTAATGACGACAAAGTTTTGAAATAAATTCATTCTTAATGGATAATCAAATTTTGTTTATAAACTCATGTTTTTCTATTTAACCAATAGATGGGACCCTAACACGTACTATCACTCTGGGCCAGAGTGGACCAGGGAGCAATGGTGATGAAAGGGTGCTCCACATTCCCCAGCCCTCCAGAACTGGAACCTCACCATCAGATAGAGTTTAACGTCATTCCCAGGACATGTAGACCCTCAGCCACCGCCTTGTAGCACCCATATAATAAAAAGGGTTGGGGCTTGCCATAAAGGCAATAGGGTTGGGGCAATCATATAGGTGCTAGGGCTTGACGTGACCAGCCGATTGATTGGAGGGGTTTCTCTGACCGCCTGTCTAACCTAAGTAAGGTTCTAAGGGAATTGGGCAGGTCATGGGCTGCTCATCCATCAAGACTGTTCTTAAGGATCACGGGTCGCCACCCACAGCCAACAGGTGGCCCCATTTGGGGCAGTCTTACCCCTCTGCAGAGGTGCAGTCAGTGCATTCTAATGCCCCAGCCAACAGGGCAGTTTAAATTGGTATTAAAAGATATGTTAACCTCACAACAACTCAAACAGAACTGTTCATTTTGAGAGCCACCACTCACATGGCAAAGACAGAGTGAAATTCAAATAGTTTCACGCTCACTTAGCCGACAAATGTGGGAGAAAAAAAAATAAAGGGTCATAAAAATATTTTTTGACCAATCAAAAAGAGGGGTGGGTGGGTGGGATTGTGGGCTGGAAATGATTGACCAGAATTTTTTTTTTGGTTAATTGCATTATTTTGTTAAAAAAAATACAATGGATTTCAAGACTCCAATTTATAAAGTAAATTATGGTATATTTATTAAATAGTATTATTTGTATTATTCAGACTATTGTCCTCATCTTCATTGTTATCTGTACAACATTTCAGTCAATGTGCCTTCCAGCCTTCTTCAGGTATTTCTTGTCGTAATCGGGAGCCATCATGGAACTTTGAACCTAACCCTTTATTCAGTCCACGGGGGTATCCTGTTCTTATTCTGCTAACCATAGCTGGGGTACAGATAACAATGAAGATCAGGACAATAGTCCGAATAATACAAATAATACTAATTATCAAGCCTCATCTAAAAAATTCAGAGAAATTTATTAAATAGTTATGAATTTTAAAGTTCTGTAAACACTAATTTAAGATATCACAATATTTGATATCGACTTTTCACCATTTCTTTTTTGTTATTGAATTTTGTATAAATGTGATTGATATTTACCACACAATTATCAAAGAAGGAAATCATTGAAAAATAAATATTTATTGTGTAAAATTAATACCCGCCTCCCATTGATATGTTTGTTTACATGATAATGTCACTTGTAAGTGTCTCATTGTCATTTTAAAGTGATATTGAAATATTGAAAAAAAACCTCTGAATTTTAACGAAAGTGTTCACCTTGAACTTGTACCAATTTTTGAGGAAAGGACATCAAATATTGCAGACAAATATGCACTGAAAAATCTTAAGCTTTGCAATAATTTTTTTGGGGGGGAGGGGGGGGATTTTTTTAATTTGAACTTTAGTTATAATTTCGTCATTTAATTTCATTTTGATAAAATGAAATGAAACATTCCCTGGTTTAAATATTGAAATGGTTATATTTTCTGATCAATTTTTGGCCAAATACTGCAAAACTGAGGATTTTTCAGTGCATTTTTGCCTACGATCTTTGATGCCATTTCCTCAAAAATTGTCATAAGTTCAAGATCTAATTTTTGGTATCAGTACTTATTAGACCAATACACAACTTTCAATGTTTCATGTAATTTGAAAAAAAAAAATCGACCTACCCTATTCCCAGAAATGAAGCTTCACCATCAGATGTAGTTTAGTGTCATCAAGATACCCTATATTTTTTAGGGGGTCTTACTCCCTCTGCAGAGGATACAGTCAGAGTATTCTAAGACTAATAAAAGTAAGTAAAGTCAGCAGGTTGGCCTAATATCGGTATCAGCCAAACAGCAAGGGAGTCTATCCTCTTTTCACTAGCACTAGACCAAGGATATTATTTTAGCATCCAAGGTGGAGCGCCACCATCAGCTACTCATTTTACTGCACAGATCCCTGTGCTACTCATGAATTGGCAAGGGCCGGTATCAAACAAGGAACCTTGTGATTCCTAGTCCGATACTCTACCAACTGAGCTAAACTGGTCCTTACTAGGTCTTGTAATTAGATAGTTTTGGATTAATAAATTTTCTGAGACTATTTCTTTTGTAATTATCCTGTATTTTAAATGCCAGACATGACATATATTTTAACATACCAAATGGAAGTCTTTTTTTGTTGGGTTTTTTTTTTTTGAGAATTTTTAATAAAAATTAAGAAAAAAAAAATGTCAATTCAGCAAGAGGTTTGCATAAATTCATAAATTCCTGGTAAGACATGAAGTGGAAAAAAATATTTGGTGTTTCTATGGAATCGTCCAGCCAATTTGTTATTAACCTTTCTTAAACCAACCTTGCCAAGATGGTGCCATCTCTTCATTAAATGGTAAAGTAAGTAAGAGTAAAGTCAGCAGGTTGGCTTAATGTCAGCATTAGCCAATCAGCGAGGGAGTCTATTGCTTATGTGACATATGGGGCCGTATATATTAGGGGGCTGTGGAGATACTAAATCTTCAAAGACCATTTTGATTACTTCACTTTGTCAATGGACTTTTCTTGTGATGGGGAGGAACCTTCAGCCTTAAAACTGCAGGAAGTTTTCAAAGCCCTAAAATGCAGTGTTCCATGACCTTTTCCAAAAGACAAATTAAAATGGCACACCTCTAATTTAGAACTTAATATCGCAATGTTTTCTTGCAAAGAGTAATCTCAAAAAAGGCATTAAAAAGATTAGTAAATATTTTCATTTCTTTTCATCATCATCATCAGGTCATGCTGGCAACACAGATACCCTTGACTCACCAACCACTCCTATTGCTCATCACTCCTGGCAAGTCCTCCGTGCAGCATCCAGAATCCACACAGAACTGATTGATGAATGTCATTTGTCCCCCACCTCTCCAGCAGTGCCCAGCAGATCTTATTTTTCTTACTTTGAAATGGTTTGTGTTGTTGAGATTTTTGTATATAAGGCGTGTGTTAAAAGCCCACTCTTACTTATAGACTCACCGATAACCACGTGACCAACCTATTGGCCAACCACTGGCAGTACTCTGCTGCTGATATTGTTATTTATACTTGCTGTTCTGGTCATACCTACTCATAACTACTTGGATCTTCGTGGACGACGGAACATAGTATTATATCACCTTTGACACTACGTAGGATTACATAACCCAGGACTTATTCACTTACCAAAGGATTCTATAGCTCAGGACTTACTTACTTTAAGTCCTTTTACAACTGGCCAAGGATTGCGGCCAGATACTTAACATGTGTGATAGGAAAATTATTTCATAATTACTAACTTAGTAGGAATTATAATATAAACTAAAAGAGCTAGGGATGTAAAAAGTTTTTAAAATAAATCTCTTATCTATATTCATATATAGATTAATAAATATTATTTTTCTATACATTTGTTTTATTATCTTTTATTCTTATTTTTAAGTTGTTTATTTTTTATTAGTTTTCTCAATTGTATTTTTGTTTTGGTTTAGTTTGTTTTACGGCATATCAACCTCAGTGGTCATTTAACACCGACAAAGTTTTTAAAATAAATTCATTCTTAATAGATACTCAATATTTTTATTAACACATTTTTCTATTTAACCCACAGATGGGACCCTAACAGGTACTACCACTCCGTTTGTATTTTTGTCTTATTTGCATTTTATTATGTTTTATCCTTTAATTTGTTTTATCAATTTAAAAAAAAAAATATCATTGAGTTATACACTTATATTCTTTTTTATTTAGTTTTTCTTATGAAAAATGAAGGGTAAAATGTTTTTTTTACTTCCCTCCCTCTCAGATAAAAATAGGGTTTAGATTTTATTGAACTTTGGGTAATCTTCAACTTGTTCCTCGTAAATTCCTACTATAAAATAAACTGAACCCTCATTTTATGTCTGTGTTTTTGTAATTAATGTTTTAAATATGTTTGCAATAAATGTTTTTAAATAAAGAAAATATATATGTTTGCAATAAATGTTTTTAAATAAAGAAAATATATTCAGTATTGTAAAATAACGGGTGCAAGAAAAAACATTTATTGCAAAAACACGGATATAAAATGAAGGTTCAGTTTATTTTATGGTAGGAATTTACGAGGAACAAGTTAAGGATTACCGAACTTTGGTCTTTGCTGGTCTCCAACAATTTTCCATATATATATATATATATATATATTGTATAAAAACATAAATAGAATGTAAATAATTATGTACTGTATTAGGTTTTAATATTTGTTTTTTGTTTTTTTAATAAATAATTTTTTTTTTTTTTGTATAATAAATTTGGAAACTTAAATATTTTTTAGTGAACTTATTAACATAAGCGTATCTGCATCTTGCTCGTACCTCAAATTTTAGCTCACAACACAAAGCAAAAAAATAAATAAAAATAAAAAATAAAATCGACCAACAGCTCATAACTAAAAAAAACTCTTAAGTTGGGGCACTTATAAGTCAAACTATCACTGTATATAGATTCTATAAATAGGGTATAACTCAATATTGATCTTAAAAGCCACCAAAGACTTTAACTTTTAACATCCTATACCGCCTCATTCCACCCGGCTGGAAGTTACATTCATTTTCCTAATCCACTCCAAATGATAGCCTTTGTTTAAATATAATATTAAACATATTTAGAAATCTTTGATTTAAGGGAAATAACAGGTAACTTTAAATGAAAAGACCATTTTTAGCCATTGATAAATCCTTATAGGAATTGGGCTCTGGACTTAGAAAATTCTCAACAGGATGTTAAGAGTTTTAAGTAACTAGTAATAAATAGCATACATTGTAGATGTATCAGATTTTAGAATTACTTAACTGACTACAGGGAAGAAAAGTATTCCTTGAACTGGTTTCAAAACAGTTTTTTTTTTTTTTCCTTTGTCCTAGGCAAGCATAAAGTAAAAGTTAATGATTTGTACTGTAGCACTTAGAACCACTTGTACTAGTGTTACTATTTCAGTAGCTCTTCAATTTTACCCTTTCTTTCAATGGTACTACATGAATAGTAGAAAAATTATGATGGCCTGAAAAATTCAGTGTTAGTTTTCCTGGGTTTGTAGTGTTTTGTTTTGTTGTTTTACTGTATCACCCAGAATTACAATCTCAAATAACTTAAAGGTTTTTTTCATATAAAAATATAAATCTTACATCAGTAGAACTGCATTTTTTTACATTTTGCATTTACCCAACCCCTTTGCATGAGCAGGATGCGACACAAGGTCAATTAGCTCAGTGGGTAGTGCAGGAACCACAAGGTTCCGGGTTTGATACCAGTTCTTACAAACTAAGAACATGAGTAGCAAAGCTTGGATCTGTGCAGTAAAGTGGGTAGCCAATGGTAGGTGTGGTGCTCCAAATCAAATGCAAAAACAATCTCCCTGATCTAGTGCTAGTGAAAAGGGGGGCAGACTCCCCCACTGTCTGCCACTCCACCGACCCACTTGCTATTTACATAGCTGGAGGGAGAATAGTTGGATTCATACCTTTTCCCAAGGGTATCAGCCTCTTCCCGGATTTGAAATTGGGTCACAGAGTCCATTTCCTATGACTATAAGTCTGGTTTGTTTTATGACAAAGACTTTTTTTTCAAGCAACTATATGGTTTAAAGTATTCCTTCCACCTAAGAATCACAAGGTTCCTGGTTCCATACCGGCCCTCACCAACTCAGTATGAGTAACACAGGGATCTGTGTGGTAAACTGAGCAGCTGATGGTAGGTGTGGCACACCACCTCAGACTCTAAAATAATCTCCTTGATCTAGTGCTAATGAAAAGGAGATAGACTCCCTCATTGGCTGATACTGACTTTAGGCCACTTTTCTTTTTTTTTTTTACTTTGTAGTAAACAACTTTAGACACCAATCAAGTAATTAGATTCACTTTTGGACTAATACCATTGGGAAAGGTATGAAACCCCCATCTCAGGTTGACAAATACCCCTATTGTTCTTCTACAAGGCTGCCCTGCTGACTTAACTTTTACTTATATGGTTTCAAATATTTCAATCAATTATATAGAGTCTATCCCCTTTTCACTAGCACTAGACCAAGGAGATTGTTTTTTTTGTGTCTGAGGTGGAGCACCACACCTACCATCAGCTCCTTACTTTACCGCACAGACCTCTGTGCTACTCATACACTGAATTGGCGAGGGCCGGTATCGAACTAGGAACCTTGTGGTTTCTAGCCGAACACTCTACCGACTGAGCTAACTTGGCTGAATACAAATAATCTACAGTTATATGGTATCAAGTATTCCTATCTAATACTAATAATTTTGAAAGATCTATTTGACTCAAAGAAGGGATCTTAACAATTATTAGCATTTCAGAAAGGGAGTTTCACACTCCCCGGAGGTCCAGAAATGGAGCCTCATCATTAGATTTAGTTTAGTGTTATCAGAGATACTGATAAGTACACACGTGATGCATCCCTGACGCACAAAAATCTAAAACGGACGCAGTGAAATCTTATCCATGCATCCCAGTGTTTTTCTTTTTTCTTCCAATACAATTTCAAGCTAACTGTAAATATATTTTGATAGTTTCTTAGAAATGAATTACACAGGATAGGTTACAAGGTAGGAGTTAGCCGGCTTTAGATGGAACCCATAAGTTTTCCTGGAGACTCATTCAAAGCAAATATGTGCATCCCAGGACATATACTAAATCAACAAGCTATCATCATCACTGTGTTATACCCAGAATCCTTTCTTTTCTTTTTTTTTTTTTTTTTTTTTTTAGGGAATTTTACCCCTCTGCAAGGGATGCAGTCAGCATATTCTAAGGTTTATCTTTATCCTCCCACCCTGCAAAAAAATTCCAGATCCCCTCACAAAGATGGTTGGATACTCCTCCTGAAGATTCTAATTTTTTTTTTCTCTATGTATTAGACCTTCCTGATCCATTTTAATCTAAAATGTTTCATACCCCTCCAAGAGCAGCAGAAAGAGGCTTCCACCTGCAGATGCCTTTAAAACACCGAGATTATATTTAATTCCAAGTTTCATAAAAATTGCCATATTAGCCACTCAAGGCAAATCATATAAACTTTTGGTACAGCAAATAGTTTTTTTTTTTTTCATAAGAGGAATCATACTTTATTACATAATACTAAGTGTAGTTTTTTTTTTAAAGGGGGGAGGGGCTTTACACTAATTCTTTTCAAGACAAGATATATATCTAATTATATGGTGAAAAATAGACACATATATATATTTTATTAACCTCCTATGCACGAGCAGGATGTGACACAAGGTCAATTTCTTAAGCGAAGTTTAATATGTTTGAATTCAGAGCTTTCCTTCTCCTAGACTGGTTACCTAGCCAGGGTTAAAGAGCCCAATTAGTAAAGAAAATAAGTCGGTGGGCATCCTAATGTTGGTATCAGCCATACTGCAAGGAAGTATCCCCTTTTCACTAGCACTAGACCAAGAAGGTGGTTTTAGTATCTGAAGCGAAGCGCCACACCTACCATCAGCTCCTTACTTTATCACACAAATCTCTGTGCTACTCATACACTGAATTGTGAGGGCTGGTATCGAACTAGGAACCTTGTGCGAACACTCTACCAACTGAGCTAAACTGGAAAGCAATAAATTTGCTAAACAATTCAATCTCATATCAAAAGATGATAGCTTTTTGATTTAGTGCATCCTGGAACGCACATATTTGCTTTGAATGAGTTCCTGGGAAATTTGATGGGTCCCAACTAAAGTTTCTTAATAAATTGAAGGGTTTTTATTCATGATCTAGGGAAAGAACTAAAGTCATCTAACTCCTATCTTGTAACTTATCCTGTGTAATTCGCTTCTAAGAAACTATTGAAATGTATTTACAGTTAGCTTGAAATGGTGAGGGAAGAAAAAAGAAAGATACTGGGATGCATGGATATGATTTTACTGCGCCCTTTTAGATTTTTATGCATCAGGGACACAGGACATGTACCTTTCAGCATCTCTGCCCCTATATGGATAATATGCATAAAAAATTAAAAATTCCGATATGGATATAGTAAAAACTAATCAATGAAAAATCAGCTGAAAAGTGCCGGACTGAAGGCAGAGAGAGGGATTCATTTTACAATTATTTCAGTGTCAAAAGAAAAGGTGTGTTTATTAAGCTTAGCTTAATTAGGTACAAAGTCAAAAGTAGGGAGGGGGGGGGTAATCAGTGAGGATTGAACTCCTAGTAATGATCTAGATAAACTTGCTAATTATTTTCCTACTGAGAAGTTGGCAAAAAGTATCACATGTATTTATTGTGAAGAGCAATAATTACAGATTTTAAATATTCAGGGTTTCCAATAGATATAATCACTCAATATACTAAACTGACCTTTTCTCCATTTGTCACTAACTTCTACTAGGATCAGAGTGGATTATTATATATATATATATATGCTGATAGGTACGCGTCCTGTGACCCTGATGCACAAAAATATAAAAGGGCACAGTAAAATCACACCCATGCATCCCAGTATCTTTCTTTTTTCTTCCCCCACCATTTCAAGCTAACTGTAAATACATTTCAATACTTTCTTAGAAATGAATTACACAGGATAGGTTACAAGGTAGGAGTTAGATGACTTTAGTTGTTTCCTCAGATCATAAATAAAAACCCTACAATCTATTAAGATAATATAGTTGGGACCAATAAATTTTCCCAGGGACTCATTGGCAGCAAATATGTGCATCCCAGGATGGACTAAATTAAAAAAAGCTATCAGCATCACATATATATATATATATATATATATATATATATATATATATATGTGTGTGTGTGTGTGTGTGTGTGTGTGTGTGTGTGTGTGTGCATGTTGAAAAGAGAAATAAAGGAAAGAAAGTATTGAATGAATAAAAGAGGATGGTCGATATTTCTTTGTGTGTGGAACATTTCTATATTTTTTCTATTATTATTATTATTTCATTTTGTTTGTTATTTAAAAATAATAATAGATAGAATAATGTACACATGGATAAACTCCTGACCGAAACACGTGTAAGTTAAATTAATTAAAATATCCTATTTTATCCATTCAATACTTTCTTTCCTTTATTTCTCTTTTCAACATACCATTGGATTCACTCCCATTTTCATTTTACATATATATATATATATAAAGATCAATCAGAACTCCACAACATAGGAGAGCAGCTACATCCTTATAAATGACTGAAGATGGTCAAAAGTAACCTTGTCTTTCATTTTTAATAAAACATGCCCACAAGAAAATATGCTGCCTATATAGACATATATACATACACACAGTATTTCATAAAAAAGTGATATAATTTTGTAATCTAATAATT
Source organism: Doryteuthis pealeii (assembly GCA_023376005.1). Classification (NCBI taxonomy): domain Eukaryota; kingdom Metazoa; phylum Mollusca; class Cephalopoda; order Myopsida; family Loliginidae; genus Doryteuthis; species Doryteuthis pealeii. Next base: position 52,459,744 of record CM042155.1, read on the forward strand.
TGAACAATTCTCATTGAAATGATCTCAAATTTTAACAGAATGTGTTGAAACAATTTAATTTTCTGTTCAATGTTTTGTCTTTTTTTTCTTTCTTTTCTGGTACAGAAATGCTGTTCACTGGAAAAGAAAAGTGATTTAAACATTAAATATAGAATTTTTTTTTCTATGCATGCTGTTAAAAATTGAGTTTATTTGAATGAGAATTGGTCAAGTTATTAGATTATGAAATTACACCAATTTTTCTCAAACAATTTGTACATCTCAAATAATCTTTAAAATTTTGAAACACACTGTATATGTTAAAAAAAAAAAAAAAAAAAAAAAAAGTATTTAGCTAAAATTTTTAAAAATTTCAGAAGTTGAATTATATCTATATATTTACATATTTATACATGTTTTTTATATTTTGTAAGTATTTTTGTGGAAGAATTAGATTTTAAACTCTTTGAAATAATAACGGTTTTATTTGTAACATTGAGATATACGTGTGTGTGCATATATATATATTAATATAGTTTGCTATATTTATAAAGAAAGAGAGCTAAATATCATTAATAGAGCATGTATATCTAAGTTAGGGTAGTGAAAACAAAGTCAACCAACAGTACTTGGTAACAAGACACTTTCTTGACTATGCGATTTTTTTTATTGGACCCCATTATAAAAAAAATTACACACGGACTGGAACATAGGGAAAATCATTAAGAAATATTCTGTGGTATTCAACTAAACCTGTTTAAATAATAGGCCAAAATATACACAAACACACACATATATATATATATATATATATATTGTATGGGACACCTTCTCAACCACTTGGACCCCATTATTAAAAAAATTACACAAGGGCTTGTGATGCTGATAGCTTTTTAATTTAGTATGTCCTGGGACATACGGATTTGATTTGAAGCAGTCTCCGGGAAATTTGATGGATCCCAACTAGAGTTTCTTAATAAATTGTAGAGTTTTTATCTATGAACAACTAAAGCCATCTAACCCTTACGTTGTACCCCATACAGTGTAATTCATTTCAAGAAAATATTCAAATGTGTTTCCAAGAACATATTGAAATGTATTTATTGTTAGGTGAAAATGGTGAGGAAGGAAAAAAAAAAAAAACAAAAAAAAACACTGGGACTCATGGATACGATTTTCTGCGTCCTTTTAGATTGTCAGGTCAGTGACGCAGGATGGGTACCTATCAGCATTTTCTGTATGTGTATATATGTGTGTACGTGTGTGTGATTGTTCCAACTATTAAGCTGGATATATATATATACATTTTATATATTTTGGTTTTCAATAATTTATTTTCTCTTTTATTGCAATTATTAATGATTTTTACCATCTTTACTAGGGCATTACTTATATTAATTAAAATAAAAAAATTAAAAAAATAATTGGGGGGGTGGGGGGCTTAGTCCCCCTTAGAGCTTATAAGAAAGTAAGAGAGCTTATTTTTAAATGATTTAAGATATCAGATAACTTAAGTTTTGATTTCACTACCATAACCCATACTCTTGGTATTAATTATTTAGCACTTCAAGGCACTCCTCTCTTAGAGCCAACTGCAGCCTCAGGCTTATATGTCTGATTTTTGTTTGGTTGTTTTGTTTGTTTTTTTAATGAATAAATAAATAAATTACGAAAGAGTGTATAGTGAAGCTGTCTCAGAAATTAAGTTATACAGCACAAAATATTTAGCAGTGCCAAGGGAAACTGATGTGCCGATTTTTTTTTTCTCTCTCCAAAAGAAATGTTTATCTATTTTCATTTTTGAGAGTTATGGCATTTTTTAGCCTATTAAACATTAAAAATTTTTTTTTTAAATAATTATAAGAGGCAAATATTACCAGACATTTTCTTAGTCACAAGTTTTCATTAGGAGGTTTTTATTCATTAAAGAAAAAAAAAAAAAAAAAAATCATAAAACCCATTCTTTTAGCATTAACAAAAATTCTTAAATTCCGACATAATATTTCCCAGTTAAAATTGCAAATCGTTGTCAAAATTAAAACGGAATAATTTGCCTCGGCATAGATTTTAATGAATTTAATTATTACTAAGGACTCGGTTTACGTTATTTTTTTACTTAAATTTTAAGCATTAGTTGTGCTTAAGGAAAAAAATAGATAAAATAAAACAGATGAATGATAAGAAAAGTCAGAATTAATAAACATGTACAAACAAAAAACGTACTTTCTATTTCAATACTACAGGCAACACATGCTTTTCTTAAGTATGGATGAGCAAAAGTGTAATGATCCGTGTTTTTTATGTTAATAAATTCTCGGAAAATATCTATCTACCTTAAAAAATTAGTTGTCTTGCGGCCCTCTGTAGGAAAATAACGTCCAAGGAAAAACGGTTAAAAACACAACTAACGGTTAAAATTTAAGTAAAAAATAACATAAATCATGTCCTGAGTAATAATTAAATTCATTAAAATCAATGCCCAAGCCAAATTTTTCCATTTTAATTTTGACAACGATTTGCAATTTTAACCTATTTCCCTTCTTGTATGTGATCTACAGGGGCATCTCACATGATATAATGATTAGCAAGCTAGTTTAGCAGACCATTGTTAGTGAGTTCAATTCTCATTGGGCACCCCATACTTCTGGCCGTGTGCTACAGCTAAGCTAAGTTTAATAATAACTGATCTACAGGGGCATCTCACGTGATGTAATGGTTAGCAAGCTAGATTCACAAACCCCTGTTAGTAAATAACTATATATGATCTACAAATCACTTGTATTCTGGGTATTGTAGATTTTAGAAGATGCCCAATACATTGATAACATTTGTTTAATGGCATATAAACCTTCATGGGTTATTTAATGCCAAGACCATCCTTGTAGAAGAACAGTAGTGGTACTATTTAACACATAGCTGGAAGAATAAGAGTATTCATACCTTTTTCAAAGGTATTAATCCGAAAGTGAACATAATAGCAACACTGGAGTTTGAACTCGCTTACTATGATGTTACACTCCAGTAGGTTAGCCATTACACCACTGGGACTCCCTCCCCCACCCCCACCACACTTGATATTTCACTTCTTATATGTGATCTACAAGTCACTTGTATTCTGGGTACAGAGATACTGATAGAGACGCAGAATGCATACCTGACGCACAAAAATCTAAAAGGATGCAGTAAAATCATATCCACGTGTCCCAGTATCTTTCTTTTTTCTTCCCCCACCATTTCAAGCTAACTGTAAATACATTTCAATAGTTTCTTAGAAATGAATTACACAGGATAGGTTACAAGGTAGGAGTTAGATGGCTTTAGTTTTTTCCCCAGATCATAAACAAAAACCCTACAATCTATTAAGAAACTTTAGTTGGGATGCATTCAAAGCAAATATGTGCGTTTCCAGTTCACAGTAAATTAAAAAGCTATCAGCATATCACTGTGGGTATTATGGATTTTAGAAAATCTAGACCCGGGGTGCTCGATACGTTGATTGCCATCAACCAGTTAATTACAGAGGTAGTGTGGGTAGATTGTATGCTATTCAAATTTTTTTTAGATCTATTTTTCTTTCTTTGTTTTATGGCATCTCAACCTTCATGGGTTATTTGATGCCAAAAGCATCCTTTCTAGAAGAACAGTAATGGTATTATTTAACTCATAACTGGGATAATGAGGGCATTTAATATACCATTCCCAGAGGTATTAGCTTGGTTTGGTTTGCTTTATGGCATATCAACATTGGTGGGTCATTTCTGTCTCCTCTCTGATGCTACTCTCAGCGAATCTGACTTTGCTCAAAGCAGCTATGTTGATATTGTATTTTTGGAGCTCGTTAGATATTAAGGTGCTCCTTCTTTCTGGTCTATTGGGCATTGTCTCTATTCTAGACAAGCCATAAAGGAAGTTTTAATATATATATATATATATATATATATATATATATATATATATATGTGTATGTGTATGTGTGTGTGTGTGTAATATTGTAAAAAATTGAAGTTTATAAACAAATAACGTTTATTTCACCTATGCCAAAGTGTTTCGGTCTGTTTCAATAGACCTTCATCAGGGCTTTCGTTGGTTTTAAGGAAAAATAAATTATTACTGAAAATAAAAAGTCTGCGAGTCTCTGTTTTTGGTTTGTTGGGTTTCTTTTTGTTGATCTTCAAATGTGAGGAAGAAAATATCTATTTAAAATTGTTGACAAATACCAGTGTCTTAAAATATGAAAACACCGTTTTTTTTCGATTTTTTACAATATTACATACTGTCAGATTCACTTCCATTTTTTCTTCACACACACACATATATATATATATATATATTGAAAGCAAAAGTTTTTTTTTGTTTTATTGCAATTTCTTTTGGAAGGGTTAAAGTTTGGAGAATGATGTGCCAAGTGTGTTGAACATCTTGAATCATATGTATGGTTTCCTGTCCCTCTTAGTAAGGCCAAGAACTTATCAGTACATCCAAATATCAATAATTGGGAAAAGTTTGTTATCAGCATTCTACTGATAGTCAAACGGCTTGACATATGTATTTACCAAACACCGCAGACAGGAAGTGAAGATTTTTTCGTTCGATACCAGTCCCCACCAAATTAGCACATGAGTAGCACAGCATGAGTAATCTGATGTGCAGTAAAATATCTGGGAGCTGACGGTAGGTGTGGCGCTCCACCTCAACAAAAACAATCTCCCTGATCTAGCGCTAGCAAAAAGGGGATAGACTCCCTTGCTATTCGACTGATACTGGACAATAGACATACTTTACTACAATTACTTATATCTGGTTTGAAATTAGAGTTTTCCTTTTGGCTGCCAAACCAAAGTTAAAGAACCCAGTCTGTCCTACTATTTACACATAGCTGGGGAGAACCGATAAATTCAGGGCTATTGAAGTAAGTCAGTTAGACAGTCAACAATTGGTTTGAGCAATGTGACTGGCCAAGCATAGCTGCACCAGTGTCAGGACAACCAGTATTTATGGGAATTCAGAACAGTCCACCCATGCATTTGGGTGAGTCCATTCCCTGAGTCCTGATTGGTTTGTAGGGTCCTCTGAGACTCCATAAATCCTGCCACTTTTCAGTGGTCTTTACGGCATCTCAGAATCGTATTCAGTTACGAATGTTTGCCGTCTTGTCTTGCCAATTCGACGGTAATTGGACTTAGTATTCTATAAGGGCATTAAAGCGAAGTGAAACACAAACACTTGTCCAGGATTTGAACTTGGATCTCCAAATCCATTTTGTACGATGGCTAATAACCATTACACTAACACTGATGTACAGCTGCCAAATTTGGTAAGCATATTTTTTGGCACAGGGAAAAGTTTTAATATACCATATATATTAGTGTAATTACAAATTAAAATCTGTATCTGTCAAAATGGTGCATTTTTGCAGGATTTTTTTCGCTTAAAGACGTGCTCTTTTTAATGCAATTACAGTGTTCCTCATTCGATACTGGCCCTCGCCAACTCAGCGTATGAGTAGCATAGGGTTCTGTGCAGTTAAGTAAGGAGCTGATGGTAGGTGTGACGCTCTACCTCAGACGCAAAAACAGTCTCCTTGGTCTAGCGCTAGTGAAAAGGAGATAGACTTCCTTGCTGATTGGCTGATACTGACTTTAGGCCACTCCGACGACATACTAGTCTGGAAATGAACATAATAGGGTGACTGGATTTTGAACTTGCTTACTCCAATGTTGCTGTCCAGCATGTGAGCCATTATGCCACAGGGACTCCCTCTCTACTGAGGTAGTGCATGATTTGAAAGCCACACAGATGAACATAGTCTAATTTGGGAATTTATGCTTTACAAAATGAAACTGTGTCATAAATGCTGTTGACACAACCAAAAATATTTGTTGGGCAAAATGTGAAGGTGTAATTAATTACAGTACAATAAGGGCCGGTTAACTCAGTCGGTAGAGCGTTCGGCTGGGAATCACAAGGTTCCTAATTCGATACCGGCCCTCACGTATGAGTAGCATAGTGATTTGTGCAGTAAAGTGAGGAGCTGGTGGTAGGTTAATTGTGATAAAAAAATAATTGTGTTAAAAAAATAATTGTGTTAAAAAAAAATTGATTTTAAAAAACTTAAACTTTGAATACCCATGAATAGAACAAAACATCTTTGGCATAAAATAACCCAACAAGGGTTGACATGCCATAAATTCCAACAAACTAAACTAAACCAAACCTATTAGGCACACAAGGGAATTTTTTTCACATTATTTCCAGTGTGTGCAAAAAAAATAAATAAAATAAATAAATAAATAAAAGGTCTACCACCCCTTAAAAGGAATTTATCTTTCATAACTAAAATAGGAAATAACCTAACCCACAACTGATACATTTAAGATGTGGTTAATCCAAGCAATGTATTAGCCGTGCCTACAGGCATTTATTTAGTCTCATATTTCTAGTTTTATGAGAGCCACAAAGAGGGACCCAAATATTTAGTTGCTGTTCTTCTTATAACCCTATTATTTAGATTCAAGACATAAAATGTTCTAAGATATACTTAGATTTTGATTATTTAAAACTTTCTTAGAGTCTCTTTAACTTGTATTATTTGGATTATTCTGACTATTATTCTCATCTTTATTGTTATCTGTACAATGTTTCAGCCAATGTGCACTCCAGATTTCTTCAGGTATTTCTTGTCGAACTCGGGAACCTTCTTGTCATATTCGTATTTAACAAGATGAGGACAACAGTCCAAATAATACAAATTATCATAAAAAAGAAAAATAGTCTCTTTAACTGTTGAACTTGATTCTAAAAGAAGGAGGGGGTCCCATTATGATGTAATGGTTACCAAGCTAGTCTCACAGATCCATTACAAACTGAATAGCGAATTCACTCCATACTTGCAATCTTGTCACTTTATCCATGGCAAATAGATTGGATAAATACCTACTTCAAAAGAAAAACATTTTTCAATGTTTATGTGATAAGTTTCACTTACCTGAAGCAAAGAGAATACACTGCTTCATGTCTTTCATGTAAGCAGTCATTTGTAATGTGATTCATGCGCAGGTTCAAATCCTTACTATTACTATTGCTTAGTAATAGACATGAATTATCATGTGTATAAAGACTTGTCCAAAGTGACAGAGAGCCATTCGTCAATGACCGTTCGAGAAGAACAAGAATGACACTTGGTTACAGTAGAATTTGTGTGTGTGTGTGTGTGGTTGGATTTTTATGGCATATCAACCCTTGTTGGGCTATATTATGCCAAGACATTTTGTTTTATTCATTCTTAATGGATATTTCAAATGTTTGTTTTTATTTAACGCAATTTTTTAAAAACAAACTCATGTTTCTTTCTATTTAACCCATAGATGGGACTTTAACAGGCATTACCGCTCCTGGTCAGAAGTGGACCTGGGAGTAATAGCGATGAAGACGTACTTCACACTCCTCAGAGCACCAAAATTGGAACTTCACCATTATTTGCATTTTAACCTCATCATACCTAGGACACTGATGCTGATAGATACACATCCTGCAACCCTGATGCACAAAAATCTAAAAAGACGCAGTAAAATCATATCCATGCATCACAGGGTTTTTATTTTATTTCATTTTTTCCCCTCACCATTTCAAACTAACTGTAAATACATTTCAATAGTTTCTTAGAAATGAATTACACAGGATAGCTTACAAGGTAAGAGATAAATGGCTTTAGTTGTTTCCCCAGTTCATAAATAAAAACCCTACAATCTATTAAGAAACTTTAGTTGGAACCCATAAATTTTCCCGAGGACTCATTCAAAGTAAATCCTCTTGACGTGACCAAGCCAATGCAGGCTTTTGTTCTCAACTGGGATCCATATAAGAATTTTTTTGGTTCAACGCAAGCAAAATATTAAACTGTGGGTCCACAATAGTATTTTAGTACTGAATATATTTATTACTTAGTTAATATTCATTTTCCATAGAATTTTCTTGTTAAAGTTTATATGTAACTTTTACAATACATAAGATATTTTATCAATCTTTGGATACAATCCCTGATATTTAATTATAGAAATACAATAGGATTTTTTAAAATAAATGGACATGGGAGTCCAACAGAATAAAATAGGACTCAAAGGGGTCCATAGGTAAAAAAAAAAAAAAAAAAAAGGGTTAAGAACTACTGCTCGAGAACCACGACCTCCCACAATATATTTAACATCTATATTAACAATAGGGAAGGGTTTATTTTTTGTCTATTTTCTATAGATGGCCAAAGAGTGATGTAGAACCATATTTTTTTTATGGTGATCAGAGGAACATTTTAACATTTTTTTTTTAAAAATTGTTCTTCATGGTGAAAGGGAGATCTCATCTGCAAGGTTTCTCTAACAATGAAATGAAAAAAAAAAAAAAAAAAAAAAAGGTAATCAAGGGAGAAACCATATTGCTGCAAAACATAACTAATAAAGAATCTAAATTTCTAAATTATTTATTTACCAAGAATTTTTTTGTTTGGTTTGCATCAGACGGATTTTACCTGTAACCCATTATTTATTAAAAGTACTAGCAAGAATATCATCATATAATCTTATAGCCACCTCATAAAAATGTGGAAAGATATGTCCAGTATTATCCTTAGCCTAAAAGAATTAATATTTTCTCTATATATTTTCTATATTCAATCCATATAAAACAATTTGACTACTGTCTTTATTTAACAAGACTTTTTTGTTGGGTTTGTACCCTTGATTGTTTTGTGAATGTCTTTCTACATTCACAACATCACTATAAGTATTTGAAATATCATCATATAATCTCATATACAATCTCCTCATAAAAATGGGAAAGGCATATCCAGTATTATCCTTAGCCTAAAAGAATTAATATTTTCTCTATATATTTTCGATATTCAATCCATATAAAACAATGGTTTAACTAAGGGGTAATTCCATGTCAAATCATCCAAGCCATGTCACCCAAATACTTCAATTTTTCTGAAATTTTGTACAGATGTGGACTATATTAAAGTTGATCATTCACCAAAATTTGAGCTTCCAATTCCAAAAATTGGCGGAGTTATGTCGATTTTTAGATCTCAAAATTTGGTGGGGTTCATGAAAAATGGCGACTTTTTGTAATCTATTTTTGTCTGTAAAAGGAGTTCTAGAGCTTCCCTACTCCTAAAAATTGGTTTATAAAAGCATTTTTACCCAAGTAATCCAAAAATGCTATCAAAAAAGTCTTAAAGTCAACCAATTTTAAGGTATTGAGGATTTCTGATTTTTTCATAGCAAGATCAATATTCCAATGTGGCACTGAATTTTACTTTTTTTCTGGATGATTTGACATAGAATTGCCCTAAGCACAGTTCTATAAACAATATTCTTTATAGCTTTTGATGTTTCTCCAATTTTAAGAAATTTGACTATTGTCTTGACTTACCAAGAGTTGTTGGTTTGGTTTGATGAATTGTCTTAGAAGATAATTATTCACATTTAATTAAACATTATTAATTAGGTTAATAGGTAGTTAAAGCTATGTAGTTCTTCAAGCTGCAGATGTAAAATAATTACATAGCATTATTACTTAGTTCTTGTATGCATATGATGTCTGTTATCAGCTGCAGATGATGTAAGCTTGGGTATGCTAGACACTGCTGGACAAGTAAGGATGAACTCATAAGTGATGTTCTCTAGTAAACTCCTACACATGGACACACCAGTGTTGTCTGTCCAGTAAAAACTTACATTGACCAGCTCTGTGCAGATACTCAATGCGATGCTGAGGGCTTGCCAGGAACAATGACCAAGAGGGACGGGTGTTGCGAGAGAGTCATGGGAATTTGTGTTGTCAACATAACTGATGATGATGATGATTGCTTACTAAGGACTAATAATCAGAACAAAAATTAAAATATTTGAATCAATAAAATATTTTCACTCAACATTAGCTCTAAGATTACTAGCAGAGCTACCTGGCTTTGCTCGGGATTTTAAAAAATTAAAAAAATAAATCTATATATTTATATATATAGATTAATATTCGAATTAAGATAGCATGGATATGAAGTCAACAACTGGTTACTGATAGTTTCTCACCTAATTATTTTTCTATATTCTTGTTTTAACATCTTTTATTCTTTATATATTCTTGTTTTAAAAGGTGTTAATTCTTATTCTTCTTTCATTTATTTGCTTTTTATTATATTTTATCCTTTAAATTAATCATTTTAAAATTATTAATTACAACATGAATTCCCGTAATTAATCAATATCTTGATTAATTCAGTGGATTTAACCCTGAAGATCCTTATGGTGAAACTTGAGTAGGTTATTTCTGTACACATATATATATATATATTTGATTGGTAAATTTCTATGGATTAAACTTTTATGATACCAATTACCATTCCATAGTATGTACTGTAATTATTCATGTATAATACTCACTTTATTACCCCTGATTTTTAAGCCTAAAAAGTTAAGGGTGCATATAGTACACAAAAACTAAATATTAACTTTTCCAGTTATATCCAGGGACAGCATGACCGAAAGTTATATTTATATTCCAAACTAACTAATGTGTAAGAAATACTTCTATTTTATGTCATTACAGAGAAATAACCACTAGCAATGGGGAGGGGTGTTTGTTTATAGTTTTGTTTTTCTAATATGAGCTTATTTTCACCATAAGTTTATTGCCTTTTTTGTTGAGTGAACATGTCAGCACGTTTTCTCTAAATAACATGTAAATCTTGTATTCAAAACATATAAAATTCTCATTTTTAGTCAATACAAAATGGTTTGGTTTGTTTTACGGCATATCAACCTCGGTGGGTCATTTAATGCCGACAAAGTTTTGAAATAAATTCATTCTTCATGCATAATACGATTTTGTTTATCAACTCATGTTTTTCTATTTAACCCATGGATGGGAACATACAAAATGGATAAGAAGTGGTTTGTTTTGTTTTTTTTTAATTTTCATAGCTGAAAATTAGAGGTGCATATTATCTATATATTAATACTCTTGTTCTTTAATCTTCCAATCATTATTATCTTGCAACACCATCTGGTTAAAAATGAGACTGTCCAAAATGAAATGCAAAAATGTAAATCCTGATTATCTGGTGTCCACCGAATTATCATTTATTATAAGTGTTGTCACCTCAGCTAAATAATGGACCATTCCGTTTTTATTAGAAAGAAAGAAAGGGAAGAAAAAGGTCATGCTAAACAGAAAAAATATAAGAAAGAAAGAGAGTAGGGGTGATAGTGCTAATCTGTTTCAGATAGAATATAATGAAAAGATGAGAAAAAAAAAAAAAAAAAAAAAAAAAAGTGTGAGAGAGCTAAATCAAGGTTTTATTATACTTTTTATATATTGAAATATTTCGCAATAGCTCTGAAGTAAACATATCAAACATTGTAATGATAAAATTATCATATTGTGGGATATCCACAGGTCCTGCTAGTACACAAATAATTAGGAGTAATCAGTTTACTGGTATAATAACTAGTTGTAATCAAAGTCTTGATCCCTTACTTGGTATCATACTAATATATTCCAGTTAGTTACTTAAAAACAGAAAACACACAGGTTTTATTTCAACAAGTTATTGCTGAAAGTTAAAATAATTTATTCCAAAACAGTAGTTATTTAATAAGCTTAGCTCAGTTATAGCACAAAGCCGCAAGTATGGGGCACTCAGTGAGAATCAAATTCACGAACAATGGTTTGCTAATTCAGCTTGTTAACCATTACACAATGCTTTGCTTGTTGTTTGTAATTGCCTATCACACCTGTTGATTATTGAGTGGGTGGGGGTAGGGGTCTTACCCTTCTGAAGAGGAATAAAGTCAACATATTCTTAGCCCTGCTGTACAGAGCCTTTCTTGGTGACAAAAGGGTACATTTATAACCAATATTTATTAATACATATAAAGTTGATGAAAATTATTTCAACCAGAATAGTTTTTAGGTAAATATTTTGGTTTGATTTTATAAAAACCAAACCAAAATATTTACCTACAAACTATTCATTTATATATCCTATAAAAAAATTTTTTAAAGATTTAGCATTAAATAGCCCACAAGGTTTGATATGCCATTTAACAAAATAACCAATAATCAACCATCTTCATTCATATGAAGAAAAAAAAAATTAAAAATAAAAAAAAAAATTGAAAAGAGTGAGATTAAATAATTCTGGCCATAAGAAAAATGCATATTAGAAAATTCTTTTTTTTTAAATATGAAACATCTATATTATTACTAGAAGTGGCTACCCGGCATGGTCTTGGTAGAGAGGGGTGGAGGAAAAAAAAAGTTAAGTCTCGCATATCCATTGATTGTTTTGGTCTTACATAATTGATTTATGTTTTAATCACGACCAAATGACTTATCCTTTCTTACTATTCAAATTCTAAATCTTAATTATCTACCCAGATATAAATAAAATCTTTATTATTTTTACACAAAAAGCAAGCTGTGTGACAGCGAATGTTTATATATATTTACTTTGTCTTTAATTGTTTTATTTTCATAGTTTCCTCCGGACATACATACATACATACATACCATGTGTCCTTTATATATGTACTAGATAAAACTTGAACAGTTGGGTCACCCATTCAGCTCTGGGTATATAATTGAGATTAGGGAAAAGGGAGTTAGCAAAGCGAATAAAAAATTTTTTTAAATAAATACGCCGGATGAAACATTAAAATCCTTTTGTATTTCTAAAGGGAATGTTTTACCTAATTTAAGCTACAGGTTGTGGATGTGAAATTTAACATAAAAATACATTTCAAATTCTCCTGTTTTTCTCTCTACGCTCTGGAGAAACTAACATTATATAACGAGGAGGTAATCAAGAGTTACATAGAGGGGAAGAAAGTGATAGACAGAGTAAAGTAAGAGATTGGTCAGTTTTTGACCTAATTGCAAATTACAACTAATTAGAACCATTTAAAACAATTTTTTTCAAACATAATTCAATCCTAAAAGTAAGGGATAATTTAGTATAATTTTTGTGTCATTAAACTAAACAGTAAAAAAGCCTTTAGGGAATAAAAGTTGATTAACTCAGCTTTAGTATAATAATAGATAGATAAAACAATCACTCTAAATCTTGTTTTTGTTTTCTATAGAATGAGATTTTCATTGTTTTCTCTTAGATTTTTACAACAACTGTTAAAGGATTAGTTGAGTGAAATGTTGACCTATAGATGATACCCTAAGAGGGTCTGTCCTGGAGTGGTAGTCACTCCAGAAGGACCTGCAAGTAAAATCTCATTCTTTCCACAATATACGCTAAGCAAATCATGTTGTAATGTTTAATTTCTTTTTTGAAAATGTTCCAATGCAATGTATCATCGCTAACAATTCTAGTCATCAGAATCTAAATTATTTGTCAATTAAGAGATTTGATCATTTGAAAATGTTTATTTTCAATTTTTTTTTAAAGATTTTATTGTAATATTACTCTCAACAAATGAAAAACATAAAATTTGCAAATTCTTAAAAAAACAAATAAATACCATATTTGACGGCATATAAGATGCACCCCCATTTCAGCAGGTCAGATTCAGGAAAAAAAGTTTCTAGTGTATTTAAGCATATATTGTTGAAAACAGTCTAGCTGTGCATTACACAAGCAGAAACATAGCTGTATGAAAGCAATTTGGCATTTAGGATAGGTAAAAGCACTGAGCGTAAGTTGGGTTAGTGAGCATCATAGAGAAGATTAGCCTAGGCCTACGGGGGTCTCAAACTTCACCTACTATGTATAAGACGCAGGGCAATTTTTTGAGCCAAAAATTTTTTTTTTAAAGTGTGTCCTATATGCCGTCAAATACAGTAAATAAATTTTAAAAATGAAAGTGCCCTCATATTTAAGGGCAATTTTTGCCTGACAACTTCCTTAAGCAAAACTCTCACTATATATATTCTTCTTTTCTTAAAGGTTTGTCTTTTCACCTGTAACAATTTCAGTTGATCCTGTATAAAAATTTTCTAACTCTACAGATTTCTTTTATTAAACACTTCAATATTTATTTTAACCACTTGACAAATTATAAAGGATTATTCTTTGCTAATTTCTTTTTCATAAACACTATGCCATAAATTCTTATACAAAAGATTTAAATGGTAGGAAAATTCATAGTAAATGGACACAGCAATGCGAGTTCAAATCCTGGATAAGGCTGTTTACATTTCACATAGTGCTAATACACTTGAGAAAGGTATGAATCCAACTATTCTCCTTACATGAGTAAATAGTAGGGCAGACTGGGCTCTTTATCCTTGGTTAGGCAACAAGTCTAGGTGAAGGAAAAAACTAAATTCAAACCTGTTAAACTTTGCTTAAGAAATTGACATTGTGTCACATCCTGCTCATATATTGGTAAATATGTATACAAAAGATTTAAAAAGGAATAAATACCTGGGCAGTCTCTTTTCTAAGATATTCTATTAGAGGCAGGTGAGGGAGGTAAAAATATTGTGTGTCTCAGGGGGCCATCCCCCTAGCAGCACCTGCCCATAAAAGGGACAGGGCCGGGTTTATTGTCAGATCCCTGAGGCACCCAAAAGAGGGATGCCAATGGGACCATGCATTTTTTGCCTTAAGTGTTGTGTGTGGCTCACCACATTAAAAAGATATTGTGTTAATCCGGCCTGGCTTGAGATCAGGAAAATATATACTCTGGACCCATCTTAAAATGGACAAAAGGAGGAATTCCTATATATATATCTACCAATCGCTCCACACAAGCAGGATGTGACACAAGGTCAATTTTTTAAGTAAAGTTTAACAGGTTTGAATTCAGAGTTTTCCTTCTCAGGCTGGTTACATACTCTAGGTTAAAGCTCCCAGTCTGCCCTACTATTTACCCATAGCTGGAGGGAGAGTAGTTGGATATATACCTTTTCCAAAGGAACTCAGATATATGGACCAAAGAACAAGATGATAAGATGATAATGCACAAGGTTTGAAGATTTGCTGTCACTTGAGTGAAAAAAAACCCACTAAAATTCTATTGTCTGAAGACTTTTTGATACATAATTCTTCATCTTTAGTGTTCTTTGTATTCTTGGTGCAATTGGCTTGCTAGAAATCTCAATGTTGAGCTACTTGTTCAAATACTTGCGCAATTTTGAAAGAATGATAAGAGTTTAAGTGCATCAAGTTTCTGATTACATTTTTCCTTGAAACTTCAACTCTTTAAGAAATACTCAGTTGACAAGCAACACTAACAATCTACTTCTTATAGCTTAGATAAAATTTTTATTTTACTTAAAGAAAAAAAAAAATGTATAGTAGATTAACCATCTCAATTGTTTTATCTTTTTACTAGTTTGTTTTTGTTTTACGGCATATCAACCTCAGTGGGTCATTTAATGCCGACAAAGTTTTGAAAGAAATCAATTCTTTTATAAATATAAATACATTTGTTCTATTTAACTATCTATATGATAAAAAGAGTTGGGGCAATCATATAGGTGCTAGGGCATGACATGACCAGCCAATTGATCGGAGAGGGCCTCTCCAACTGCCCATCTAGCCCAAGAAAGGGCCAAAGTGGAGTATTGCAAGTCATGGACTGCTCAACCACCTGGGTTCCTCATGGGGTGCCACCCAAGACCAACAGGTCTTACCCCTCTGCAGAGGTGCAGTCTGTGCAGTCTAATGCTCCATTGACAGGGCACACAGTATTTAGAGCAAACACAAACATGTTCATACAAAAATGCAAGCAAGCTTGCAGAGAAAATAAGCTCACTGTGTATCTGAGCATAGTAATGACCCAACCTCAGAAATCAATAATGAATAATATATTTTCTAAATGATTGTGATTCTTCTTGTGACACCTGTCAGGATGATAGGCATGCAAAAACAATGTCATTTTTTGAATGAGATCTTCAAAAGTTCTTCGATGCCTGTTTGATCAAACTATTAAAAATGATTTCACAGATTCTACACTGTGATCATTTCCTTATATTTCATTCAATAGGTAAATGCTCAGAATGTAGAATCTAAACCCCCACCTCACTCAGAACATTGTCCCCCCCCCCCTGGAAACTGTACAGAGACGTGCCAACCAAGCGAATACCCTCCATCTACCATATTCTGAACATCTTGCTGCCCTGGTGACTGACTTAGTAAACACTTATAAAGGTTATTAACCATCTTGCTAACACCAACCCTGAGTGAGATTTTCGATTTTCATGTGTCTCATTCATACACATGGGCATGACTACAAAATCAGAAAACAGCACAGCTTACATGACTTTTGGAAACATTTTTTCATACTCAGAATTGCTGAGGCATGGAACAAACTGCCTGCATCAGTTGTTGGCTGTTGAAATACTAACTCTTTCAAAAGCCTCCATGCTTCCTGTAATTTGACCACACTAGGGCGTTCAGCTAAAAACCGCAAGGTCCCTAGTTCGATACTGGCCCTCGCCAACTCAGCATATGAGTAGCACAGGGATCTGTGCGGTAAAGTGAGGAGCTGATGGTATGTGGCGCTCCACCCCAGACGCAAAAACAATCTCCTTGGTCTAGCACTAGTGAAAAGGGGATAGACTCCCTCGCTGATTGGCTGATACCGACTGTAGGCCACTTTGACAATTTTTTTTTTTTGACTGTTCATTTTCTTGAAATTAGTACATTATTCTATGTACTATACATGCACCTTTGATGAGTTGTAGTGCACCTGAGCACTGTATGCAATAATTTCATTATTATTATTATTATTATTATATAAATCCCTGTGCCATAGAAGGGCAAGAAGTTGAATATATGAAAATCATATTCATTTATATCAATGCCTATTAACACAAGTAATTTAAAGATGTAAATTGTTGGCATTAAATAACCCACTGAGGTTGATATGCCATAAAACAAAACAAACCAAAGAAATAAATTCATCATGATGTATTTCAATTTCCAACATTACTTCATCTTATTTGGATGAGTTGGTTGGTTTTTATGGCATATAAACCCTTGTGGGTTATTTTCTGCTGAAGACATTTTTGTTTTATTCATTGTTGTTGGGTATTCAGATTATTCTTTTTAAACACATTTTAAAAACAAAAAAATTAAAAAAAAAAATAAAAAAAAATTTTTTTTTAATCTATTTAACCCATAGATAGAACCCTAACAGGTACTACCATTCCAGGTCAAGTAGACCTGGGAGTAATGGCAATGAACATGTACTCCACACAGCTCCAAAATTGGAACCTCACCACTAGATGCAGTTTAATGTCAGGACACTTGGTTTGTCATGCTGGACATTGCTGAAGAAACAAGGACAAACTCATAAGTGATGTTCTCCTGTGGACGCCTAAACATGGACACACCAGTATAGGCCAACCAGCAAAAACTTACATCAATCAGGTCTGTGAGAATTCTGGATGTGTGGAAGACCTGCTAGGAGCAATGACTGATAGGGACAAGTGGTGAGAGGGAGTCATGGGAATTTGTGCTATCAGCATGACCAGATGAAGATGATTTCAATTTATTTTGGTAAGATTGAATATTTATGCTTAATTCCAGATTTATATTCTTATTTTATACATTCTCGTGATTTCCTTCCAACAAAAAATTAAATGGGGGGGGGGGCAGATATAGAAAAATCCTGCAATGTTTGGTCCGCTGTTTCCTCTCAATAATGCATATGAAAACTGAATATCTATTAAAAGTGGTACCTTAATTTACAAGTTTTCCAAGTTACAAATTGTCACTTGGTCGATTATTTTGCTTTGACCCACAGCTTACTAATATATACGGCTCCATATGTCACATAAGCCGGCAAAATTCTAACAAGCCAATTTATTTTATAGTCAATTTATGTCCGTTTCGAAAAAAAAATGTTAAAAATATACAAACTTGTCAGTTTTTTTTTCGGAAATGTAATAAAAGATTGTAAACAAACTAACAAAAAAAAGAAAAGAAAAAAAAAGAAAAAGTGAAAAAATTATGCCATTATTCAAAATAAACACATTTATCTATTATTTCAGGTTATATCAGAAAAAAATTAAACCTTTTCAATGCGAAATGTACATTTCCTGGTCATGGTAGGCAATGATGGTGATGATACTACAGAGAAACAATATTTCTCAAGAACTTATAGTTCCATCTAGCCAAATGTTTGTGCTTTAAGATTTTTTGAAATGATATATATATAAAACGAATTGGCCTGTTAGAATTCTGCGTGCTTGTATGACATGTAAGGTCATATATATTAGTAGGCTGTGTTGAATCAATAGGGATGGATAGCAAGAGAGAATCAAGGGTATTCCTGCTGTTCGCATGTCATGATAATCCTAAAAATGATTAATATTTTAATAGTATTAATCCTTTGGTTTTATCAACTCAACAGAGAATTAAATATTGTCATGCTCTACAGGAAGTAAACAAACTTACAAATTGTTGTAGAGTAGCTAACACCCCTTCAGCACTCTATCAGATGGACTGGTTCATAGCCATAAATAGCCTACGATTAAAGTAGATTAACTAGCTGAATAATATTCAGACTGACTTTGTTGCATTGGCTATACCGAACTGACCCTCCTCTATTTAGTGTAAGTTTTGTCTTATTTGTACTTATTTGTTCTGTGTTTGTATGTATCCATTTGGCACTGGATGCTGGTGCTTAATAAATGTATTAAGCACACCATTCTTCTGTGTATCTTTCCACCTCACAATACAACACAAATATGGAATTTACTTGGTCGAGTCAAAAGTTTTGCAATATTTTGGTATGTGCTAGTTTGTTGCATGTTCCAAGTTGTGGTAGGTTCCAACTGGGGTTGGTAGTATCATAGTAGTTGGTGCATTGCTTTATTCTATATATGATTTAAAAACCACACAGATGAATGTGCAGTTCAAGAATTTATGCTTTAAAAATCTAAACTGGGCCATAACGCCCATTGAAGAAGCAACTAAAAATATTTGTTGTGCAAAAGATGATAGCTCAGTTGATCACAGTACAGTTTAAGAAATTTCACTCAAATTCCAAGAACCTCTATGATCAGGCAAGTTTAGGTAATCCTAAAACCGTGGATACCGGGGCTGTGTTATTTTTTTAGCTAATATATATACACAAAGTTATTTTTTAAAGTGGAATGCTATGCAGGAAGCAAGTCTCCAATTGCAGCAGGTTTAAAAATTGCTTAGATTCCATTGACATTCACCTCAAGCACTGGGCAATAAACCCAGCTCTTTAACCCTTTCAGGTGAGCAGGTAAGTGCTGCTTGGGAAGGGGGGTAGGCCCCTTGGAATCCAGCTGTTAGCTTTTGGTGCTACTCTTAGCCAAAAGATTGTGCTCCAAGCTATAGAGGCAAATCCAGCTATTGTCTTACCCCTTTCAAGCAAGGGGCAGTTGCTGCTTGGGGGGAACACTCCTTGAAATCCAGCTATTGGCTTTTGGTGCTACTCTTAGCCAAAAGAGTGTGCTCCAGGCTATAGATGCAAATACAGTGAGCAGAGATGCTGGTAGGTACGCATCCTGTCCCTGATGCACAAAAATCTAAAAGGATGCAGTAAAATCATATCCATGCCTCTCAGTGTTTTTCTTTTTTCTTTCCCTCACCATTTCAAGCTAACTGTAAATAGATTTCAATAGTTTCTTAGAAATGAATTACACAGGATATATTACAAGGTTGTAGTTAGAAGGCTTTAGTTCGGATCCATAAATTTTCCTGGGGACTCATTCAAAGCAAATATGTGCATCTCAGGACACACTAAATCAAAAAGCTATCAGCATCATTGGTGAGTAGCACTCCAGGAGTATCAGGTAAGATTGGCATCTCTCAGTCAAGTGAAGTTTGTCCCCTTATTATTATTCGCATTTCAGTCTCGGAAGACTATAATATAGTTTTTGTGCCCTTGAAGTTAGAGGGCCTCCTGTGACTGAAGTCCAATGTTTTAAAAACATTCTCAACCACAGATGTCGCATTTGAAGGCTATCCCTGAAGATGTCGATGTGCCGGTGCTTTGTTGCCACTGCTTCTTTCTGGACCTCTTAGCTTCATGGTGTTGCGTCAGGGTGACTTCTGACATGAACAGTCCTCTACAGGGAGAGTGCCGCCACCGAGGGTGGTTCTGAGCCAAATTTTCCCAGCTGTAAGGGGCAATGCCAAAACACCTGAGATCATTCTTGCAGACATCCTTGAAACACAAAAACATCAAGAGCTGCTGAATTTCAGAACTTTTGATTCACCCTAGAATCTGCAATATTGAAGAAGTATATTAATCCCTGTGCTATGGAATGGTAAGCAGTTGAATATATGAAACTTCATATTCAGTTATCAATGCCTATTAGCACAAGTGATTAAAAGATGTAAATATTTTATTGGAGAGACTCTATGGAATTTTTTAGGTCACGTATCATGGAATTTAATACTTAATGTTTCTGAGATTCCTTTCATGGAAGTTAGGATTTCTAAATTTAAAAAAAAATTCAGATATCAAATATTTAGATGTCAAGAAATGAGATTGAAGAAACTTATTAAAAAAATTACATTTGAATATTACACACACACACACACACACACACACACACACAAGGGTTATTCAATAAATAAAGAATTCTTTTAGGATTTCTAAAATTTAAAAAAAAAAAATTCAGATATCAAATATTTAGATTTCAAGAAAAGAGATTGAAGCAACTTATATAAAAAAAATTATGTTTGAATATTACACACACACACACACACACACACACGAGGGTCATTCAATAAATAAAGGGAATTCTTTTAAAAAATGCAAAATAAATTTCTTGAACTATTTGGTTACTGTACTGTGATTAACTGTGCCATCTTTTGCCCAACAAATATTTTTAGTTACTTCTTCAATGGTCGTTATGGCACAGTTCAGATTTGTAAAGTATAAATTCTTGAACTGCACATTTCATCTGTGTGGTTTTTAAATCATATATAGAATGCAAAAAAAAATTACATTTGAATAAATGGTAAAGAAAAAGTACCAGGTGCAGCAGTCATTAAGTGATGCTGACATTCTTTTGAGACATTTAAAGACACATCACAAATATTGATTTGTTTAGTCAGTACACTGTTGGTTTGAACAACAGCAACTGGCTAAGCACAACTAGTGCCCAAGACAGCTGGTATTTATAAAAATCCAGAATAGTCCATTCATGTATTTGGGTGATTTCATTCCTAGAGTCCTGATTGGCTGCTTGGTTTCTATGATGTTCCGAGGCTTCATAAATACTCTGGTATTCTGCAGTAGGATTGCAGCAAGTAAATCAGTTTCAAACTCTCCAATCCCTCTCACTCACTGAGAAACTAACATATGTTTACTAACATATATAACGAGGAGGTAATCAAACTAACATATGTTTACTAACATATATAACGAGGAGGTAATCAAGATATACATAAAGAGGGGGAAAGTGACAGACAGAATGTGGAGTAAGAGACGCGTCAGTTTTTGACTTAATTGCAAATTATGACTAATTAGAACCAATTAAAATGGATTTTTTAAAAACATAACTCAATCATAAAACTAAGGAATAATTTAGTATAACTTTGGTGTCATTAAACTAAACAGTAAAAAACCTTTAGGAGACAAACATTGATTCTCTCAGCTTTAGTATAATAATATATATATATATATATAATTTCATTGAATGGCCGTCATACTTAGATGTCAAGAAAAGAGATTGAAGAAGCTTGTGAAAATATTTATATTTGCACATTTCTTAACCAAAGGAAAAACTAACACAAAAAAAAAAAATTAAAAAACTAAAACTGATTTGTATTTACTTTAAGAGATGCGCTTGTAGCACAATGGTTATCATCAAGTCAAGTTCAAGTTTCAGTTAAAATCATTTGCATTTCCTTTCACACTAATGCCCTTTGAGAAAAGCATGAATTTATCTCTTATTTCCCAAGCTATGAGAAAATTGTAGGACACCCAATCAGGCATTCAACTAGTCTACATGATCCTGCAATTTTTGTTTACCTGTTATGAAGGGATTTACAAATGCAAACTAGTAAATTCTCTCCCCTATGAACGTCTATGCTTTTTATTTACTCCACACAAATTGTTTTCATTCCCAAGGGGCAAAATGGACCACTTTGAAAATCCCTGTGTTAGGTGTATGATATCTGGCAACTAGTCTCAATGATCAAGTGATTTTTGTTTACCTGTTATAAAGGGATTTCTATATGCAAAGTAATAAATTCATTCTCAAGTGGACCCTTATGTTTTTATTCACCCTCAGGTGTCTATATGGTCCACTTTGAGAAGCCCTGTGGTGCTAGGTGTATAACACCTGGCAACTAGTCTATATGATCCAGCAGTTTTGTTTCTCTTGTTATAAAGGAATTTATAAATGCAAACTAGTGAATTAATTTCCTAGGTATCCCTATGTTTACGTCTACATAGATCACATTGAGAAGCCCTGATCCAGAGGAGAGTGAGCAAGCACCGAGACAAAACCTTTTACAAAAGAAAGGATCAATAAAACAGGTGAAAGATCCCTAATCAGAGTTGATAGGTTTCCTGCCTCACTGACGCTTAAAAATCGAGAAGGATGGATGAAAAAAAAAAAAAAAAAAAAAAAAAAAGAGAAAAAAAAATCATATCCATGCGTCCTAGTGGAGTTTTTTTCTTCCCCCACCATTTCCAGCTAACTGTAAATATATTTCAATATTTTCTTGGAAACCAATTACACTGTATGGGGGGTACAAGGTAGGTGTTAGACGGCTTTAGTTGTTCATAAATAAAAATTATAATTTCTTAAGAAACTTTAGTTGGGACCCATCAAATTTCCTGGGGACTCATTCAAATCAAATACATGCATCCTAGGGCGCATTAAAAAGCTATCAGCATCACTGCCTAATAAGAATCAGTTTGGGCCCCAGTTCTTCTCAGAGTTTAAAATCTTTCTAACAATTCCTGAAAGTTATATGGACAGACATTTGATGAATTCTAAGATGTCTGGGTTCTTGGTAGTCTAGGAGAAGGACAACCGAAATCAAACCAGCTTTACTCCATTTAAAGATGGACTGAGTCACAACCTGCCAGTAGAATGTAAATGAGGGCTCTCTAGTTTTGGTAGAGCAACCAATGTAGGAGAAGGAAAACTAAATTCAAACAGCTTACGGACCAACATGGCAGTGAAGGTCTGAGACTTGCAATGGACTAAGAAAAAGGTTAATAGGTGGAGGTTAGGAATATTCTAGAAGCAAAATTAACTTTTATTGTAAACAAACAAAAAAAAAAAAAAAAAAAAAACAGCTTCTACATTTATGAGCTTACAAAAAAAATCCATGAAACTGAAGCTATATCTTTCATAATTTTTTTTTTAAATTAGAAAAAAAAAGTGACACCAGTTTCAATATATTTATTGTCTGCATTGCTAAAATTTAAACAGGTTTTTACCAATAAACTAGAATCCTAGGCAATGCCAAGTCATCTTGCCAGTTTGGGAATCCCACAGCAAAATATTTGTTTTAGTACAAAAATTAATATTACTCAATATTCTCATTGCTACGATAGTTATAAACTTAATTAATACCAGTCCTTTAAATTCTTCACTAAAAACCTCATTTTTTTGCCAATTCTTGGATTTAGAATCAAAATATTTTTCAAGCCAGTCTATTCCATATTTCAGACACACAAGTTATTTTAATTTCTGTCAAGTTTTGAAAACTTTTCATTCTAAGGTTCCATTAACTTCCATTAAGTGAGAATTATTTTATTAGATGCACATATTATACATACAGGTCAGATTTTGTGAGAACAAGTATAAAATGAATTGCTTATGTTTTTATATAACAATTTTTAAAGCAGCTAGAGTTAGCTATAGAAGCAAATAGTAAGTGATATATGTGCAGATGGTTTCAATAATATTTCAAATAAGTGAATGGTTTAAGTAATATCTTAATAGTTGCTTAAGAATTTTCTGAAGGCCTGTCTATTCCCACTAAAAAAAAAAAATAAAAAAGGAAAAAAAAAAAGTATGTGTTCCACTCAGGGCAGATTTCACTTTTCTGCAATTTTGCCATATTAAAAAAATAAGTAAATAAATAAATTATAAATAGAAAATTGAAATAAATATCAAGGAAAATTGGTTTCCCAAAAAGCTGAAGATGGAGTTTGCCGGCGGCGAAAATATGTAACAATAAATAAATAAATAAATAAATAAATAATATATATTCGTATTTTTAAAGCACTTTAGTTTTTAATGAAAAAAAATTAAACCATTTTTTTAAAAGAACCAAATATCGTTAAATACAACTTAAGGTTCTCATAAAATATTTCCTTTAAAATAAAAAAAATAAATTAAAAAAAAAAAAAACGAAATGGTAGTTTTCTTTTCCTTTTTTATTTGTTTGTTTTTATGAAGCGGCTTTCGCCAAAAGTGAAGTGGAATTTTCAAGTTGAAGTGTGGAGATATAGAATTTCAAGCTTTCTTACAGGAATTTAAAACCAGATTCTTGAAGGCGAGAGAGGGAGAGAAACTGGTAATTTATTCTCTATATTTTTAAGCTTTTGCACTGTTTTTCATTAAAAAGAGAGAAAAAAAAATACAATTTAAAAAAAAATGTTTATTGAATAGAGGAATAAAGTTTGAGAAGGTTGTTTTTTGTTTTTTTTTAAATCTATGAACAGAATTTTTTTAGTCATTCCATTAGTGGCATTAGTCAATCACAAAGAAAGAAACTATCGGAGACTTGTAATCCTCACACAACGTTATTACTAAACATTATGTTTATGTAAGTAAACGTAATAAAACAAAGACAGCACATCATAACAAGAGTTTTATTAGAGCAATAAGTGAGAGAGAGAAAAAGGCAATTTCAAGTTCAATTTGCAGCCGAATGGTAATTTTGTGGGGTCTGCACACACGCTGAACGTCATTTTTTTTATAACGGGGAACTATAAAAAAGATGCTAATCTGAATCCTTAACTCTCAATATATATTATAAGTACCAATATCATCATGGACCGCTGTTCCAAAGGAAACCAAACGAGTTCAAGGGTCGTAGAGTTTATTTATTTACCGAAGTTAAATTCTTTAATGAAAAAAAAAAAATAATAATAAATAAAAATAAGAATTGCTTATTTCCCCAAATTTTTTTTAAAAGCCATAACAAAATCCAAACGCCACACCTTAAATAACTAAGTAAATAAAAAATAAAATATAAAGTTTGTTGGCACTATTAGGCAAGGTCTGCTTAACTCCGGAATCAAATTTTAAATTAGAAAAAAAAAAATTAAGAATAGTTCAGATTTCGACTATGAAAACCAATTTTTTTTTAACATGAACTCTAAAAAGATTTAATAGTCACATAAGTAAAAAAAGAAATATATAAATTAAAATTCCTCCATCTGAGATGAAAGATTTGGATGAATAATAATAAATGTTGTAGTATTAGAGAGAGCAGAGTTTTTTTGATCAGTCCTACCAGTCAGTAAAGTAGCTGGGAGGGGTCAGTGGCGAGCAATTTATTGAGGAGAAGAGCAAAATGCTAGAACTTGAGAGGTTGACACTACAAACTGGCTGACTGACTGCTTCTACTAACATGATGCTGGTATTTTGTAGTGCCACAGGAATAATAAATGCCAATGATTTTATTTACATCCAATACTTACTACTCACTCAGTCAGTGCTCCATTTCATCATAGCAACAACAACAACATACAAAAAATAATAAATAAATAAAAATCGAAATATAACTAGTCAGTCAAAATAGAAACTCAATTTTAGATATTTTTTATGAACCAGTGAAAAAGAATTTTTTTAAAGAAAAAAAAAAAGTTGGATTAAATGGATATATATAGCGTGAGAAAGGTTGCAATTTAAATATCTTTTTTTTTTAACATGCCTCATATTACAGGGGAAAATTGTTTTCAGTTTGGCGGTTTTAAACAAATAGAAAACATTTTGTGTTCCAAAACTGTTTATTAATTATTATCTACAATAAAAAAAAAAAATCATACAAAAAAGAAAAATAGTATAGTTTTTTTCCTCTTGAAATAGAAAAATAAAAATAAATTGATTTTAATTTTTATTTATTTTTATTTTTTAGTTTCCTATTTCTCTTGAATGACTGGGGGTTACTGTTTTACTTTAAAAAGAGGTTTCTTGCTTTTTAAACACACTGTTTTTATAAAACTTGTTTTTATGACCTCCAAAAAAAATAAACAGTGTCTCAAATTTTATGAAGACCAAGAGGAGATTTATTTGACAATTTTAATTTGACAAAATAATTTTTTTTTTTAAATTCATTGGCCATCATGTTTTTCCAACTTGAGATTGATTTTTTAATATTTTTTTTAATATAACTATGTATAATAATGTGAACATATTTACAATTTAAGATTGTTGACACGTTCAACAGATTATTAATTATTTAATTTAAACAAGTACAGTTCTTTAATTAAAATAATTTAAACAAAAAAACTGTACTTATTTTTTATAGTTTTAATTATATATATATATATATTAAATTATTATATTTAAAACTAATTTAAACAAAAAAACATAATTAAAAAAAACAAAAAAAAACTACTTATTTTTTTATAGTTTTAATTATATAATTAAAACTATTTTTTTTTTTAAAAAGTAGTTTGTTTTGGGAATTTTTTTGTTTAAATTATTTTAACAAAAAAACCACTTATCTAAATTAAATAATTAATAATCTGTTGAATGGAGATTTAAAAGGTTGTAAAAAAAGGGGAAAAAAGACTGATTGCCTGCATTTAAGGTGTTTTGTTATTATTTATTAATTGTACAACTAACTTACAAGTTAACTAAGCAAACAATAAAGTAAAATAAATAAATAAATAGATAGATAAATAAATAAGTAAATAATACACCAAATGTTCTTCATCAAGGAAAGAAAAAAAAGTATATTTCCCCCCTTAAAAACATACTAAAGTTACAACGACTAGCAAAAGTACTAATAAATAGTAAGTGGTGGTAGTATGTAAAGGATCGCCTTTTTATTAAGCAAGATAGGGACAAGAACATAATTCCATTCTACACTTAAGGTTTTGGTCAACTTTAGGCAATTTAAAGATTTTTAAAAAAGAAAAAAAAAAGGAAGCTGAATTCAACATTTTACTACGCACGCACAAACTTTTTTTTTTTAAGTTGGTCATAAAAATCTACACAAGTTCTTTTTGCTTATGAATTCGATTTGCTCTTATTTACGTATCTATATAAGTAATCCTGTCAAAATCTGTCATGGGGAAAAGGGTCAAGAATTTCTTTATTTAGTAAATTAAATTAATTATAAAATCACACATTTACAAGAAAACTGAGAAAGCATATGTTGTAGTTTTCTTTTAAAAAGTGACAATATTTTATGACAAAAAAATAACAAAACAAAAAACTAACAAAAATGCAATGCAAACACAGTGTTGAATAAATGGAAGTTTTGATTCCAAAGAAAAATAAAATCAATATATTTTCTTTATGAACGAAAATCAGTAAAATCGAATTATAGATAAGACATCAATCATAATCAATGATTTTTTTTTTTTTTGATATCGTAATTTTAATGTTTTCCAAGGAGACATTGGTACCATTTCTTCTAAAACCAAAAAATAACATTACATCGAACCAAAATTCTTCCAGTAAAAAGAAAATCGATTTCTGTGGAAACTTTGCAACCACGTCGATCTCAACTTGATTGATTTTTCAAGAGAATAAATATTTTTATTTTATTTTTTTGGGGGGGGAGGGAGGGATTTAATATTTTCAAGAACTGTCATGAACAAAAACAAAACTCAGTGTGTTTCCCCCAAAAGTGAAAAAAATAAATAAGTATCCGAAAATAAATTAGGTCATAAAAAATATTTTTAAAAAAAAGAAAAAAATTAAACATTTATTAATTCATCGCCTCCTATTCCAAGACAACCAAAAAAAAATTGTCACAAAATAAAATCAAGAAAACCTGGCGACCCACCCTTAAAAAAAAAAGTTTGGCTTTGAAAAGGCATAGCAAAATGGCGAAGTGCAATATTTAAAAAAAACACACACATAACTTTATACTTACCTAAATTTAATCTGGAAACCGAATGAATTTCTTTATCCCAACATTGTATCCAGGTGCCCCCGGTATGGTCACTTGCTGGTAAACTATGATCAGATGTGTTACCATCCATGGTTTAATGTTCCAGAGTTATTGGCAACTCAAATCCCGGTAGTTGAAGAAGGAGAAGCATTGAAAACTTCGCCATTTCAAGCAGCAATAATATTCTGGTAACATGGTAACGGAATTTTTATCTGCTATTTAATACACACACAAGAGTCGTCCACTGGCAAAGTGATTCTTTTTTTTCTTCTTGCTGTAGAAAGAAGAAAAGGCTTTTAAATGAATAGCTTCTCGTCCGTCCGAGCTGTGTCGGGTGCTGACTGTTGTTATTATTATTATTAATGCAACTAACTTTTTGGGTTGAAGAACGGAAACAATGTTTAATGTTTGTTGTAGTTTTTGTGAAGCGAAAAACTTTTTTTGTGTGTGTTTGCCGAGGGAGGCTCAAGGGACAGCATGACGTCATCGAAATGCGAACTTTTGATTGGCTGTTGCAAAACTTTAGCATTTGGTGAGAGAGAATTTGCCATCAATATACTTCGATCTTTTTGATTATTCAGATTCTTTTTTTAAAAAATTAGATAAATACCAAAAGAGAAAGAAAAATGAAGTTTCCTTTTTTTTGCTTGTTTGATGGTCTTTTTATGATAATAATTGTTTGATTAATTAATGTTATTATAACTTTCACTCACTAGGAAGCAATAAAAAATATTAAATAAACATTGAATAAAAAATTCGTCATGGCAATCTCTAAAAGTATTTGCAGTGGAACTGGTACACACGAAATGCACCAACCTAAAAACATAAAAATATGTTGCTGCTTTTGTTGAGTTTTTTTCTCTGATGAAAAAGTCTTCATTTTATGAATATTTATGTATAAATCTATACGTTTTAAAATCAAAGAAAAACCCTTTTAGCTTCAGAATCAATTGGCTCCTAAAAGTTTTTTTTTTAAATTTGATATTCCGATTAATTTTTGGGAAGACTTACAGGTAAAAAAAATCGATATATAAGTACTTTTTTTAAAAAAATTTAGTAGTTTTTTTATTAGTCTCCTTGATGACGTAATTTCTGGCGACTTTTTTTCTCACCAATTCACAAAACATTGTGACACCTTTTATTTCCTTTTAAATTGTATTTATTTTAATTTCAATTTTGATTTAATTCAATTTTTTTTAATGCAGTTTTATAGACCTAGATGAGTGGGCGGCATAACTTTTTACCGGAACTATTTTGGGTTTTTTTTCTTCTTTACAAAAATGAAACCTACCTGTTCCATTTTTATTACATTTGCAATTTTAGTAATATGTAATGACCAACAAAGAAATGCAACAACAAAAAAAAGCATAGTTGTGAGTGCTGTTAAAAAAAATAATAACATTAAAATTTTTTTTTTTAAATCAATCAGAACTATATCATCATTTTTTGTGAAAGAATTGTGCATTTAATTTAGAGAAATTATAAACGAAGATACTTTTTTTTTAAATAATCAAGTAAGCGTCAATGGTGTGATTAACTGAAATCAAAATTAATTTTAAGTAGATTGTTTTTAACTCTAGATTTAAGTTTCATCTATTTTTACTAAATAAATAAATAAATTCCAATGTAAGATTTAAATAAAAAAAAAGTAAAGGTCGTTAGAATGATAAAAAATGTGACTGAAATTTAAAAGCAGAAAATTGTTTAACGACTACAGCACGCCAATCATTGAATTTACAAGTCAGTCTTGTTCAGTATTCAAAATTTAAAAAAAAAATGTTTTGTCGAACACTAAAAAAATTATCTCAAAATACTATGCTTCCTTTTTTTTTTTTTTTTTTACAGAGAGTGCATTTATTTCCTGTTCTTCGTGTGAAAATTCAAATCAAAATTTGATATGGTCCGATTTTAGTTTTTGTATCCAAAATTTAAAAAATAATAAAAATAATAAAAAATTAATGGAAACTTTAAAAAAAGAAATTGCAAATATTAGAAAAATGAAATCTCTGATTTTATTTAAATTTTAGGGAATTTGATTCGAGAAACATAGATATGGGTTCCATTTTTTTTTTTTTTCTATCGTCTGCTAGTTATTCACTCATGTCGATCACGGTAAGAGCAGATGTTTAAGTTAAAGAAATTAAAGGAATCATTAGACTTAACTGCTCTAGGAGTTTGCAATTTTAAATGTTATAAATTAGCATTTTATTTTAATGTTTAATTTTCTGTTTACTTCAGGAAAAAATATCAAGGGTAATGTTTAAAAAAAAGAATAAAAATACATAGATGCATTATACGCACACATACACACTCACACTTATACATACATACACACATACATACATACATATACGCACGCACACATAAATTCACAATCATACAAACACACTATACATAAAAACATACACATACACACACACACACAAACAAACACAAAAACAAAACATACATAAATGCAAGCAAACACAAGTATACACACACATACATACACAAATATATCTACACACACACCCAAACAAACACAAACACACATACACCTAATACATATACAAATAGACACTCAAAAATATGCACATAAACACCCCCCACACACACAAAAACATATACATACACAAATTCCAGCACAAATCCATAGTCAAGCCCTAGCACCTATATGATTTTCCCAACCCTATTGCCCTTATGGCAAGCCCCAACCCCTTTTTATCATATTGGTGCTAGAAGGTGGTGACTGAGGGTCTACATGTCCTGGGAATGACATTAAACTATCTGATGGTGAGGTTCCAGTTTTGGAGGTTTGGGGAAAGTGGAGCATCCCATTCATCACCATTGCTCCCTGGTCCACTCTGACCTGGAGTGGTAGTACCTGTTAGGGTCCCATCTATAGGTTAAATAGAAAAATGTATTTATAAAAAAATTGTATTATCCATTAAGAATTGATTTATTTCAAAACTTTATCGGCATTAAATGACCCACTGAGGTTGATATGCTGTAAACCAAACCAAACCAAACCAAACCAAACAAATCATTACAAACACATAGCAATTGCATAATCTTTACAGATCACACACACACACACACACACACACACACACATATATATATATATATGTGTGTGTGTGTGTGTGTGTGTGTAGCAATAGCATAATCTTTAGAGATCACTGCCGTCCCTCACAATCCTATAACCCGCCACCAGAACCTTTCCTCTCATGTGTCCTAAAATGACTCTTTAGTCCCGCTATAGATTCACAAAGTTTGATGCAAATATGACATAGGAAGGACGTCCTTCCCACTGGATAGGTTGGATCAGGTGATAAAATGTGTTGCTTATGCACCACCATATGTATCTTAAGCAAACTTTGTTACAGATTGCACAAGACATACAAACACATACACAAATAAATACAACACATATAAATACACACAGACAGAAGCATAGAAATAAACACACATACACACACAGATGAGATGGTATGTGTGGTGTAATGGGCAATGTCGTAGGAAATGGATTCTATGATCCAAGTTCAAATCCTGAATAAGGTTGTTTGTGTTTCACTTCACACTGATACCCTTGGTAAATAATAGGGCAGACTGAGTTTTTTAGCCTTGGTCTGCTGAAAAATTCATAGACTCACCAAGATACCCATATTGATGTTAATATAGCATTTAATTCTAAGACTAACAGCAACAAATAAATGAATTAAAACTTAGTTCAATTCTAACAATTATTAAAGGACAAATAAAACAATGACTAACAATATAAAGTCCTTCCTGTGTATAGAGTTAAGTTTGAGAGACATACAAGTGTGATGGAGAGGATAGCTGGTATCTTCTGACTTAGTGATTTCTTGGAGAAAATTTCTGGTCGATATTGCCACCAGGAACTGGTCCAGAATGTATCTGCTTGATTTTTGGTATTTTGCGTCAAAACTTCTAGGCTCATCATGTGATTGGTATATCCAATCACAGAAAGCCTCTCCTTCATTTAACCCTACACACAGGAATAAACATTTTACTGACCTAACACCCACGGAATTGACCAATTGAGGCTTATTCTTTAATATAATCGCCCTTGCATTTCCATGTATAGGTGTTCATAGAAGCTAATTACTCTGTTCACCTTGTATCTTTGCTTAGTAAAACCTTTTCTGATATTCGAGTTACTACAAAGAAACAAACAATGAAAATCTTAACTTTTTTATTATTGCCACAAATTTTGATAAAAGTTCAATGTCTTAAGTAGAGTCGCCATGGTGGCTTAAAGTTGGTATCAGACATACAGCAAGGGAGTTTATCCCCTTTTCACTAGTGCTAGACCAAGAAGATTGTTTTTGCATCTGAGGTGGAGCACCACATCTACCATCGGCTCCTCACTTGATGCACAGATCTCTGAGCTACTCATACGTTGAGTTGGCGAGGGCCAGTATCGAACCAGGAATCTTGCGATTCCTAGTCAAGTGTTCTACCAACTGAGCTAAACCGGCCCTAGAATATTTTATTGGTAGTGCAAATTTAATGGAAGAGAATAGAAACATGGAACAAGATACAAGGAAGAGCTTATACAGTGTTGTATGAGTGAAATGTCCTAATACAGAGATGCTAAACAGGCCCTAGTGATTATTTTCCTTCGATGATTGTTGTCAAAGTACTTTTTTTGTTGTAGCACAAAGTCATTATTGAAGTCAGTCAGTCTACTATTGGTTTGAACAATGTGACTGGCCAAGCACAACTTATATTTGAAGTGAGCACACTCATGTACTCACTCTAAATTCTTTATTCAAAAAATGAGAAGTGAATACATGAGTGTGACATCACGACTCGGCATATAGCACAACTGAACCAGTGTCAAGCCAACTGGTACTTATGGGAATTCAGAACAGTCCACTCGCGCATTTGGGTGATTCCATTCCCTGGGTCCTGATTGGCTCCATAAATTCTGCCACTTTGCAGTGGTCTTTACAGCATACCAGAATCGTATTGGGTTATGACTGCTTGCTGTCTTGTCTTGCCAATTCAACGGTAATTGACTTAGTATGATTATTCTACAGTCATTATTTTTGGAAAAGAAAATTCTCAGAAATACAAAAAATAACCCAAAAAAAACAGGAAATTCCTGAGAATTTTCTTTTTTGAAAATTATGACTTTTGTGGTAATGCCTATCAGGGTCCGATTTATGGGTTGAATACATGAAAAAATTAGTTAAAAAAAATGTGGACCATATTACCTTTAGGCACCCCTTTTTGATCTCGATTAAGAAAGGACATGTTTTTCATTTACACAGTCAATATCCGGTTGTTTGTTAGGGGTTAGGGTTAGGGGTTAGTTTTATAATTTTTTTAAAAATCTAAAAATCATCTGTTAAAACAACCGAATATTAACGGTGTAAATGAAAAACATGTCCTTTCTAAATCGAGATCAAAAAGGGGTGCCTAAAGGTCATATGGTCCAAAATGTGTTTTTAAAAAAATGAGTTTTTAAAACAAATTGAATTTTAAATAACCCAACAAGAGTTGACATGCCGTAAAATCCAACCAACAAACAACAACTAAGCAAAGTTTAGTAAATAATTTGGTTTCTTTTTCTTGTTTAACTCTTTGCCTACCAAATTTTCCCCATGGCTGTACCAAAATTTTTTGTCTTTTTTTACCTGCATGATGGGATATTTCAAAGTTCACTATCCATTCACCTCAGAACTCATTCTATTCAAATCATCATCATCATCATCATCATCATCATGTCATGCAAGCAGCATGGATATCCATGACAATCTCTCACCAACCTTCCCTATCACTCATTGCCTCTTGGAGTTCTTCTGCGCAGCAACCTGCATCCTCGCACAGTTGGTCAATGTAGGTCCTTGCTGGGCGGCCCACGTTAGCATGCCCATGTGTTGGTTTCCACAGGAGAACGTTGCTTATGAGCTCGTCCTTGCTTCTCCAGCAGTGTCCTGCATGCCTAGTCTGTCTCTCTCGGATGGTTTGCGAGATGGGGGGCAGGTTGCCATACAGCTGCTTCCTTGTGGAGTGCTGTTTCCACGACTTGTTCAAAACTGCTCGCAGCATTCTTGTGCAGCTCCCATCTCGGAGTCCTTCTGTTCAATTATAATGAACTAACCATCAGTTTTTGTACTTTACTTGGCTGAGAGAGCCGTTCTGAATCCTGTATCCAGTGGCTTTGGCCATTGGACCAGTCAGAGATTAATAACCATGATCCAGTTGGAGCATCCCCCAGGCAACACCTGCCCCTTTGATTTAAAGGGACAGGGGTGGGTTTGTTGCCCGGTTTCTGAGGCATCTCATTGGAAGAATGTCATGGGGATCCACACAATTTTTTAACTGGCCACAAGAGCTTCAGTTTGTTTGTGCCCCCACCACCACCACCACGACCCCCACGTTAATGGACCTTGTGTCCAACTGGCATGGTGGCGTGCCAGTAAATTGTTACGATTTTATGGGCCATCATTTAGGCTCCAAGCAAGAGCACTTGTTCAGCAGAAATCCTTGGTAAAGAATACTTTGGTTGTTCCTTGGTGCTCCTCACTATTGTAAATCCTTTGTCAATGATTGCAAATGGACGTCTCTCAGTATCAGTGATTAAGTAGTCAACCAACCATGCATTAGTGCAGTTAATTGGCTGAGTTTTAAACCACGTGACCTCAACTAGTCTATAAATTGAAGTGGTGTATTGTTGCACACCTTATATATATCAAAATATTCCAACAGTTTTTGTTTCATTCTGAGAGACTAATTGATGTATTTTGTTGTAAACATATCCAATCAACCAGCCAGGCCACTATTCTTGCTTTCTATTACTGGAGAGTTTCAAATATCAAGGGAATTTCACGTAATCCAGTACATTTGTACTTATAACATACATTCTTTGTCGAATTTTTAAATCATTTATACTTTTCAGGAGGGTTTAAAGTTTTGCCAGTGCTAGCAAATCATAAATCATGGCCAACCCAAAGATGAAATGTGCCTTGTTTCTGGAGATCCATCTGATAAGCAGCACTGCCCCAAGTAAAAAAAAGAAAAGTAAAATCAGCATAGTGGCCAATTGTCAGTATCAGCTGGATCACAAGAAAGTCTATCTCCTTTTCACTAGCGTTAGACTAGGGAGATTGTTTTTGTATCTGGAGTGGAGTGCCACACCTACCGTCAGCACCCCACTTTACTGCACAGATCTAAGCTGTGCTACTCATGTGCTGAGTTAGTGAGGACTCAGTATTTAAACCCATGACCTTGTGGTTCCTAAGCAGCTGTTCTACTGACTGAGTTAAACACTCACAAGTGTCCACCTGTTATGTGATGAGTTCAAGCTCCCAGTTTTGTTATGTTTTTGTTTTTTTCATGGTAGAAAAAATTGCCAATGGGTAATTCTATGTCAAATCTTAAAAAAAAAAAAAGTAAAATTTCACCCACCCGCTTCAATTTTCCTAAAATTTTTTCCAGGTCTGAATGATGTTAATGTTAGACAATCCCCAAATTTAAGCTTCTAATTTCAAAAATTGGCGGAGTTATGTCATAGATGCACTGTCACATCAGGATATTGAAAAAATCAGAAATCCTCAATAACTTAAAATTGGTTTACTTTAAAATTTATTTAATAGCATTTTTGGATCCCTTGGGCAAAAATACTTTTATAAACCAATTTTTAGGTGTAGGGAAGCTCTAGAACTCATTTTACAGACAAAAATAGGTTACAAAAAGTCGTCATTTTTCGTGACCCACACTCAAATATAGAGAATTAAAAATTGACATAACTCTGCCAATTTTTGGAATTGGAAACTCAGATTTTGAGGATTGTCTAACTTTAACATAATCCATATTTGGACAAAATTGGAAGAGGGTGGGTGACATGGCATTACCCCAATGGCATCTGATTGACAGGGGACAATTTAAACAGAGGTGTTTAAACTCAAAATGATTTGAAAACTCTAAATTGGAATGTATCTATTTTTGTGTATTTATGAGATGAGGCTTGATATGAATAATTATGATATTTCAGACTGTTGTCCTTTATTGTGTATAAACACAAGATTCAGGCCACTGTAACCTCAGGCTCTGTTTTAAGTGGGTTTTTTTATATCCTTATTTTAATTACTTTAAAATAAGTCATCTTTAGATGATTTCTAGATGATCTCTATAAATCATCTGGTTCGGTTAGAAGAGAAACACTCATGGCGTGTAAACAATTGGATGAAAGTGATATTCAGTCATAAATCAAGAACCTGAATTGGCCAAGGAAGTCATGTTACATAATTATTAGATTCCTAATATTTATGTACAGTAGTGTAGAAACCAAAATGGCTGTTATAAGTTCAGCCGGCAGCCTTGAAGGATTGAATGACAAGGCTTGACCTCAGTCCTGATCCTCCTTCCAGTGGATACTGTGAGGATCAGTAGACAAGACCCTCTTCCAGTTTAGATTAGAAAGAGTTTTAGTCAGATCGGCCAAAGCCACGACGGTGGTGAGTCGTGTTATGCACAGTGCCAACTCAATCTGCGCAGGTAGTCTGGTGGGGATTTCAGAATAAAATATGATCTAAGTTAAATCGAAGTCTTGTGTTATTATCTAAAAACTACCAATGACACAGGGCTTCTGATAAAGAGAAATCCCCAATGGAAGACCAAACACAAAGTCCCCAAGACAAAGTCCAGACGTTAGAAGAGACGTTAGAATAGACGTTAGAAGAGACGCTGGAAGAAGAATGATATAAGTAAGAAAGTAAGGAAAGAGAGTATACAACAGTCATCTTTATGTTTCCTTTTAACAGCACCAGACTTAACTTAAACCTAATCTAACCAAACCTAACCTAATTAATGATAGTTCAAAGTTCAATATTGAAAATATAGGTGTGGTTTGGTTGTTAGGTTAGTTAGGTTAGGTTAGGTGTGGTTTGGTTGTTAGGTTTAGGTTAAGTGTGGTTTGGTTGTTAGGTTAGGTTAGGTCTGGGTTGTTAGGTTTAGGTTAAGTGTGGTTTGGTTGTTAGGTTTAGGTTAGGTCTGGTTTGTGTAGTGAGATAGCCAATGGCGTGTTGTCTCATTTACATATGTGTATTACTGCAGGACATATATAGAGACACTTTAGGGGACTAGGGGGTCAGCTACGAGAAGCCGAACCCAGTGCTAAGATTAAGCACGAATAAATACTACTGTAACAAGGAACACAAAACCACACCTCACAACAGTTTGGTTGTTAGGTTAGGTGTGGTTTGGTTGTTAGGTTTAGGTTAGGTCTGGTTTGGTTGTTAGGTTTAGGTTAAGTGTGGTTTGGTTGTTAGGTTTAGGTTAGGTGTGGTTTGGTTGTTAGGTTTAGGTTAGGTGTGGTTTGGTTGTTAGGTTTAGGTTAGGTCTGGTGCCGTTAAAAAGAAACACATTAAGATGAGTGCCTGAAGAAAAAAAGTAAATTTCCCAAATTATTCATGTGTAGGGTTTTAGAATAAAATTGGGTAATTTATGAGGAAGTGCGTCCCAGTCTCCTGCCTCAAAAATTGCTGCTCGGTGACTATCAAAATAACAACCTCAGCTCGTCGTAATTCTTGTTTATTTATCGTAATTTGTCGTAATTCTTGTTTAGATATGAAGATCAATATATAGTTTTGAATAGACTGAGATAGATAGATAGATAAACAAAAAAATAATATAGATAGATACGAACAAATGGAGATAAATAGATAGATATTTTCGACAAGTAAATGTATTTGGGGGGGGGGGTTGCTTCTTTTTTTGTCGTAATTCTTGTTTATTTAAACTAAAAACAAGACATTAAACAAACATGAATAAAAAAAATCTTGTTATTTAAAGTAATATAGATAAATATGAACAAATTGAGATAGAAAGATAGATATGAAGATGGATAGTTTTGAATAGACTGAGCTGGGTCGTTATTTTAATAGTCATCGGGTAGCAATTTTTGAGGCAGGAGACTTCCTCATAAATTACCTAAAATTGTAATAAGAAAATAAAAAACTCCCATGAGCCTTCACACCGGAAAAACCCTCCAAGCATGTGCAGGAAAAAGGACCCACTTCCGACACCCAAGATAATCTCTCGGCCATTCAGACTTAGGTCTTATCTGGGACAAGACACTACTATTGGCCAGGGAGAAATTTCCTGGTGGCTATGACCCATGAATAAAGTAAATCATAAAACTACCTTTTGTCTTTGTCTCTAACTTTTCTTTCCTTGAATTCCTTTTCACCAAATAAGATGGGGTTAAAAGCAAACCCTAGGAACACGCACCAAGAATACCACAGCTACCTTTTAAACCTAAAATAATTAAACCTCTTGCCATGTTGTAATGTTTAATATAAACATCACTGACAATAAACAATAAATGTTTCTAGGATTTCTAAATATTTTGGAGATCTTACCTTTGGGATTACCTTCGTATTTACCCAACCCCTCCGCCACAGGCAGGGTATGACACAAGGTCAATTTTTAAGCTGACTACTACTGGTTTTAATTTTTGCCTCTAAAATGGTTGCCTAACCAAGGCTAAAGAGCTCAGAGGGAGTCTCCATGCTGGACTAAAACATTATAGTAAGCGTGTTCGAACTCTAGTCACGCTATTAAGTTAACATTAGGAAGCGCGTGGTGTAATGGTTAAAGTCATGGGAAATGGACTCGTCGCCTCGAGTTCAAATCCTGGACGTGGCAATTGTATTTCACTTAGCGCTAATACCCTTGGGAAAGGTATGAATCCTACTCTCCTTCCAGCTATGGGTAAATAGTAGGGCAGACTGGGCTCTTTAACCTTGGTTAGGCAACCGGTCTAGGAGAAGGAAAACTCTAAATTCAAACCTGTTAAACTCCGCTTAAGAAATTGACCTTGTGTCACATCCAGCTCGTGCGGAGGGGTTGGTAAATATATATTAAGTTAACATTCAGTCTAAAAACCCTGGGAAATATATGAACTCCTACCTATGGATTAAAGTTTTTAAGTGCCATCCTTGGCCGGTTGAAAAGGGCTTAAAGGAAGTCCTATGTTGTGGAATCCTTTGGTGACCCTTTGGTAAGTGTATAAGTCCTATCCTGCATATTGGTAAAGGTCCAGTGATTTAATCCTATGTCTGTCGTCCAAGAATGGTAGAGGAATTATGACCAGCAGGGTCGGTTAAGTATTGTATCAGCCTCAGAGTCCTGACAGTGATTGGCCAAGAAATAGATCACATGATCTCGCCTAGTCTATAAGTAGGAGTGGGGATCTATCACACACCTTATATATTGAAAAAATCTCAACAAGTACCACTACTGTTCTTCTACAAGGATGTCTTTGGCATTAAATAACCCATGAAGGTTAATGTGCCATATGCGATATGGTGGAGCATGTCATTTAAAGGACCACAAGATATTTCGAGACTCTTAAAATCTCCCGTAAGTAATTTTGGACAAAAGAAGACGAGAACAACAATTGAAAATAAAGAAACATATATTCAAAAGGTACAAAAAGGGGTTGCAAATTTGTGGCATTTGCTGGCAAGATTTATCTTGCTGAGGTTGAGGGTAAGGTAGCGCTGGAATATCATTCCACTTGCTGGTTGACAAGGTAAAGAGCATTGGATGAAACCACTCGTTGTTTGACAAGTAAAGGGAGCACTGGAAAAACGTGTATCGCCTGTTGAATGCTCATATGATAAGTGCTGAGGGGAATAACGTAAAGGGAGTGCTTGAAAACGCAACTCGCCTGGTTGACAGCCGCACGATAAGTGACTTTCGTCAAAGAGTTTAATTTTGGCGCCAATATCGTATATTGGCGATTCGCATTCTGGTACCAGGGGGAGATAATTCAATTATAATTTTTCCGATAATTGATGGTAATTGTGGAATTTATTAACGAGTCCCCATATAAACAATGAGAAAGGAAAAAGACATAAGACAAATAGATAATTTCAAAAGAGTTTTTCTTTTAGTAAAATAACAATGAAGATGGGGACAATAGTCCGAATAACGCATATAATACTAATAATAATCATCAAGCCTCATCTCAAACATTCAGAGAAATAGTTTTTCTTTTATCGTGCGGTACCATATGACCTTTAGGCACCCCTTTTGCTTTGCTGATTCATAAGTACATTTTTCATTTACACCGTCAACATCCAGTTGTTTGTTAACAGTCGATTTTTGGAGTTTTTTTTAAATTGTAACCGTAAACGTAACCCCTAACAAACAACCGGATGTTGACAGTGTAAATGAAAAAAATGTACTTATGAATCAGCAAAGCAAAAGGGGTGCCTAAATGTCATATGGTCCATCATGCGTATCAAAAGGTTGCTAGAATTAGCGGTCAAAAATCATGCAAGGTAACAATTTTGAATTACGTTAAACACTTATCTGGTGCGGTAAAGTTTTTTGTCATGTTAGGATTCTTGTGTTGATTATTCGTGGTCGTCTGTCTGTAAAAGTGTTGCTATATTCTTTCAGTCAAGCATTTAAGGGGTGAGTCCGTTGTTTCAGCCGTGTAGTTCAAGGGCTTAGGCTGTTCTATTGAAAATCCTTAGGGCTCTGGTCTATGCTTGTTCTTACTTCCGGTTTCCTTTTTTCCAGGTTCACCTTCTGAGTTCGATGTTAGGGGGGGGGATAACCCATATTTTTCATACAATCAAGAACTGCCAATTGAAACAATGGAAAGGATCATAAGTAAAGTAAAGTCGTCAGAGTGGCCTAAAGTCGGTATCAACCAGACAGCGAGGGAGTCTATACCCTTTTCAATAGCGCTAAAACAAGGAAATTGTTTTGGGCGTCTGAGGCGGGGCGCCAAACCTACCATCAGCTCCTTACTTTATCGCACAGATCCCTATGCCGCTCATACGCTGAGTTGGCAAGGGGCGGTATCAAACCCGGAACCTTGTGGTTCCAAGTCGGACACTCTACCGACTGAGCTAAACCGGCCCTTATAAAACTCATTTAAGTCCCTCAAAGTTCTAAAAAAACGAAAATGTATTGGTAGATTACGAAATACATCAAATTGTCATCTATTGAGAATTCTGGGGTATGGGGATTATTGTCCTTGTCTATGAGCCTCTGTTTCGAACCAACCAAACACGAGCCAGCATACTTTGGCGGCAAAGCCGAATAGACAAACTCGCCCTCTTCTGATCCAGCTTTCACCGGTGCGGACCTAAAAAAAAAAGGGTCGCTCCTCTTCCTCAACAACCAGTATCGGAGTCGGACATCAAACAGAACATCTATCATATCCAAACTATCAGAAGGCCGTAGCAAGGGCTCCGATAATACCCTATCTCAGGACTCAGATAAGTGACAAATTATAAACATTTGTGCAGACGAACTAAAGTTTGCAATCCTATTGTTTTATGTAATACAAGTCTTTTATTTCTATTTCTAGTTGTTTGGTTATTTCTTTAACTCTTAACCTGTCTGCCACACTCGTGGTTAACTCCATACTTCAAACCTTGGAGTACTGTCGTTTCGTGTCTAGTTTCTTTACACATCTTCACAATTCTAAAAGATCTTAGTAACAATAATTAAACTTTGTTAGTTTTGATTTAACACCATCATATTTAACTATTATCATTATTTAACTAATACATTATTTAACTAACACAATTTCCTATTTCCAGCTACTTATATTGGGAAAAATAGGATTAATCATCTGCTCTTGGCAGTAAAGGGCCCATCAACGCACTACTGAGAATTAAATCAATATTATTTTACATTTTACAATTGAACTATTTAGCAATAGCTCTTAAGTAAAGATATCATACGTTGTAATAATTAAATTATCATATCCACAAGTCCTGCTAGTCTAAAGATAAAAGCAATAAATGATCACATAGACATTGATTTCACTACATAGAGATTATACGTTTGTATCATCCCCTTTAGGCGTTATATATAAAGAGATTAAAGAAATGGGTCACACCATCCGCATGCCTACAGGCATTCTCCCCCGTAAAATATTTATGGTTAACTCGCAGAAGGCACGCGAAGGACAGGAGGCTCCCAAA
The DNA here is from genome assembly GCA_023376005.1 of Doryteuthis pealeii. NCBI lineage: Eukaryota > Metazoa > Mollusca > Cephalopoda > Myopsida > Loliginidae > Doryteuthis > Doryteuthis pealeii. The sequence continues at coordinate 52,501,741 of CM042155.1, forward strand.
GCGGTCCAAAGACCATATGAAGACGACGCTGAAGAAATGCGCCAACACACCTTCAAGCCTGGAAGATCTGGCCTCCAACAGACAGGGTTGGGGAGACACGTGCCGCTGAGCGTCTCAATGTCGAGATTAACAGGGCTGCAGAGCGGCGACGTCTTCGTCGTCATGAACCAACAAATGCAGATGGAAATTCCCCTTGCAATGTGTGTGATCACATCTATAAGTCCAAAATTGGACTAACTAGCCACCAGAGGGTCTACAACTGACGAACGACATGAAGTGACGTCATTGTCGTCTGCGACAGACTTCTAAAAGAAAAAAGAGAGATGAAATGCTACATTGGTTAAAATAACTGGTAATCCAATTGCGTCAAACTTTGCTGAATATACCGCATCGAGAAGAATTTCCCTCCCAAATTGTTTTATTGAATGAAAAATATGGACGTCAACGGTCGATTCCACTTACGCGTAGAATGGATATGACCCGAAATCAGGCGAGAGTCGCAAAATAGGGGGGACTGAGAACAAGATAAACCCGAGAGAAGGGGAAAGCTAATAAACTGGACATAGGCAGACCGTGAGAGGCCAGATACCGGAGAAGCAGCCAGACAACCAAGACGGAGATTTGAGCCCCTCTAGGCCAGCACGGGGGAAGCCCCTTAATCAAGAATCCTGAACTGATGTGAAGCAGCGCACAGAAGTCTGAACAAGATAAATTGACTACAAAAAAATTAAGTGTTTCTATATAAATTGAACTTTGTCCCATTGTATTAATATAACCGCTAAAAGAATAAGTTTTAGCAATTATTCGCACTATTATATAAACGTTGTAGAATTTATCTATTTGCCTGTTGTTATATTTTTCTTTCTTACGACTCATATGGGGAGTCGATATAATATTCTCATAATTAGTTCATAAAGCAACGTATAAACAACCGTTGTTGTACAGCGGTATGACTTTCCGGCTTATCTGTTCAGTACGAGGTTTGGCTGAAAAGTTCATAGGCTGACCAAGATCAGGGCCAGCGTTAAGAAGTACGGGGCCTTATATATATATATATATATATATATATATATATATATATATATATATATACAATATAATAAGATAAATATATAAAGGTTTTACATATCTATTTATTAGGTGACAAAGGAACATTCACAACCATATTGGTTTCATGCGATGCAATCATCAGGTGAAGATGTTTCAAATGCAAGGAAAATCGAAAAAAATTTCAGAAAATTCAATAGACATGGTATGTGTATGATAGGATAAAATGATGTGCGTATGTATGTGATGGTAATTTGAATGTATGAAAGTGTTTATGGACAGCATAAAGGTTGCACACACACACACACACACACATGTATATATATATATATATATAATATATATATATATATATATATAATATATATATATATTAGAAAAGAAAGTGACCTGTTGGGTCACCTATTGAGCTCTGGGTAGATAATTGTGATCAGGAAAAAACTTAGTTTACAAAACGAATTAAATTTTAAAAATAAATACGCTCGGAGAATTTTTTAAAAAACTTTTTAAAAAACATTAAAATCATTTCGCTAAAATTTGCAATTAAATCAAAAACTGCCCCGACTTATACAGGGTGGACCATAATGATAAGACACATTTTAAATGCTATTTTCTCAGATTACAAAAGAGACACAGAATATTAAGTATATTTATTACATAACTGATATACAGAAGTTTTACATGTAACATAAGATTTTAATAGTATGCCCTTGAGATGGTTATCATCATGACGAAAACATTCGAGAACGATGGATCTTTAGCTGGCGAAGTATTCTTCGATTACATATGCAATTTCTTTTGGACTCCACGGTATTATGAGGATCACTAAAATCAAGACCTGAAAGCAATAAAAATTTAATGAAATATTCAAATCTTAGATAACATGTAAAACTCCTGTGTATCAGTTATGTAATAAATATATTTAGTAATCTGTGTCGTTTTTATAATCTGAGAAAAAGCATTAAAAATGTGTTCCATCATTATGGTTCATCCTGTATATAAGCCAGCCGTTAGCTGTTGAAACTTAACATACGAATAAAGCTAAATCTACGGCTCACTCTCAATCTCTCTCTGTTTACACTCACTGAGAAAACTAACATATATAAGGAATAGCCAATCAAGATATATATAGAGAGGCGGAAAGTGACAGGCAGAAGGTGGAGTAAGAGACGAGTGATTTTTTTTTACTTAATTTCAAATGACGACTAATTAGAACCAAATAAAATGGATTCTTTTTTCAAATATAACTTAATTCCTAAACTGAGGAAAATTTTTGGGTGTATTTTGTGTCATTAAATTAAATAGGAAAAAAGCCTTTAGCAACCATCGATTCAGTCAGCTTCAGTATATATATATATATATATATATATATATATATATATATATATATATAGTATGATGCAGATAATATGGATAGTATATTTATAAGTCCACAGTACTCAATATCATGGATAGAACATTTACACCTAAGTTAAGGTAATGTACATATGGAGTCAACGGCGCCTGGTTATGTCCACGCTACCTTAACTTATATATATATATATATATATATAATATATATATATATATATATATATATATATATATAATTTTTATTTTTTAAAGAATTTTTATTTAATTCAAATTAATAAAAAATATTTAAAGAACAAAATTCAAAGCATTTTTGGTTTGGGACCTTCTTTATATATATATATATATATATATATATATATATATATATATATATATATATATATATAATGAGAATATTAGTAATATAGGTAGATATTCATGACTGTGACTCACCAAAATCATTAGTATGGGCAACTTTTTTGTCATCAGATATCACTGGGTTACCCTAGAGATTATAAATAAAAGTGCATAATATTGATTGCATGTGTATGTGTGTGTGTGTGTATGGTGGAGTGGGCTGGGCTGGAGATGCATGCGTGCGCATGTGATCGAAAGATTCGAGCGTCCGGTTAAATTTGTGACTCCCAACTGATGATACGTCATCTTAGGAAATTGACTCCCTTTGAACTCTCAAAAACTCACTCAGCTAAATCGTCTCACTTAAGCAATATTCTCTCGATTTATTTTTTTTAATTTTTTATTTTTTTATCATTTTTTATTTTTTTAAATAACATCTGTGCCAACTTTCTCAGGCAGATTCTTCTCTGAATTTCTTGTTCATTTCCTTCACGTTTAAATATCGAATCAGACTAAACACATCTGGTAAAAAAAAAAGAGTCCTGGCTAGTGGATAGCTGATTGGTTAGAGACTGGACAATTTAAACCACCAGGTTTAGAGTTCAATCCCTCGTGTCCAATATGTATTTATTGTTGAGAATTTTTGTTATATAAGGTGTATGCAAGATCGTCGCTCCTACTTATAGACTCGGCCAGAATCATGTGATCTATCTCTTGGTCAATCACTGGCAGTACTCTTAGGCTGATACAATACTTAACCGACCTTACTGGCCATAATTACGTTGATATCCATGGACGACGGACATAGGATTAAATCACTGGACCTTTACCAATACGTAGGATAGGACTTATACGCTTACCAAAGGATTCCATAACACAGGACTTTCTTTAAACCCTTTTCAACTGGCCAAGGATGGCATTTAAAAACTTTACATTTATCTGACCCCTCCACACGAACAGGATGCGACACAATATCATTTTTTAAAGCAGAGCACAACAGGATTCAGGGTTTTCTTTCTTCTAGACCAGTTGCCATACGAAGGTAAAAGAGCACAGTCTGCCCTACTATTTACCCATAGCTGGAGGGAGAAGATTCGGAGTCATAATTTCCCCAAGGGTAGGGTTGATTTAACTCAGTCAGTAGGGCATCCATATAGGAACCGGCCCTCGTCACTTTTATTAAAGTTAAGGATAATTGTATCTAAAGGACCGTTTTATTTGTTCTTATCGTTTATTTATGATGGATTACTGGTTTGTTTACATCGAGTGTGGCGTACGGCAGATGACTTTGGGTTCGTTTGGAGATCTGAGATATCGCCTGTTAGATAATGGATAGGCATAGCCTATCATTTTTAGAAAGAAGTGTTAAGTAATTTGAAATAACGTTAAAACAGTGGGAAAATGCAGCACCGGATTCATATAACTTGTCTAAATTTTTTTAGGTTTTTCTTGTAATCCAATGGGACAGACAGACCCCCCCTCTCTCTCTCTCTCTCTCTCTCTCTCTCTCTCTCTCTCTCTCTCTCTCTCTCTCTCTCAGTCTTTATAGTCTATCTATCTGACCCTGTCTTTTCATCTCTCTCTCTCTCTTCTCTCTCTCTCACTCTCTCTCTCTCTCTCTCAGTCTTTATAGTCTATCTATCTGACCCTGTCTTTTCATCTCTCTCTCTCTCTCTCTCTCTCTCTCTCTCTCTCTCTCTCTCTCTCTCTCTCTCTCTCTCTCACCCCTACAAGTGTCAATACTTTGTCTATCCGAGCATCACAATGATTCAACTTGGGAAATGAATATTCAAATTAGTAAATTAATATAACACCACACTATGAACTTTTCAGCCGACCCTCTTAGAAGAGAAAGAAAAAAACACCATTTTCAATATATTATGCTTTTTTTAAAGAAATCTAAAAAATAATCACAAAAAAAAAGGATTTGTGTAGTTTATGGAAAAGGTACTTTGAAAGATCAAATTTTATATAATGAATAGGCACAGCCTATCATTTTAGGGAAAAGTGTAGAGTAATTTGAAATAACGGTATTGTTGGAATAATATATATATATATATATATATATATATATATATATATTATATATATGTGTGTTGAAAGATAAAATGGACAATTAATCCGACAGTATGAATAAGATATAATGAAAAACAAACGATGTTTACAACTGAAAATAGCTCATCTTCTGATTTATTTTTCAAAATTGAAAAATGAGTTCAAAATAATTCAAATTTATTTTTAAATAAAATTCATATTATTTTTAATACAGACAGCACAATTTTATTATATTTTTTTTTTTTTTTTTTTGATTAATCCAACGTTTGACTAGCAGCACTGTTTTTACAACGTCTTTTCCCGTCTTGTTTTTTGAAGACCGACCCACGTGCGGTTGATACATTATAATGCAATAGGTCCTCATATTAGTTGAGGATGGCCGGGTGTTGCTTTTTTAAACCGTCAAGAGAAAATTGGCCGAAAACTTTGACACTTTCTTTCTGATTGAGCCTATTCAGTTGTAAACATCGTTTGTTTTTTCATTATATCTTTTCATATATATATATATATATATAATATATATATATATATAATATATATATATATATATATATGGTGATTGCCGCTTCTTGACAGAATAAGGCCATTTCTACAAGTAGTTCAGTTGTGAGAGCGCAGATGGCCCACGGGTCCAGTTTTTTTTTTTGTTTTTTTTTTTATTATTATTTTTTTTTTTTATGTACCCTGTCACGCATGTGAGACCCTCGACATACAGGCCCTGCCACACAGGTCAGAGTTCAATATAGGAAGTGTTTCCATGGTGTCCGTCATGTGTTGCTTCAGAATGGAGGGCTCTAGTCAACTTACCTCATACTTCTTACAGCTATCATCAGTCTGTCTTTCCATGAGGATGTGCATCCAGCCCACCCCCTTCTGTCAATTGGTCCTTATAGCTGAAACTGACTTCCGCAAGGGCATCGATGTCGGCTTCATATCGAAATGCTCCCCTATCACGATACCAGTATGTAGTTTGTGGTTTCCCAATATTCTAGGAGGCTATTGTTAGCCTTGTTTTGTGTTGTAGTGTTTTCTTGTTTTCAGCCCAGCTAATGTGGACACCCGTCGAAGCGATGGTTTCTGTCCAGCTTGATAGCTGAACCGGCATTTGTTTAGGTCCCTTTTTCTAGACACTCCTCAAATGGTTGGTTGAACAGTGTTAACTAAGGGGCTGTTATTCACCCACAACCTCGCAGAGACACGTTGCTGTTTAATCAGCAAGGCAGTGACGTTAAGTAGGTCACGAATTATGCCGTATGTAGTTTCACATCTGTGTGCTTCCAACCCGTCAGGCCTACACAACTCACCGTTCCTCCATCACAGAGACTTGTAGAAATATCTGCACATGTTTTGTTTTACATGATGTGCGCTTGTGCGACACGCACCGCATGCTCTCCTTCCCCAAAGTCAAGTACCAGTGACAAGCCGAGGCAAGATGACTGGGAGACTTTGGGGAACGCAGGTGGATGACTGACGAGATCTACGGGTCCACCACACCGAAAGAAAAAAAAACAAAAAAAAACCCTAAGTTTTAACTTAGTATAAGTCAACATGTACCATTTTCTATTAAATAGGTGATCATGACAGAAATGCATTGGCTTTAACTGCGGAAAGTTGGGATAAAAGGGGGGCAATGAGGAAGGGGGTTAGGTACGGGAGAGTCTAAGGCATTTAAAACAAATAAAAATGTATTCTTATATATATATATATATATATATATATATATATATATATATATATATATATATATAAGGTGTGCTACAATACAGCACTTAAATTTATACACTAGGCGAGGTCACGTGGTTTAAACCTGAGCCCTAATGTGTGGCTGGTTGACTACTCAATCACTGATACTGAGAATCGTCCATTTACAATCATTGACGAAGGACTTGCAATACTGAGGAGCACCAAGGAACAACCAAAGGATTCTTTACCAAAGATTTCCGTTGGACAAGCGCTCTAGCTTGGAGCCTAAAGGATGGCCCATAAAATCGTATCAGGTGTACTGTATAAAAATACAGTACCGGATTCATATAATTTGTCTGAATTTTTTAGGTGTTCCTTGTAAATCCATTGGGACAGCCTGCTGTCACCTGGCTAGAAGTGTCAAGACTTTATCAATCCAAGAATAGCAATGATGCATCTTGGGTAATCATTATTCAAATTAGTAAAATTATTCAAGATGATTTCCCAAGTTCAATAATTGCTATGCTCGGATAAAGTCTTGACACTTGTAGCGCAGCGTGGGCAGTCTGTCCCATTTGGATTACACGGAACACCTGAAGAAGGCCGGAGGGTACATCGGCCGAAACGTTGTGTATGTGTATTTCACAATAAAGATGGAGGATAGCGGCCCAAAAGATCAAAAGGATACAGATTCATATAGTTTGATTGACAAAGTGTCACCTCAAGGTCGTCTGGAACGTGGCCTCTCGTTGTCTTAGAGAGTCACGTGACCAGGCAATGCTGGGAAAATATAATTAGAATTGGGTTAGGTTGAGCAGCCTGTTTCTGGAAGACGCGGTTTCCATCTCTGCCTCCAACAAGCGTGTGGTAATTGTAGTTTTGTGGTTTAGACCTGCACCTGGTTGGCTGGTAGATTCAGTTTCTTAAATCATCACTTGTGGATGGACACAGAATCAGATGAAATGGCCGGTTGGGTCTAGAAACCGCACATTGGGGAAAAAAGACCTCGGATGTCAAATTATAGTGAATATTGTTTTATTGTCAGCAACAGCTCCGAGTTCACAGATTAGAGAAGCAAAGAGAGAGAGAGGGGGGGCGGTAAACAGTCTTCTCATAAATAATTTTGGTAATCAAAGGACTCAGATTATTTACAGCTTTCCCCCACAGCTGTACCAAATTTTCTTCTTTTTTTTTTACCTATATGAGGGGATATATCAAATTTATTATCTATTCATCTCAGAACTCATTCAAATAAAGTCTTATTATTATATAACTAGCAAGAGCTGTGGATATATCAAAGAATGATAATTAAATTGTTACGTTTGATGTTTACTCAAGAGCTATTGTGAAATAATTCAATATGTAAAAAGTATAATCTTCATTCACTCTTTTTTCTTTCTTTCCTTCTTTTCATCTTTTCATTGTGATCGATTGAAACATATTAGCATTATCGCTTCTGCGCTCTCTCTCTCTCTCTCTCTCTCTCTCTCTCTCTCTCTCTCTCTCTCTCTCTCTCTCTCTCTCTCTCTCTCTCTATCTATCTATCTATCTATCTTTACCCTACTCTCTTTCTTTCTTATTATATTTTTTCTGTGTAGCATATCATTTTTTTTTACCTTTCTTTCTTTATAATGATGGCCCATTATTTAGCTGGGGGTGACAACACTCATAAGAAATAAGAATTCAGCGGATAAGCAACACCAGATAATCAGGGTTTTAAATTTTTGCATTTCATCTTGGACGATCTGGACGGTCCCATTTTTAATCAGAGGGCGTTGCAAGTACAATTAAGGAACACGAGAATAAATATATATAGATCTGGATCCTTCTGCTCAGTTCTGTATGAGCCACTGCCAGCGGTTACGGTAGGATCACAGTGGTGGGATAGTCGCTGTGAATGGTTTAAAGTAGGCAAAGGGTTAAACTTAAGGTATAGGAGAATCAGTACTTGAAACATTTTATGAACAGCTTGGATCATCAAAAGATACCATATGTAAGGTATTCGGTTACATAAGTTTTAAAAAAAACTAGTAAGGTTCTTTAAAATATGTAGGTACTTTTGATATACCTGGATATACTTTGAATTACACGCAAAATTTACTTATTTGCTTATTGAAAAAAAAAAATTTTTTTTTGGGGGGGGGTCAGGGGTCGGGGTCGGGATGGATCATTAAAAAAAAAACTTATCAGTTAAATCCAGAAAAAAAAAAGTTGTCAGTGATTTCTTTTTGGAAAATTATTTTTTTTAAATTTATTTTTGGCATAGGAAATGTAGGTGTGTCGGGGCGGTAGAGAAATCGCGAGGAGTGACTTGAAGGAAGCGGTGAGCTGAGATCACCCAGGCTAGGTTTATAATTAGTGAAGGATGCATTTTGGTAAATGTGATCAGGGTTGGGTTAGGATGAAGATGAGTACGGGGATTGATTAAAGTCAGAATTAAACTCTGCCATTTTTTTTTATTCCTTGGAACGAACTTCTCCTTGGTATATGAGAAAATACATGTATATTTGTATATTCTAATTTGATATAGAGCAGTAGTTTTCAAACTCTAAACTATGCCACAATATTCATCTCTTGGTATATGAGAAAATACATGTATATTTGTATATTCTAATTTGATATAGAGCAGTAGTTTTCAAACTCTATGCTATGCCACAATATTCATCTCTTGGTATATGAGAAAATACATGTATATTTGTATATTCTAATTTGATATAGAGCAGTAGTTTTCAAACTCTATGCTATGCCACAATATTCATCTTTTGGTATATGAGAAAATACATGTATATTGTATATTCTAATTTGATATAGAGCAGTAGTTTTCAAACTCTATGCTATGCCACAATATTCATCTCTTGTATATGAGAAAATACATGTATATTTGTATATTCTAATTTGATATAGAGCAGTAGTTTTCAAACTCTAACTATGCCACAATATTCATCTCTTGGTATATGAGAAAATACATTTGTATATTCTAATTTGATATAGAGTTCAAACTCTATGCTATGCCACAATATTCATCTCTTGGTATATGAGAAAATACATGTATATTGTATATTCTAATTTGATATAGAGCAGTTTTCAAACTCTATGCTATGCCACAATATTCATCTCTGGTATATGAGAAAATACATGTATATTTGTATATTCTAATTTGATATAGAGCAGTAGTTTTCAAACTCTAAACTATGCCACAATATTCATCTCTTGGTATATGAGAAAATACATGTATATTTGTATATTCTAATTTGATATAGAGCAGTAGTTTTCAAACTCTAAGCTATGCCACAATATTCATCTCTTGGTATATGAGAAAATACATGTATATTTGTATATTCTAATTTGATATAGAGCAGTAGTTTTCAAACTCTAAGCTATGCCACAATATTCATCTCTTGGTATATGAGAAAATACATTCCCTATAGAGCAGTAGTTTTCAAACTCTAAACTATTCATCTCTTGGTATATGAGAAATACATGTATATTTGTATATTCTAATTTGATATAGAGTAGTTTTCAAACTCTAAACTATGTCACAATATTCATACATATATATTTGTATATTCTAATTTGATATAGAGCAGTAGTTTTCAAACATTATCCCACACCACAATATATGTATGCTACGCCACAATATTTATCATATTTTCTCAATTTTGCCATATGAATTTTTCCAAAAAGAAAGACATGATTTTAATATAGTGTTGGTGCATAATTATATCGGCGGTTTTTTCAACAAATTTTATTCAACAAAACAATAACAATTGGCGGTTTGTTTAATTTGTTTCATAAAAATAATCCACTCTTTTCATAATGCGTATTGAAAATCATATCCACATTCGTCATATGCTCTACCACTTCGAGAAATGTTAAGAGGAATTACGGGGTTCGTATGGAGCTCTTAATTCTCCCTGTGGTCGGCAATTATTACGGATAAAAGAAGACAAACAACACAAATGGAAATTATACACATGTATTAAACAAAGATACAAAGATTGCTGCAAATTTGTTGGCTTTGCTACAAGACTTATCTTGAGAGGTGAAATTAACAGTTCACTAGAAAGGATTTCTACTCGCCGTCGTTTGGAGTGCTGTTGAGACGTCTCTCTAGGTGGAAGTTCTTAGGATAAGTAAAAGTGTTCGTCCTGGTCGGTTCTCGTCCGATAAGTGTTGGAGTTTGATTTTGCCGCCAACATACGATGTTGGCGATTCTCCCCCTAGCGACAGGGGAAGATAATTCTACTATCGGTTTTCCGATAATGTTGGAATGCAGCACAGCCATTTCATCATCTCAATGAACTTTTTGGTAAAGGAACAATCAGCAAAAGTTGAAAGATAGTTCAGAATGTCCAAATCGGACGATACAAAACTCGCAGATGAAGAAAGAAGAGGTCGACCATCAAATTTCAACAACCAAACACTTTTGGCAGCTGTGGAAGAGGACGAAAGCTTGACAACGAGAATGTTGGCTGAAGACTTCAATGTTCGACCATTCGACCATCGTTCGTCGTCTCAAAAAGCTCGGAAAAGTATGGAAATTGTCTGGGTGGCTCCCTAATAAAATGTCCAATAACAACAAAGCTGAACGTGTCCGAATTTTTACCGATTTGCTGCAGTGAGGCGATATAATTATGCACCAACTCAATAACAGAAAATTAACTTGAAAAAAAAAATTGTTCAGGGTGTACATTTTAATGTATACCTGCTTCTAAAGCAGCACCAGACAAAAAAGTAGCTGTATGGCCACTTACCTTCTATCACACAAACCATCCAAATAAGACGAATAAGAGATGCTGGACACAGCTGGAGAAGCAAGGACGATCACATAAGTGACGTCCTCCTGTGGACACCTATACATGGACACACCAAAGTGGGCAGACCAGCAAAGATTTACATTGATCAGCTCTGTGCGGATACTGAATGTCGTGCAGAAGACCTGCCTTACATGTTAAGCATGTTACAGTGTGCCATGTGACATGAGGGTTGGGGTTTCAACGGGTGCATTGTTGCTTCGGTCGAGGCAGGAAAAGTAAAAAATATTTTTTTCGTGTGTTTATAAAGCATTGCAAAATGAGGAATACACTACCTTTTGATATCTTCAACCCTTCTGCTATCTCACACAACTTCAATTTACGATCGGCCAAAACGAGTTTGTGGAGGGTTTTTTTTTTGGTGTTTTCCGGGACAACTGCCGAATTTGGGCTCAGCATCATTTGTGCCTGTACGACCACGTTTAAAGTCAGCATACCACCTCTTAACCGTTGTTTCAGATGGAGCAGTCCGAATATCACTTATCAAGCCATTGCTTTGCTTGAACAGTAATTTTTCCTACCAGAAAGCAATGCTTTATTTGATGTAGGACGGGGTGTACTTTATCTCTCGCCTCATTATGGACGCCAAAGACCACATGGTTAAACTATCAAATACAAGTAAATTACAAGTAAGACTTTTGCCGTTTTTATACACCTTTTTATAAACTGCTTGTTCATGAAACAGTATGTGTATATTTCATTTGTTGGGACACGTGTGTGTTTTCTTGTAAATACTTGTTGCATATTTATAATGTATGTGATAAGATAGAGTATAAAGAAAATAACACTAGCGGCAATACACCGAGGTTTGAATGGAGTTAACCGCGAGTGTGGCAGTCAGGTTAAGAGTTAAAGAAGTAAAACGAACGACAGAAAGTGAATAAAAGACTTGTATTAGATATAAAGAACTTGCAAACTTTAGTTTCGTTTGCACAAATATATAATATGTATATAATATGTATATAATTGTCACTTAGCTGTTTATCCTGGGATATGGGGTATTAACGGAGCCCCTTGCTACGGCCTTCTGATATAGTTCGGATATAGATGGACTTCTGTTTGCGTCCGGCTCCGGTTCTGTGGTTCTGTTGAAGAATAATAGGAGCGACCTTTGGTTCGGTCCGTTCCCTTTCGTTGCTGATTCAGAAGAGGCATTAGTTTGCTTATTTGGCTTTGGCGCCAAAGTATGCTGGCTCATGATTGGTTGGTTTGAAACAGAGGCTCGCAGACAAGGGACGATAACCCCATACCCCAGAATTCTTAATAAGAGTGAGAATTCTTCCAAGCTGTAGCCATGTAAGTGCTACTGTATGGCTGCACCACTTAGACTCTAACGAGACGCTTAGAAAAAAAAAACTTGATTGGAACTACACAAGGATGCTATGTGCTGTCTTGAACACATCCTGGAAGAAGCACCCCACAAAAATGCAGCTGTATGGCGACTTGCCTCCTATCACACAAAACATCCACGTAAGACGAACAAGACATGGTGGACACTACTGGACAAGCAAAGATTCGATTCATAAATGACGTTCTCCTGTTGAAATGGACGCACCAGTGTAAACCGACCTGCAAAAGCTCACATTCATCAACTCTGCGCAGATTCTAGATGTCGTGCTGAAGGCCTGCCAGGGGCTATGACCGATAGGGACTGGTGGCGAGAGGGAGTCAAGGGAATCCGTATTGTCAGTGTGACCTAATGATGATGATGATGAAATGTGCGAATAAACTTATATTGCCTTTCCTTCCGTTTATTCAGTGTTAGTGTATCATTGGATATACTAATGCTAAAAGTATATCTTGATGAGCGGGGACGCAACTATATCCTCCCTAGCATGAACTTCCACCAATAAAAAGTATTTTGCCTGCCTCATCTGACACTGTTATTCGCATTCAACTGAATTCCTTGAATTTTAGTCGTTCTGAGCTGCTTGCTTGAAAAATTTCAACCCAGACATCTTCCTGGCAAGAGTTTCTTCCTTTTGGGGGCTCCTTTTGTCTCCACCCACCCCCACCCCTCTTCAAGTCAAGCACTGACTTCCCGGGTTCTCAACAAGTTATTTAAACCTTTAAACCTTGAATCTTTCTTCCTCTCTAATTCAAGGCCGAGATAATATATAGGATGCACTTTGTTATTCTGCTTGGGCGACCACCCTGTCGGTGGGGCCTAGAATACGTCGACTGCATCCCCTAAAAAGAGGGTGGCCTGGCTTTGACACTAAACTGCTTCTGGGGTTGAGGTTCAGTTTTGGAGCCATGGGTAGTATAGATTATTAGTATATCATTTTGCGAGTTTTTCACAACAGCCACAGAGTTTCGATATCCAGCTGTTGTTCTGTCCCTGGTTCGATTTATTCCGATATTTCGCGTGATCCTTCACCCTTTTTCAAGGTGTAATGACTGTGTGGGGACAAGGGAAATCCAGTATATGTGAGAAAAAAATTGATGTGAAAGGATTTGGTGTTGTTTAGCCGTTATTTTTCTTTCAAAATTGTGTGACGTAGCTCACCCGAAATCGATCACGGAATTCGTTCGAAATTATATATATATATATATATATATATATATATATATATATATATATAGATGGTCGAAATAAATTTATTATGGAATTACGGTATTGAGTTTTTCCTTCCTTTCTAAGATATATATATATATATATATATATATATTATATATATATATATTATGAAATAATCAATTTCTTTTTTAAATGAGAAAGAACAGCTATTTCCGATCAATAATGTCGTCCGAAAGAATTGAAAATACGTTGACCCGAAGAATGGCAACAGGAAACTCTTTGAAACATCCATTTACAATCTGTTAGGTCTCGTTCCTAAGACCAGCGGATATGAACGAATTTGGCAGAGTGTGTGTGGGGGGGGGCTATTCGGAGACCCGGGGCATAAGATGTTTCAACTGCAATATATGAATTTACCCCCCCCCAATATATATATATATATATTGGGGGGGTAAATTCCTATATGAATTTACCTCCCCCCCAATATATATATATATATATTGGGGGGGGGGAAATTCATATATTGCAGTTGAAACATCTTATGCCCCGGGTCGACGAATAGCACCCCCCCACTCTGCCAAATTCGTTCATATCCGCTGGTCTTGAAGGCTATCACAATACAAAAGAAAGATAAGGTAACTAGGATGTTGTCCATTTATCTTTGATTTATTTTCTCAATATTTCGGGATGAAAAATTCTTTCGTCAGAAGACTTCTAAAAGACTTCAACGGTGTCTGAGACAATCCATTCTGTTGTGTTTTATACTTGTTTGTAATTGTGTATTTGTATGTTTGTTCAATAATGTCTAAGTATTCTTCCAAATTCCTTGTGTGTGTATGTGTGTGTGCGCGCGTGTGTGAGTGTGTGTGCGCATGTGTGTGTGTGTGTGTGTGTGTGTGTGTGTTTGTTTATATATCCACACAGGATATATCTTATTACACACAGGCTTAAACAACAAAGTGTCTGGGTTTGTTCAATTACAAGTAAAAATGTTAGCAACGAATTCTGGTTTCCTGAATTGACAAACTTAAGAAGATTACCTTCACACATCAAAACCATAACTCGTACCCGTTACACCCTATATATAAAATAGGGGATGAATTGGTACAAATACACAATAGCGCGCAAGAGGTAATATCATTAGAATCGCATTTTACACATAGATAGCATTAGATGTCGGAAACTCTCGAAGTAGCCTAACTCTAACCCTAACACTAACCCTAACCCTTGTCATAGTCCTAACCCTGGCGTCTTAAATGTTTCAGGTATTTCCGGGAAATGTACTGCTTCTTATACGTAATCTAATGATATTATCTCTTGCGTGCTATTCTGTATTTGTACCATTTCGGGTATTTCCGTGAAATGTAATGAAATGTAATGTTTTTTATACATAATCTAATGATATTATTTCTTGCGCACTATTGTGCATTAGTACCGTTTTGGGTATTTCCGTGAAATGCAATGCTTTTTATACATAATCTAATGATATTATTTCTTGCGCGCTATTGTGCATTAGTACCGTTTTGGATATTTCCATGAAATGTAATGCTTTTTATACATAATCTAATGATATTATCTTTTGTGCGCTATTGTGCATTAGTACCAATGAATCATCTATTTTTCACGAATTTATTTCTTTGGGAAATATTTATCTAACATCATTTGAACGTCATTGATGGATATGAATAATGTATTTAGGTTGAATGTGTTTGATGGGTTTGTGTGGTATTAAGATTCAAACTCCTATAACTTGTTTCTATAGAGAAACATTCAAAATGGAGTTCGGTTGTTTTCGCCACTTCAACCCCCAAGCCAGTAGCGAATTTCATGTTGACCGTTTTAAGGTCGCGGCCTTCTACTATCAAAGTCTCGGTTGTTCAAAGAGACGTCGGTCCAGATTATATGGAAATGGCAGATCAAAGAGTATTGGAATGAAATTAACAAGTTTTGACATCAACAAACAAAATACAGCGGTCCCTTGACTTACGAGTTTAATTCCTTCCGCAACTCAATTTCTTCGTATATCAAATCAATTTTTTCCATTGAAATAAACTGAAATAGCATTAATCCGTTCCAGGTCCCCTAAATACCATATTTTTTACGCTTTTTTTTTTCAAAGAAAAATAGCACTGTGTTGTATAAAGAATAATAAGATAGAATGTAATGAATTATGTGCTATAATATGTTTTAATGTTTATTTTCTTTTATAAAAAAAAACATTTTTCTTTCGCGTGATAAATTTGGAAACTTAAATGTTTTCGTGAACTTAACATAAGCGTATCTGAAGCTCGCTTGTACCTCAAAAATCGACCGAGTGACAGTTCGTAACCCAAAAAACTCGTAAGTTGAGGTACCACTGTATATAAAAAATATCAATAAAAAATTTTTAAAAAACGTACGGAAGAACGTTCGGTACTTCTAATTCGGCTGGGGCTGTAGAACGCACCGACTGAACCTCTGCAGGGGGGGGGGGTTTAAAATCCCCCAATGGAGCTACCTGCTGGCCATGGGTGGAGATCACCGTCCATGACATGCAACAATCCACGTTGGTCCTTACTTAGGCTAGACGGGTGGTCAGTAAGGACCTCCTCCGACAATTGGCTGGTCACATCAAGCCTTAGTACCTATATGATTGTCTCAACCCTATTGCCTTTAGGGCAAAACCCCAACCCTTTTTATCATATATGTGCTAGAAGGCGGTGGCTGAAGGTTTATTATTATGAGTATGACAAACTGTATCTAATGGTGAAGTTCCAATCGTGAAGGTCTGGGGAATGTAGAGTATCCCTTCATCGTCATTACTTCCAGATCTACTCTGACCCGGGGGGGGGTAGTACCTGTTAGGGGTCCATCTACGGATTAAATAGAAAAAGGTGCGTTTAACAAATGTGTTTTAGAAAATTCAGTTTAAAAATTGTTGACTACTCATCAAGAATAAAACAAAACGATTTCGACTGGGCTGGGTCATCTGTGCACATTTCTTGTTTGTAATAAATAAGCAAGACTTTGTTATTTTTAGACGTCTATTCTTTATTACAAAAAAAGAGCAAAAGGGTTTTTTACCGCAGTGAGAAGCCGGCATATTGGGAGCGAAGGATCCTAACGTCTGCTACCGTCAGCTAACGGGCGAACTCTGCTTAACTAACTTAATTTATGTTCTCACGCCTTCTCATTGGCAGAAGTGGGGGGTCAACAAGAATTGACATGTCGTAAAATCCACCCAACCAACCTATTTGAAAATACATAGATTTTTTTTTAAATAAGCCAGTCTCGATAAATTTGAACAAAATGTTGTTGGCGAAACACTAGGTTGTGCAAGTGCTGAATCTTCCATACTTAACATACCTAGCTTTATGTGGCTTTTCTAGTTTCCAAAATGAAAGATAAGATTTGAGGACACGGAGGTCAGCAAAGAAAATACGATGGTGCAGCTTCACAAATGTCGGTATCAGCCAGATATCGAGGGAGTCTATCCCCCTTTCCATAGCACTAGACCAAAGAGATTATTTTAGCCTCTGAGGTAGAGCGTCACACCTACCATCAGCTCCTCATTTTACCACACAGATCCCTGTGCTACTCATGTACGCTGAGTTGGCGACGGCCGGTATCGAACCTAGAACCTTGTGATTCCTAGGCGGACACTCTACTAACTGAGCTAAACAGAAAGAACAGTTTAAAAGGAAGAAGACAGAAGAAGACAATGGTTTATTTTCACAGATTACACAATATAAACAATGTCACACAAAACAAAAAACGTTATGTTGGTTGTTGTATTAATATGTAGAGGATGATCACTAATTAAGACTATTCTAGTAGTGCACACCTCAGTTAATTTTTTGGTAAAAAAGAACAATTTCCTCGTAAATTCCTACCAGAAAATAAACTGAACCCTCATTTTATGTCCGTGTTTTTGCAATAAATGTTTTATTTTTCTTGCACCCGTTATTTTACAATACTAAATATATTTTCTTTATTGTTTAACAAATAAAGAAAATATATTTAGTATTGTAAAATAACGGGTGCATTTTTATTTGTTAAACAATAAAGAAAATATATTTAGTATTGTAAAATAACGGGTGCAAGAAAAATAAAACATTTATTGCAAAAACACGGACATAAAATGAGGGTTCAGTTTATTTTCTGGTAGGAATTTACGAGGAAATTGTTCTTTTTTACCAATTTTGTTTTTGTCATAGTTTAAAAATTGTTTATAGTGATAGCTTGTTATAAGTTTACTTATACGTATTAAGAATTTCTATTTTGATAAATAAGTATGGACCATATGACCTTTAGGCACCCCTTTTGCTCTGCTGATTCATGTATATTTTTTTCATTTAGACCGTCAACATCCGGTTGTTTGTTAGGAGTTAGGGTTAGGGTTAGGGTTAGGGGTTAGTTTTATAATTAAAAAAAAAACTCTCTAAAAATCGTCTGTAAACAAACAACCGGATGTTGACGGTGTAAATGAAAAAATGTACTTATGAATCAGCAAAGCAAAAGGGGTGCCTAAAGGTCATATGGTCCATAATTTGAATTGATAAGCAGACATTTTGGTAAAATCAATGTTTGGAAAGGTACTCCGACCAATGGAAAACTCTCTGGAATAAATATGTCATGGAGACTATTTTGAAGACACTGTTTCATCCATTGTTCGTTTATGTCTTGATAAATAAATATATCTCCAGTCTTGATATTTTTTAATACACCCTGTATTGTTCGAATATAGATGTGCTGATTTTTAATGGTTTACACGTATACATATTTTTTTAATAATATATAAATATTGCAAGACCAAGCAAAAAATATCTTGGTAAAAAAAAAAAAAAATTACTTGATAAAAACGAATAAAGTCAAATATAAACTTTAAGACGCTGGTTGGCTTGTGCTGGTTGACATTGCATTAAGAGCAATACACTACAAAGTAAATTTGATCTTTTTTTTTTAGTGGAAGAAATGAGAATGTCGGCTGCTTGTTTGAAAAAGAAAAAAAAACTAGGTCAGAATTGCGACTTCCTTGATTAGGGTTTCGGCGGTAAAGACGTCGTTAGGGTCCACTGATTGGAAAGAAGTAAAGATGGAACTAAGTCTTGCTTTTTCATTAATAAATTCAAGAAAGCAGGAAATGAGGGTGGGTGACATTTGTTCAACCAGTCTCTCTACAAACAAAGTTACTAGCAAACATTTACCTACATTTGTAAGCTTGTGAGCGAGAAAGAGATGTGGAAGGAAGGAGTGTCCATCTTTAAAAAAAATCGTTATTCTCAATTGCAAGGGTATGTGTGTGTGTGTGTGTGTGTGTGTAGACGTGTGTTAAGTGCTGGTTATTTTTCCTGGTATTTATTTATTTAAATTTTTTTTATTTTATTAAGAATTGAAATTTAGCTAATTAGAAATAATTAGTTTGAAGAATAAAAAAAAATATGCCTAGGCGTAGTTTTAGCATATGCAGTAATGGTAGAGAGAAAAAAAATTGAAATATGCATATATCAACATATGATTTCACACATTTAATTATAAACATACGCACATATGCATCAGCTGCATTTTAAAGTCTTGTGTGATAGCTGATTGGTTACCGAACTGGGCGACGTGTAAAAAGGCACACCAGGTGGGAGGTGCGTGGTGTAATGGTTAGAGTCGTAGGAAATGGACTTGTCGACCCGAGTTCGAATCCTGGACAAAGCTACAGTTAACATAGCGCTAATATTATTGGGAAAGGTATGAATCCAACTACTCTCATTCCAGCTATGGGTAAA
This sequence comes from Doryteuthis pealeii, assembly GCA_023376005.1. NCBI lineage: Eukaryota > Metazoa > Mollusca > Cephalopoda > Myopsida > Loliginidae > Doryteuthis > Doryteuthis pealeii. The sequence goes on from CM042155.1 coordinate 52,521,306, forward strand.
TAGCAGGGCAGACTGAGCTCTTATTCTTGACTAGGTAATCAGTCTAGGAGAAGGAAAACTCTGAATTCAAAACCTGTTAAACTCCAAGTAAGAAATTGACCTTGTGTCGCATCCTACTCATGTGGAGGGACTGGTAAATATATATATTTACCAACTTAAAATGAAAACATCACCAGTCAGTGCGGGCCTCTCCGACCACCCATCTAGTGTTAGGGCATCAATGGATACTGTTGGATTTTTTATATATAAGGCATGAGGCAAATGGTCACCTCTATTTATAGACTCGTCTATAAGCACATGACCTGAGAAAGATTCCTATTGTCCAATCACTGGCAGTGCTGCTGCTGCTGTTGCTGTATTTATAAGAGGCCTGATTCTAATCTTAACTCATTGACACTCGGATTCTCTTGGACGTCGGACTTACAAAGAATACTATAACACAGGATACTTATTGGCTTGCTTACTTATTCACTACATCTGGAACTAAGGATAGCGGCCAGATACTTAACAGATACACAAATGCTAATATTGGAACTTGGTAAGTAATGATATGACTAATTATCCTGCCTAGCACCAAATACCAGTAACGTCTCCAAAACGTGTGTTGGGTCAGTAAAATACATTCATTTCTATGTATGGAGTAAAGTGAGGGAGAGCCTTTCTGTGACTAGACATAACAATCATGTGATGCGACCAGAAGTTTTTGGTCTCATATTCAACAGATATCTTTGAACCAGTTCTTTGACAAGTCGACCAGAATTCATCTCGGTGAGGATTGACTCAAATAGAAGATACCAGATATCCTTAATTTCCCTCTCCATCAGACTGGAAGGTCTCTCAAACTTGACTCTATATGTAGGAAGGAATTTTTTTGTTGTATAATAAACCTGTTGTATGTTGGTTAGAGGTAATTTTTTGTTGTATAATTGTAAAACTCCATCAGACTGGAAGGTCTCTCAAACTTGACTCTATATGTAGGAAGGAATTTTTTTGTTGTATAATAAACCTGTTGTATGTTGGTTAGAGGTAATTTTTTGTTGTATAATTGTAAAACTCCCTCGGGGCCGTGCGCACCTGTTGTCTCTTTTTGCTGTGCATCTTACTGCATTACTTGCACCTTTACTGGCCATGATCATCTGCTGCTTTCACCTAGGACCTCCACTTGTGTCCGTAATTCTGCCTCAGGGCTCATCCAGGGGGTTTACAATCAACAACAAAGAGAGAATAAAGACAAGACAAGACAATCTCAGGTGAACATCAAAATGGTCAGAGATGAGGTATATAGTTCACGTTCATTCTTCCTATCAGCTACAGTTCCATCTGCTCCCATTGCTTGTCGAGAGGGGGGGACATCCCCTGTTCCTTTGGGAACCTCTGCTAAGGCTAGCTTCTAGTGGGCAACTCAACTGATCTTACTTCCTCGGTCTCCAGAACTCAACTCACTCCTCCGGCATTCAGCAAACTAACTCCTTAACTTTCAAAAATCTCACAGAATCCCTATTCTCGCTATTAAATCTCGTCCACGAAATTTGTGTCTATCCCCCGTGTGATTTGAAAAGTCCTTTGTTTAGAAGACCACCCTCACGATGAGTTTTATGACCCTTCTGACCGTGGTCAACTATTATTTGCACAAAGGACCAGACATGCTGTCTGCTTCTAACATTAATGGTTCACTATCACTCCTTTTTATCTAGCCTAAATCCTTTTTCTTAGTTTTAAGAATTACTTGACTTAGCCGTGACCCTACTTACACATACAATATATGTAGATACACACACACATGTACATATACATACGCACATATATATCTATATATACACATATACACACATATATGTGGTTCGACTTACTTCTTATATATTCAATAATAATAATAATGGACCCTCCCGTCGATTTTCGACGTATGAGGGTTCATACACACGATGAACATCCACACAGTGATTTGTTCATAGTGGTGAAGGCTTGTGTTGGACCATCCGCACTTTTTGGCACAGTCGATAGGAAAGAATTGGTGCATCAATGGTTGCCACAAATCCAATCAACAACTGACCTCAGGAATTTTGAATTCAGAGTTATCCCTCTCCTAGACTGGTTACCTACCCAAAGCTGAAGAGCCCAGTCTGCCCTACTATTTAACCTATAGCTGGAGGGAGAATATATGGATTCATACCTTTCCCAAGAGTATTAGCGCTATGTGAAATACCAACAGCTTCGTCTAGGAATTGAACTTGAATCGACAAGTCCATTTTCCACGACTCTAACCACTAGTCCACGCACCTCCATATATTCAATATACTTGCTAGAATTATATATACACACCTACACTTGCATGCACAGATGCACACTACATCCATGCATTGTGCTATATAATAAACCTGTTGTATGTTGGTTACAGGTAATTTTTATGTGAAATGTAACATTAAAGAAAGAAGCAAAACAGTACGAGTAATAACAAAGAAGTTTGAGTCGTAACAAAATTGTCCTTTATATGTGTATTATAAATTGTATCAAATGAACAATAAGTTACAAAGGTGTGGTCTGGTTTATGAATTTTCCTTTTTATAAAGTCTTATTAGTGTTAAAGCTTACTTGTATTTGTTCATCCGGTTCGAGGAGAATTAGTATTCATGACTTGTCTGTTCACTAGCCACTGCTTTTCTGCTCCCTACTACTATAAATCTTCCCTTCCTCTGCTCTCAGAATGTCCATTAGTTGGCGGGAGTTTTGAATTTTTGGCATCAGTCAGTCTGGCTTTGTCTATTTTTAGAATACGATCCTTTTTTCTTTGTTCCTCCAAACCTGGTCTAACAAGAATCCACAGCTTATGAACCATCACAAACATTTAGAATTGAACTAAATTTTAATTCATTTATTTGTTTTGTTGTTGTTGTTGTTGTTGTTGTTGTTAGCCTTAGATTAAATACTATACTAACACAATACCTGGTAACTATTAAATACTTTCAAATCAATAATATTATGCAAGAGTAATCAACCAGAATTCATCTCTGTAAGGATTGACTCAAATAGAAGATACTAGATATCCTTAATTTCCCTCTCCATTAGACTGGTAAGTCTCTCAAACTTGACTCTATATGTAGGAAGGAAATTATATTGTTAGTCATTGTTGGAGTTTTAAGATATAAGGCGTGTGACAAAGGCCCACTTCTACTTATAGACTCGCTGACTACCATGTGACCAGCCTGTTGTCCAATCACTGGCAGTGCTCTGCTGCTGTTGTTGTTATTTATACTGGCTGATTCTAATCTTAGCTCATTACTACTTGGATCTTCTTGGACAACGGACCTAAAGGATTCTATACCACAGGACTTATTGACTTACCAAAGGATTCTATACCGCAGGACTTATTGACTTACCAAAGGATTCTATATCACGGGACTTATTCCCTTACCAAAGGATTCTATAACTCGGGACTTACTTACTTATTTACTTTGAGTTCTTTCCAATGGCGGCCAGATACTTAACAGTTTTGTTGTTTAATAATCCTTTAGAATTGAACTAAGTTTTAATTCATTTATTTGTTGTTGTTGTTGTTGTTAGCTTTAGAATAAATGCTATACTAACATGATACCGGGTAAATATTTCAATGCTTTTTTTCCTAGCAATTAAATGCTTTCAAATCAGTATTATTATTCAACAGTAATCGAAATCTCTTCTGATTTACCAATTCACTCACTTGCTGGATACACCCACTCGCCAACAAAACAAATAAATAAATTGGCCAGTGTTTTGATAATTAAGCCGAATAGAATTAACTTTCAGATCTCTACATCTATATAGATTTAATTTAAGGGGTGTGGTGTAATGGTTATCGCCAAATGAAATGAACTTAACGACACGAGTTCAAATCCTAGACAATACTGTTTGCATTTCACATATCATTAATACTGTTGTATAGCCGTATATACCCCTTATAATATTGTATGTCAAACATCAGGTATATATATAAGAGAGAGGAAATTTGGGTGATAGAGAGAGATATCAGAGAGAGAGAGAGAGATCAGAGAGAGATATCAGAGAGAGAGAGAGAGAGAGATATCAGAGAGAGAGAGATATATATCAGAGAGAGATATCAGATATATATATATATATATATATATATATATATCAGAGAGAGAGAGATATCAGAGAGAGAGAGAGAGAGAGAGAGAGAGAGAGATAGAGAGAGAGAGAGAGAGAGAGAGAAGAGAGAGAGAGATAGAGAGAGAGATATCAGAGAGAGAGAGAGAGAGAGAGAGAGAGAGAGAGAGAGAGAGAGAGAGAGATACAGAGTAGAGAGTTACTTGCTGCTTCATTTCTTCTTTACTACTTCTAGTCGACATGTTTCCTCTTCTTCTTCTTTGGCTGTCATTCTGTCGTCTAGTTCTCCTAACTGCTTCTTCTAAGGGCTAACTCTTTTAGTCATGCAATTAATTAAACCACAAGACTTTTTTCCTTGATCAAGATTTATTTAACCCATTCTTCTGCACGGGAAGTCAACAACCCCAGCAGAGAGATGCACATGCTCTCTGCTTCAATCTGAGGTTGAAACTGATTTTCTAACTAACTAATCACATGACATGCAAGATTTGTACCTCTAAGGGACAGAGAGCTATAACTGTCCTTGTATTTTTCCATTCCCTGATCTGAAAACCAATGGCCCCTTTGAATTCTTGCTACAGGGTCCATCAATAATTTATCCTACCGCATAATTTATAACAATACTCTTTGGAAATGTATTCATTCAACTATTCTTCCTTCAGCTATGGGTAAATAGTAGTGTTGCATAGCGCCTTCTTTACCGGCACTAAATAGGTATATGTTATATACTGGTCTTTTCACGTTACCAAATCTATATAACGTTATATACCTTTCTTACTTCTTACTCTGTCGTCTATTCTTCTGGCCGGCTTTGTTTCTGATCGTCTATCATCTATCTTGGTCTGGTATATCTTCTAAGGTCTCGTCTGGTCTTCTATTGAGGATTCCGGGTCTGGTTTCTGTTAGGGATCACTCCTTATCAGAAGCCCTGTGTCATTGCTAGTTTTTAGGTAATAAACACAAGACTTCGATTTACGTTGATGTTACTTTATTCCAGATCTCCAACCCAGACAATCTGCGCAGATGAGGTTTACATGTTGCTAGCTCGGCTTCTAAGTTCTAACTGACTAACTGAGTTGCTTACTCCTTAAACCGGAAGAGGCTTTCTATGGGGGTTCCGGTTCTCACGGTCTATCCCAGAAAGCAAGGTCAGAGTGAGGTCAAACGCTGTCACTCACTCTCAAGGCCATCAGCTGTACTGATCGCCATAATAATTTCTACAATACCTTAAAATGTATTAGGGATCCAATAATTATGTAACAGTAGTGCAGACTTGGTATGGCAACTAGTCAAGGAGAAGGAAAATCCAGAATTTGGAGGGGGTGGTAGTACATACATACTAAACTTATGACAAAAATGTTTAGNAAAAGGAGAGATATCTACGGATTAAATAGAAAAAGTGCCGTTCTTAACAAATTGGTGTTTTTAGAAAATTAAGTTTAAAAATTGTTGACTACTCATCAAGAATAAACAAAACGATTCGACTGGCTGGGTCATCTGTGCTCATTTCTGTTGTAATAGATAAGGAAGACTTTTAGCTCAGTCGTAGAGCGTTCGGCTAGAACCACATGGTTCCCAGTTCGATTCGCGGTCCTCGCCAACTCAGCGTATGAGTAGCACAGGGATCTGTGCTGGTTAAAGTAAGGAGCTGGTGGTAGGTGTGGCACTCCACCTCAGATGCCAAAACAATCTCCTTGGTCTAGCGCTATTGAAAAGGGATAGACTCCCTCGCTGATTGGCCGATACCGACTTTAGGCCGCCCGACGACTTTACTTATTGTTATTTTTATGACGTCTATTCTTTATTACAAAAAAGACCAAAGGGTTTTTTACCAAGTGAGAACCGGCATCTTGGGAGCGAAGGATCCTAACGTCTGCTTACCGTCAGCTAACGGGCGATCTGCTTAACTAACTTAATTTATGTTCTCACGCCTTCTCATTGGCAGAAGGTGGGGGTGTCAACAAGTTTGACATGCCGTAAAATCCACCAAACCAACTATCTGAAAATACATAATAGATTTTTTTAAAATAAGCCAGTCTCGATAAATTTGAACAAAATGTTGTTGGCGAAACACTAGGTTGTGCAAGTGCTGAATCTTCCATACTTAACATACCTAGCTTTATGTGGCTTTTCTAGTTTCCAAAATGAAAGATAAGATTTGAGGACAGGAGGTCACCAAAGAAAATACGATGGTGCAGCAGCTTCACAAATGTCGGTATCAGCCAGATACGAGAGAGTCTATCCCCCTTTCCTAGCCTAGACCAAAGAGATTATTTTAACTCTGAGGTAGAGCGTCACACCTACCATCAGCTCCTCATTTAACCACACAGATCCCTGTGCTACTCATGTACGCTGAGTTGGCGACGGCCGGTATCGAACCAGAACCTTGTGATTCCTAGGCGGACACTCTACTAACTGAGCTAAACAGAAAAGAACAGTTTAAAAGGAGAAGACAGAAGAAGACAATGGTTTATTTTCACAGATTACACAATATAAACAATGTCACACAAACAAAAAACGTTATGTTGGTTGTTGTATTAATATGTAGAGGATGATCACTAATTAAGACTATTCTAGTAGTGCACACCTCAGTTAATTTTTTGGTAAAAAGAACAATTTCCTCGTAAATTCCTACCAAAAATAAACTGAACCCTCATTTTATGTCCGTGTTTTTGCAATAACTTTTTTATTTTTCTTGCCCCGTTTATTTACAATACTAAATATATTTTCTTTATTGTTTAACAAATAAAAAAATATATTAGTATTGTAAATAACGGGTATTTATTGTAACAATAAAGAAAATAATTTAGTATTTAAATAACGGTGCAAGAAAAATAAACATTTATTGCAAAAACACGGACATAAAATGAGGGTTCAGTTTATTTTCTGGTAGGAATTTTACGAGGAAATTGTTTCTTTTTTACCAATTTTGTTTTTGTCATAGTTTAAAAATTGTTTATAGTGATAGCTTGTTATAAGTTTACTTATACTATTAAGAATTTCTATTTTGATAAATAATTATGGACCATATGACCTTTAGGCACCCTTTGCTCTGCTGATTCATGTATATTTTTTTCATTTAGACCGTCAACATCCGGTTGTTTGTTAGGAGTTAGGTTAGGGTTAGGGTTAGGGGTTAGTTTTATATATAAAAAAAAACTCTCTAAAATCGTCTGTAAACAAACAACCGGATGTTGACGGTGTAAATGAAAAAAATGTACTTATGAATCAGCAAAGCAAAAGGGGTGCCTAAAGGTCATATGGTCCATAATTTGAATTGATAAGCAGACATTTTGGTAAAATCAATGTTTGGAAAGGTACTCCGACCAATGGAAAACTCTCTGGAATAAATATATCATGGAGACTATTTTGAAGACACTGTTTCATCCATTGTTCGTTTATGTCTTGATAAATAAATATATCTCCAGTCTTGATATTTTTTAATACACCCTGTATTGTTCGAATATAGATGTGCTGATTTTTAATGGTTTACACGTATACATATTTTTTTAATAATATATAAATATTGCAAGACCAAGCAAAAATATCTTGGTAAAAAAAAAAAAAAATTACTTATAAAAACGAATAAAGTCAATATATAAACTTTAAGACGCTGGTTGGCTTGTGCTGGTTGACATTGCATTAAGAGCAATACACTACAAAGTAAATTTGATCTTTTTTTTTTAGTGGAAGAAATGAGAATGTCGGCTGCTTGTTTGAAAAAGAAAAAAAACTAGGTCAGAATTGCGACTTCCTTGATTAGGGTTTCGGCGGTAAAGACGTCGTTAGGGTCCACTGATTGGAAAGAAGTAAAGATGGAACTAAGTCTTGCTTTTTCATTAATAAATTCAAGAAAGCAGGAAATGAGGGTGGGTGAACATTTGTTCAACCAGTCTCTCTACAAACAAAGTTACTAGCAAACATTTACCTACATTTGTAAGCTTGTGAGCGAGAAAGAGATGTGGAAGGAAGGAGTGTCCATCTTAAAAAAAAATCGTTATTCTCAATTGCAAGGGTATGTGTGTTAGACGTGTGTTAAGTGTGGTTATTTTTCCTGGTATTTATTTATTTAAATTTTTTTTATTTTATTAGAGATTGAAATTTAGCTAATTAGAAATAATTAGTTTGAAGAATAAAAAAAAAATATGCCTAGGCGTAGTTTTAGCATATGCAGTAATGTTAAAGAAAAAAAATTGAAATATGCATATATCAACATATGATTTCACACATTTAATTATAAACATATCGCACATATGCATCAGCTGCATTTTAAAGTCTTGTGTGATAGCTGATTGTTTACCGAACTGGGCGACGGTGTAAAAAAGGCACACCAGGTGGGGAGGTGCGTGGTGTAATGGTTAGAGTCGTATGAAATGGACTTGTCGACCCGAGTTCAAGAATCCTGGACAAAGCTACAGTTAACATAGCGCTAATATTATGGGAAAGGTATGAATCCAACTATCTCCTCCAGCTATGGGTAAATAGCAGGGCAGACTGAGCTCTTATCTTTGACTAGGTAATCAGTCTAGGAGAAGGAAACTCTGAATTAAAACCTGTTAAACTCCAAGTAAGAATGGACCTTGTGTCGCATCCTACTCATGTGGAGGGACTGGTAAATATATATATTACCAACTTAAATGAAACATCACCAGTCAGTGCGGGCCTCTCCGACCACCCATCTAGTGTTAGGGCATCAATGGATACTGTTGGATTTTTTATATATAAGGCATGAGGCAAATGGTCACCTCTATTTATAGACTCGTCTATAAGCACATGACCTGAGAAAGATTCCTATTGTCCAATCACTGGAGTGCTGCTGCTGCTGTTGCTGTATTTTATAAGAGGCCTGATTCTAATCTTAACTCATTGACACTCGGATTCTCTTGACGTCGGACTTACAAAGAATACTATAACACAGGATACTTATTGGCTTTTACTTATTCACTACATCTGGAACTAAGGATGGCGGCCAGATACTTAACAGATACACAAATGCTAATATTGGAACTTGGTAAGTAATGATATGACTAATTATCCTGCCTAGCACCAAAATACCAGTAACGTCTCCAAAACGTGTGTTGGTCAGTAAAATACTATTCATTTCTATGTATGGAGTAAAGTGAGGGAGAGCCTTTCTGTGACTAGACATAACAATCATGTGATGCGACAGAAGTTTTTGGCTCATATTCAACAGATATCTTTGAACCAGTTCTTTGAACAGTCGACCAGAATTCATCTCGGTGAGGATTGACTCAAATAGAAGATACCAGATATCCTTAATTTCCCTCTCCATCAGACTGGAAGGTTCTCAAACTTGACTCTATATGTAGGAAGGAATTTTTTTTTTGTATAATAAACCTGTTGTATGTTGGTTAGAGGTAATTTTTTGTTGTATAATTGTAAAACTCCATCAGACTGGAAGGTCTCTCAAACTTGACTCTATATGTAGGAGAGGAATTTTTTTGTTGTATAATAAACCTGTTGTATGTTGGTTAGAGGTAATTTTTTGTTGTATAATTGTAAAACTCCCTCGGGCCGTGCGCCCTCTGTTGTCTCTTTTTGCTGTGCATCTTACTGCATTACTTGCACCTTTACTGGCCATGATCATCTGCTGCTTTCACCTAGGACCTCCACTTGTGTCCGTAATTCTGCCTCAGGGCTCATCCAGGGGGTTTACAATCAACAACAAAGAGAAATAAAGACAAGACAAGACAATCTCAGGTGAACATCAAAATGTCAGAGATGAGGTATATAGTTCACGTTCATTCTTCCTATCAGCTACAGTTCATCTGCTCCATTGCTTGTCGAGAGGGGGGACACCCCCTGTTCCTTTGGGAACCTCTGCTAAGGCTAGCTTCTAGTGGGCAACTCAACTGATCTTACTTCCTCGGTCTCCAGAACTCAACCACTCCTCCGGCATTCAGCAAACTAACTCCTTAACTTTCAAAAATCTCACAGAATCCCTATTCTCGCTATTAAATCTCGTCCACGAAATTTGTGTCTATCCCCGTGTGATTTGAAAAGTCCTTTGTTTAGAAGACCACCCTCACGATGAGTTTTATGACCCTTCTGACCGTGGTCAACTATTATTTGCACAAAGGACCAGACATGCGTCTGCTTCTAACATTAATGGTTCACTATCACTCCTTTTTATCTAGCCTAAATCCTTTTTCTTAGTTTTAAGAATTACTTGACTTAGCCGTGACCCTACTTACACATACAATATATGTAGATACACACACACATGTACATATACATACGCACATATATATCAATATATACACATATACACACATATATGTGGTTGACTTACTTCTTATATATTCAATAATAATAATAATGGCCACCTCCCGTCGATTTTCGACGAATGAGGGTTCATACACACGATGAACATCCACACAGTGATTTGTTCATAGTGGTGAAGGCTTGTGTTGGACCATCCGCACTTTTTGGCACAGTCGATAGGAAAGAATTGGTGCATCAATGGTTGCCACAAACCCAATCAACAACTGACCTCAGGAATTTTGAATTCAGAGTTATCCTCTCCTAGACTGGTTACCTACCCAAAGCTGAAGAGCCCAGTCTGCCCTACTATTTAACCTATAGCTGGGGGGAGAATATATGGATTCATACCTTCCCAAGAGTATTAGCGCTATGTGAAATACCAACAGCTTCGTCTAGGAATTGAACTTGAATCGACAAGTCATTTTCCACGACTCTAACCACTAGTCCACGCACCTCCATATATTCAATATACTTGCTAGAATTATATATTACACACCTACACCTTGCATGCACAGATGCACACTACATCCATGCATTGTGCTATATAATAAACCTGTTGTATGTTGGTTACAGGTAATTTTATGTGAAATGTAACATTAAAGAAAGAAGCAAAACAGTACGAGTAATAACAAAGAAGTTTGAGTCGTAACAAAATTGTCCTTTATATGTGTATTATAAATTGTATCAAATGAACAATAAGTTACAAAGGTGTGGTTCTGGTTTATGAATTTTCCTTTTTATAAGTCTTATAGTGTTAAAGCTTACTTGTATTTGTTCACCCGGTTCGAGGAGAATTAGTATTCATGACTTGTCTGTTCACAGCCACTGCTTTTCTGCTCCCTACTACTATAAATCTTCCTTCCTCGCTCTCAGAATGTCCATTGTGGGAGTTTTGAATTTTTGGCATCAGTCAGTTTGGCTTTGTCTATTTTTAGAATACGATCCTTTTTTCTTTGTTCTTCCAAACCTGGTCTAACAAGAATCCACAGCTTATGAACCATCACAAACATTTAGAATTGAACTAATTTTAATTCATTTATTTGTTGTTGTTGTTGTGTTGTTGTTTAGCCTTAGATTAAATCTATACTAACACAATACCTGGTAACTATTAAATACTTTCAAATCAATAATATTATGCAAGACTAATCACGCAGAATTCATTCTCTGTGAGGATTGACTCAAATAGAAGATACTAGATATCCTTAATTTCCCTCTCCATTAGACTGGTAAGTCTCTCAAACTTGACTCTATATTGTAGGAGGAAATTTATTGTTAGTCATTGTTTTGTTGTTTAATAATCCTTTAGAATTGAACTAAGTTTTAATTCATTTATTTGTTGTTGTTGTTGTTGTTAGCTTTAGAATAAATGCTATACTAACATGATACCTGGTAACTATTTCAATGCTTTTTTTCCTAGCAATTAAATGCTTTCAAATCAGTATTATTATTCAACAGTAATCGAAATCTCTTCTGATTTACCAATTCACTCACTTGCTGGATACACCCACTCGCCAACAAAACAAATAAATAAATTGGCCAATGTTTTGATAATTAAGCCGAATAGAATTAGCTTTCAGATCTCTACATCTATATAGATTTAATTTAAGGGGTGTGGTGTAATGGTTATCGTCAAATGAAATGAACTTAACGACACGAGTTCAAATCCTAGACAATACTGTTTGCATTTCACATATCATTAATACTGTTGTATAGCCGTATATACCCTTTATAATATTGTATGTCAAACATCGGGTATATATATAAGAGAGAGGAAATTTGGGGATAGAGAGAGAGATCAGAGAGAGAGAGAGAGAGAGAGAGAGAGAGAGATATCAGAGAGAGATATCAGAGAGAGAGAGAGAGAGAGAGAGATCAGAGAGAGAGATATCAGAGAGAGAGAGAGATATCAGAGAGATATAGATATATATATATATATATATATATATATATATATATCAGAGAGAGAGAGATATCAGAGAGAGAGAGAGAGAGAGATATCAGAGAGAGAGAGAGAGAGAGAGAGAGAGAGAGATATCAGAGAGAGAGAGAGAGAGAGAGAGAGAGAGAGAGAGAGAGAGATCAGAGAGAGAGAGAGAGATATCAGAGAGAGAGAGAGAGAGAGAGAGAGAGAGATACAGAGTAGAGACTTACTTGCTGCTTCATTTCTTCTTTACTACTTTTAGTCGACATGTTTCCTCTTCTTCTTCTTCTTTGGCTGTCATTCTGTCGTCTAGTTCTCCTAACTGCTTCTTCTAAGGGCTAACTCTTTTAGTCATGCAATTAATTAAACCACAAGACTTTTTTCCTTGATCAAGATTTATTTAACCCATTCTTCTGTGCAGGAAGTCAACAACCCCAGCAGAGAGATGCACATGTTCTCTGCTTCAATCTGAGGTCGAAACTGATTTTCTAACTAACTAATCACATGACATGCAAGATTTGTACCTCTAAGGGACAGAGAGCTATAACTGTCTTTGTATTTTTCCATTCCCTGATCTGAAAACCAATGGCCCTTTTGAATTCTTGCTACAGGGTCCATCAACAATTTATCCTATGGCATAATTTATAACAATACTCTTTGGAAATGTATTCATTCAACTATTCTTCCTTCAGCTATGGGTAAATAGTAGTGTTGCATAGCGCCTTCTTTACCGGCACTAAATAGGTATATGTTATATACTGGTCTTTTCACATTACCAAATCTATATAACGTTATATACCTTTCTTACTTCTTACTCTGTCGTCTATTCTTCTGGCCGGCTTTGCTTCTGATCATCTATCATCTATCTTGGTCTGGTATATCTTCTAAGGTCTCGTCTGGTCTTCTATTGAGGATTCCGGGTCTGGTTTCTGTTGCTAGGGATTTCTTGTTATCAGAAGCCCTGTGTCATTGTTAGTTTTTAGTAATAAACACAAGACTTCGATTTACGTTGATGTTACTTTATTCCAGATCCCAACCCAGACAATCTGCGCAGATGAGGTTTACATGTTGCTAGCTCGGCTTCTAAGTTCTAACTGACTAACTGAGTTGCTTACTCCTTAAACCGGAAGAGGGCTTTCTATGGGGGTTCCGGTTCTCACGGTCTATCCCCAGAAAGCAAGGTCAGAGTGAGGTCAAACGCTGTCACTCACTCTCAAGGCCATCAGCTGTACTGATCGCCATAATAATTTCTACAATACCTTAAAAATGTATTAGGGATCCAATAATTATGTAACAGTAGTGCAGACTTGGTATGGCAACTAGTCAAGGAGAAGGAAAATCCAGAATTTGGAGGGGGTGGTAGTACATACATACTAAAACTTATGACAAAATGTTTAGCATTATAAAAGAAATTGATGTTGGTATTCAGCCTAGAACAGTGGTTTATAACAGGGGGCCATATGGCTCCTTGGGACTGTAAGAAAAGGATTCAAAGTTATATATACTTGAATACAAGACTCTGACGAAGGTTTGATAAACAAAACATTTAATACGTATACAGCACATGGATAAAAGAGTACATAATACATAGGTAAAACAAAGTTACATGTAGAAAGATAAACATAAAGGTACAGACATGAGACTAAGAATAGTCCATGCTGTAAATAACTTATAGTAATGTAAGGGGGGCCAAAAGCCCCAACGAGAAGGGGTAGACCGTGTCTACCCCATGTGTCTCGTAGTTTTAGGAACAGGAAAAGAGAAAGAAGCGTTCAAAACAGCCGCTTAAATATAACCGGCCCCTAGCGGGCACCAGTAAACTAAACGGGCAGACAACTCTCCCAGGCAAATACGAAACTAACGCTACAGGACCATATAACATTTTTGGGGTTCCAGGCAAGCATAAAATATTTGATTATAAAAATGCAATGGGTCATCTAAACATTGAATGTATTGATTCACGAAGTGGAAAGAATGATGTGCTTAATACATTTATTAAGCAACAGCTTTGTTGCCAAATAGATACATACAAACACAGAACAAATAAGTACAAACAATTAACAAGACATAACTTTCTCTAAATAGAGGAGGGTCAATTCGGTATCAAAACAAATAAGTACAAACAAATAACAAGACAAAACTTACACTAAATAGAGGAGGGTCAGTTCAGTATAGCCAACACAGCTAAGTCAGTCTGAATATTATTCAGCTAGTTAATCTACTTTAATCTTATGCTATTTTATGGCTATGAGCCAGTCCATCTGGTAAAGTACTGAAGGGGTGTTAGCTACTCTACAACAGCTTGCTTGCTTGGTTTTTACAGCATGTCAATCCAATGTGTCATTTTTTTGCCAAGAACATTTTCGTCTTATTCATTCTTGATGTGTATTCAATTTTTTTAAACAAATTGTGTCCAAACAATTGTGTCCAATTGGTATTTATATTTGCCCCTGAATTCATTTTGAGTCACTAGAGACTAAATTACCGATTGTGGTTTGAGAAAATAGGTTGGTTGGTTGTGTTGTATCACGAAGTGGAAACATACACGGATGAATGCTGTGCTTAATACATTTATTAAGCACCAGCATCCGGTGCCAAACGGATACATACAAACACAGAACAAATATGTACAAACAATTAACAAGACAAAACTTACACTGAATAGAGGAGGATCAATTCGATACAGCCAATGCAGCAAAGTTAGTCTGAATATTATTCAGTTAGTTCATCTACTTAAATCGTAGGCTATTTTATGGTTATGAGCCAGTCCATCTGGTAAAGTGCTGAAGGGGTGTTAGTTACTCTACAACAGAATGGCTATGAGGAGTCCACCTGAGTAAAATAGGGATCAAAAGAGTCCATAGGTAAAAAAAAAAAAGGGTTGAGAACCAGTGGACTAAACCAGTTGAGAACCAGTGGACTAAACCAATTGGGAAAAGTTTCATTTTTCGGCCGCAATTCAATGTGTTAAAATAAAAAGTTTTAACACTATGAATCCTTGCTTTTTTATTAATATAAAAAAAGTAAAGTCGTCTGGGTGGCCTATAGTTGGTATCAACCAGAGAGTGAGGGAGTCTATCCCCTTTTCACTAGCACTAGACCAAGGAGATTGTTTTGGCATCTGAGACGGAGAGCCACACCTAACATCAGCTCTAAAATCTGTTATATTAATAGTTGATATATTTATTTTTAAAAGTAAAGTCATTGGTGTGGCCTATTATCAGTATCAGTCAGAAAGTGAGGGAGTCTATCCCCTTTTCACTAGCACTAGACCAAGAGATTGCTTTTGAATCTGAGGTGGAGTGCCACACCTACCATCAGCTCCTTACTTTACTGCACAGATCCCTGTGCTACTCAGATACTGAGTTGGCGAGGGCCGGTATCAAACCCGGAACCTTGTGGTTCCTAAGCGAACGCTCTACTGACTGAGATAAACCGGCCCTTTCTATTAATATCGACCAAATATATTTGTAGATGGTATTCCTTAGCACTGGAAATTAAAGAACAGATAAATTTTTCTATGTCTTTGAGACATGGTTCTTTAGAAAGAAATGTGTAATGTAGTGATATATATTCACGGTACCAAAACGGATATATGTAATCTAGCGATATATGGTCACAGTACCAAAAGCGATATATGTTGTATAGCGGGTCTTGTCAACGTGCCTCCAAATTCACAACACTAAAAAGGTGTTTGGCACGTGGCGGTCATCTTGTCGATAAAAAAGTACAACACAAGAAATATATCATCACAAGCTGCTTATCTTTTATTTCCAGGGCTCGTCTCGTGGGTTGTGTCGGAGAGGAGGAAAGGCAGAGAGAAAGAGAGAGAGGACACTGATAAATTACTGTGATCCCACACTAGGGACCAGAGGCCCGTCCGTACTCTATGCTGTCCGAAATCAAAAAGAGGCCGGTATTTTTCTTCGTCGTTCCACATCACCATGTGACTTCCGTTCCAATCAACACCCGAAACTTCCGGTTGGCTTTCAATTCTCCATTCGGGGGGTCACGCCCCGGTCAAATTCACGACAACCTGTTTTATGTTCATCACTTTTTTTTTAAGCCTTTACTCACTCTTATTTCTTCTTCCTCCTTTTCTAATAGTAGTCTCGCAAAACTCAGGACAATCACCATCTCGCTACAAATGTCTGATTCAGATTGTATATATCTGTATAGAATAGATGATAGGGTATAACGGGTTAAGGACCTATAACCGTTTTTATCCAATCCATTCATGTGTACTATTTCTCTGAATGTTTGAGATGAGGCTTGAAGATTAGTATTATTAGTGTTAATCGGACTATTGTTCCCATCTTCATTGTTATTTGTACAACGTTTTGGCCGATATACCCTCCGGCCGAAAGTTCCCGAATTCGAAAAGAAGGTTCCCGAGTTCGAAAAGAAGGTTCCCGAGTCCGACAAGAAATACCTGAAGTAGGCCGGAGGGTATATTGGCCGAAACGTTGTACAAATAACAATGAAGATGGGGACAATAGTCCGATTAACACTAATAATACCATTCATGTGTAGTAATAATATTGACTAGCAGGACCTGTGGATATACCACAGTATGAAAATTTAATTATTACAACATTTGATATGTTTACTTAAGAGCTATTGCAAAATAGTTCAATATATAAAAAGTATAATAATCTTGATTTAACTCTCTCACACTCTTTTTTTTCTTCTTTCTTTCCTTCTTTTCATTATGTTCGATTGAAACAGATTAGCATTATCACTTCTGCACGCTCACCCCCTCTTTATATTTTCCCTACTCTCTTTCTTTTTTCTTATATTTATTCTGTATAGCATGTCCTTTTTCTTCCCATTCCTTCTTTATAATAAAAACGGAATGGTCCATTATTTAGCTGAGATGACGGCACTCATAAGAAATAAGAATTTGACAGATAACAACAACAAATAATAAGGATTTACATTTTTGCATTTCATTTTGGATCTTTTTCTTTATACATTTGAGACCTTTGAGCATTAATACCCATTGGTAACAATAAACAATAATGACCAAAGAAGCCATCCTGCTGCAAGACATAACTAATCATACACAATCAACAATCAATCCATTAAAAAATACTAATAAAAGATCAGTAAAATATTGTTTTCATATCACATTAACTTGTTGGTAAAAAACCCTTCAAACAACTAAGTGGTTTATAACTAGCATGGTTCACATTTTCTGCAGGCGCTGCTTAACGTTTTTTAGGGCAGGAGGCCAGGACGCACAAATCCGAATTGCACAGATTCTTTATACATTTGAGACATTTGAGCGTTAATACCCATTGGCAACAATAAACTGCATCTTTCAAAGCCTCCATGCTTCCTGTAATCCCCCAACACTATACCTGATACTCCCACCCACACACATATGCATGCACGCGTACACATACATGTATATTATTACTGTACACTATTCATGTTCTTGACACTCATACATTATTCTATGTACTAGACATGAGACTTTGATGAGTTGTGTGCACCTGAGCACTGTACACATACATGTATATTATTACTGTACGCTATTCATGTTCTTGACACTAATACATTATTCTATGTACTAGACATGAGACTTTGATGAGTTGTGGTGCACCTGAGCACTGTACACAATAAATTTCATTATCATTATAAACAATTATGAACAAAGAAGCCATCCTGCTGCAAGACATAACTAATCATACAGAATTAAAACTTTCAAACTTCAAAAGAAAAAGAATTAACAAATTATTTGATGTACTTAGGTAATTAGTTACATTTAATTAAACATTTCTAATTAGGTTTATCGGTAATTCTTTATTGGTAATTCTTTGAGCTGAATATATAAAGGGTGCGGCAGAAACACCTACCACTTTTTAAATTGTCACCTACTTGGTGCAAATGAACTTGGGCAAGTGGTAATGGTAGATCCATCACGCTAATATCTTTTTTGGCCATAATCTATTGTTAATCCACTGGAGTTACCTCCCTTACACCTTAACAGAAGAAGGTTTTTTTTTAAGAACTGGAAATTAGCAAACAGTAGGCAGAAGGGTTTGGTTTGGTTTGGTTTGTTTTACGGCATATCAACCTCAGTGGGTCATTTAATACCGACAAAGTTTTGAAATAAATTCATTCTTAAATGTATACTCAATTTTTTTATAAACACATTTTTCTATTTAACCCATAGATGGGACCCTAACAGGTACTACCACCCAGACAGAAGGGATGACCGCGTGATGTTGGTTGGAGTAAATAAAAATTGTTCCCGTTGGATTTCCATTGTTGGAGTTCTTTATTTGAATTTACACCTATCAAATCTTATTTGTCTGAATTTTTAAGATTCTACCCAACACTAAGGGACACCGAGGAACAACCAAAGGATTCTTCACTAAGGATCAGGCTCTGCTTAATAACGAATGTCCGAATAACGCAGATAATAGTAATCATCAAGCCTCATCTCAAACATTCAGAGAAATGTCCCGTATTATTGATTTATATATAGTTTGTTTTATTTTAATATATATTTAAAGTTATCTAACGTATAGAGTTTTACGAGAAAATTATTTACAAACAAGAAATAGTCAAATAATGTCTTTCTACATTAAATTTATTTTGCTAGTTAAATATGACAACCTTTTTTGGACTGAATTGGTATTATTTTCTGTTGTCTTAAGACAGTGAGAAGCAATATATCTTGCTGAAACTTCGGCGTCTGGCAACTGACCTGATAAATGCTCATAAGGTCATTAATCATCTTAACAACAGCAACCTTGAGCACCTTTTTGATCTCCATCTTTCTAACACACGTGGGCATGCAAGTCAGAAAACAGCATTGCTCGCATGACTTTTGGAAACATTGTTTCACGTTCAGAATTGTTGAGGCATGGAATAAGCTGCCCACATCTGTTGTAGGCTGCCGAAGCACTGAGTCTTTCAAAGCCTCCATGCTTCCTGTAGTCCGCCAACACTATACCTGATGCCACTCTCCACATACATATGCACACACGCGCACACATACATGCATATTACTACTGTAAACTGTTCATGTTCCTGACACTAATACATTATTCTGTGTACTTGACATGAGACTTTGATGAGTTGTGGTGCACCTGAGCACTGTACACAATAAATTTCATTAGTATTATTATTAAACTGAGAGTCTGAGGTTACAGTGGCCTGAACATTGTGTTTATACACAATAAAGATGAGGACAACAGTCAGAAATATCATAATCATTAACTTTAGATGGTTAACATGCTGTTAAAATCAATCACTCAATCAATCAATCATTTTCTGAGGGTTTCAGTTTTAATTTGTTAAAATGCCTATATTAATCTGAGTAATGTATTCAGAAGGTAATTGTAGTTAAGAGGGTATTAACAATATATATATATATATATATATATATATATATATATATATATATATATATAAATATGTAACTGATTCAAGTAATGAAGTTGGAAGGGAATTGTAGTTAAAAGCCTATCAACAACATGTATATAAACATGCATATATATATATATATATATATATATATATATATGTGTGTATATGTTTATATATATATATATATACGCATTTTAATCCATATGTGTTTATATATATATATATATATATATATATATATATACAAAACATTCCTACAACAAATTAACCAGACCATATGACCTTTAGGCACCCCTTTTTGATCTCGATTAAGTAAGGACATGTTTTTCATTTACACCGTCAATATTCGGTTGTTTTAACAGACGATTTTTAGATTTAAAAAAAAAATTATGAAACTAACCCCTAACCTTAATCCCTAACCCTAACCCCTAACAAAGACCCATATATTGACGGTGTAAATGAAAAACATGTCCTT
>CM042155.1:52546467-52566467 GCA_023376005.1 Doryteuthis pealeii
CAGAAAGAAATCATTCATCTAAGCAAATCCACGCAATTTTAAAGTAAGACCAAACTCATGCAATTTTAAGAAGGTAGGAACTAATATCTGTTTATCTCTTTTCATCAACCTTTTACGAGCTCTGCAGTACATCGTGCTACTGACTGCCGTGTGACTTTGAACTCTTACCCTTTCTTTCTCACCTCAATGCTTATAACATATTTTCTTACGTGTTATAAAGAACTTTAAAATACAAAATTACCTTTTTGTATACAAGATAACCTAAGGAACTTTGCTCGGTATTATGCGTTACCTTTTGTAAAATCGTTACTCAATACAAGTTGTTTTATTTAATATTGAGTTTTTGTTATTTATGCCTTGTGCTTGATTGTTTTATGGTGTTTTTAAATGTTTGAATATTTTATTGGTTATTGACGTCAAACTGGTGACCTTTATACAAAGACTTCAAACAGCCCTTACATATATTCACCATAGACCCAAACAAAGCGCCGAGAGAATAAGCTAGATGGGAGCTGCATAAGAATGCTGATTGATATTAAAGAAATTGTGGAAACAACATCCTACAATGCGGAGGTATGGAATAAGCTGCCTGCGTCTGTTGTAGGCTGCCGAAGCACTGAATCTTTCAAAGCCTCCATGCTTCCTGTAGTCCGCCGACACTATACCTAATGCCCATCCACACACATATGCACACATGCACACACATACATGTATATTACAACTGTAAACTGTTCATGTTCCTGACACTAATACATTATTCTGTGTACTAGACATGAGACTTTGATGTGTTGTGGTGCACCTGAGCACTGTACACATACATGTATATTATTACTGTATGCTATTCATGTTCCTGACACTAATACATTATTCTGTGTACTAGACATGAGACTTTGATGAGTTGTGGTGCACCTGAGCACTGTACACAATAAATTTCATTATTATTCATAATAAGATTCAGTTTTAGATGGGATCCAGTTTTGAAAACAACAAAACACTTAATATCATTTTGTTACAATGCCAAAATTAAAAGGTTAATTGGACCATATTACCTTTAGGCACCCTTTTTTGATCTCGATTATTTCATTATTATTTAAAGCAGCCGTGCATCACACAAACCATCTGAGTGAGATGAACAAGACATGCTGGGCACTGCTGGAGAAGCAAGGATGAACTCATAAGTGACATTCTTCTATGGAAACCAGCACATGGGCCCACCAGTGTGGGCTGCGCAGGAAAGACCTTCATAGACCAGCTCTGCGCGGATACTGGATGATGTGCAGAGGACCTGTCAGGGGTAATGAATGATAAGGATGGTTGGTGAGAGATTGACATGGATATCCGTACTACTAGTGCGACATGATGATGATTAACTTAAGCTACTAAAGAGATAAAAGTCAATTGTCATCTGGGGCTTTAGAATACGCCGACTGTACCTCTGCAGAAAGGTAAAATCACCAGAATGGGGCCACCTGTTGGTCATGGTGGCAACCTGTGATGTTTAAGAATGGGACCCTGGTGGCTGAGCAGTCCATGACATGCAACACTCCACTTTGGCCCTTACTTAGGCTAGACAAGCCTCCTCCAATCAATCGGCTGGTCAAATCAAGCCCTTGCACCTATATGATTGTCCCAGCCCTATTGCCCTTATGGCAAGCCTCAACCCTTTTTTCATATATATGCGACAATGTGGTAGCTGAGGATCTTGGTGTCCTGGGTATGACATTAAAATATATCTGATGGTGAGGTTCCCATTCTGGAGCTCTGGGGAATGTTGAGTATCCCTTCATCATCATTTCTTCCTACTATGACACGGGGTGGTAGTACCTGTTAGGGACCCATCTACGGGTTTAATAGAAAAAATTGAGTTTAAAAATGAAAGTTACATTAGTTGCCTACTTTATTTCACTTTCATTGTGTGTGTATGTGTGTGTGTTTATATGCATATATATGTGTGTGAATATATATCTCTGTGTAGATATGTATGCATATATAATGCATATATATATATATATATATATATATATATATATATATAATCTTCATACAATGACTGCTATTTACACAGTAGCATTGCAACCAACAAAGCCTTCATTAGACGATGACTCTGGGTTCAGGCATGGTTTCGGGGCCGAAGCATCATTACCACTAACCCAGAGCGCCCCAGCAGTAACGCACGAATACCACCAGACTTTGTCGGTTTGATGTCACAATATAGGACTGCCATATCCATGCTGATGCGGTTCGAGCTTTCTCCTGAATCTTTTTTAAGTATTTCCTCTTGTCTGGTAGAGAAAGTCCAAGTTTAGACAAAAATGCCGAGGTTGTATATATATATACACACACATAAATATACATATTTGTTTATATATGTATATAAGTATATACATATATATACATATACATGCGCACACACACACATATAAATAATGTACACATATTTATACATATGAATATATTTATTCGAGTTGTCCCAGGTGAGTAATACATTTGTACTTTGTTTTATTCTACCCTGGAGACACTGAGGTCATCTATAGTTCACCACCTCTATGTACACAGTGATCAACTTATTTGTCATCCATTACATCACACAATGATTGATTATTTAAGCCTTTATAATTTTTAAAACCAAAATTTTAAATAAAACTTCATCATTTTTTATTAACTAAAGTTGAATGGAGAAAAATGACATTTAAATGGTACACACATATGAACATATTCAGCCTCAAATGTATACACACACATGCACAGACACAAGGGTGCGCTCCCCCCACACACATGCATACATGCACATGCATACTCAGGCATACACATACAGATATGTACTTAGCACAGATATATATATATATATATATATATATATATACATATATATGGGAGAAATGTGAGGAGGTTAATCCGACAGTATGTGGAGAAAAGTAGACAAATCCAGTTTCCATAACATCCCGTGTTTGTCTACTTTTCTCCACCTTTTATGTTTATGTTTAATATAAACCGAAACATTTAAACGTTGACATCAACATCAAAATAAATTCTTCTATTTTTGGAACACTTTGTTTTTCTGTTTGCTGCTTAGAAACCAATGGTAGTAATTGCACCTTAAATGTATTGTACATTATAATAAATAAATACAGCTCTTACAGAAGTAATTGAGCACTGTACTCTCATTTCTCCAATACTAACAAAGGATTAACTATATATACACATATATATATATATATATATATAATATATATATGTATATATATATATATATATATATATATATATATATATCCGTAGATGGCTTACCAGGTAATTTGGTATTAGGATGATTCTAAGCTGGTCCTTTCTTCCAATGGTGGAATGTTAGAGAGTTCACGTCTAAATTGAGAGCTCAATGTCCAATTTTATTGATCAGAGCAATATAATTGGTAAAGAAAAACTCATAAGTATATTCAGATGCCTGTGGACAGAAATGGATCTATAATCATAAAATGGCTGATTTTTAAGCCTTTATTTTACCAAATATATATACATATGTATAGGTCAATAATATTACATATATATAAGTCAATAATATTACTTATGAAATTAAAAATTTATAGAGGATTTTTGGAAATATTTATGTTTGATTGTTTTTTAAATATATATATTTTTTTAAACATATATTTTTTAAATAATTCCATATTAGCAGTTATGAAATACCATCATTGCATCTCATTCAACTTTTTAAGATGACGCAGCATCGTTCATTAACTGCGAAACTGTTTTCAATGGTCATATTTACAACATGAACTCCTGCAGTTAGCTGTGATTAATCAATATCTTGATTAATTCAGTGAATTTAACTCTGAAGATCCTTATGGTGAAACTCGAGTAGGTTATTACTGTACACGCTATAATAATAAATCCACTCTACTTATGTATTGAACACTTTATATTTGTTATAACGCTGACTTATCCGAATAACACTTGTACCAACCAAATATTGAGACCAACCCAATATTTTCACCGGTAACTCATTCCTTTTATATATATATACATATACATATATTTGGTTAGAATCTCCACCTGTCAGCTTGGCAGTCAATGTTTTGAGTCACACACGGAGCAGTCTCCCATGTCTATAACCTTGCTGATGAGACCTAATAGGTCGAAATGTACATTCAGGGATTGACATTTTCTTGATTTGTTTAGCCTTAGATTTGAACATTATATGCCTGCCTAAATTCATTAATTATCAACTAATTAATTTTCAAAATTAGGTATGACTTCAATTAAGCACATATCCTCCCAAAATTGTCGGCTAAAAGCCATATCAAATAAACACACTTTGTTTATTTACGTACTCTCATATATATATATATATATATATATATATATATATTATATATATGAATATTGTATATTATTTGTATATACTAATGTTAGTGAGTTCAGGTTCAAGTTGAAAGCTTGAACAGAGCAATATAATTTGTAAAGAAAAACTCATAGGTATATTCAGATACCTGTGGGCAGAAATGAATCTATAATTGTAAATTAGCCGATTTTTAAGCCTTTTTTTTACCAAATATATATACTTATATATGAGAAGAAAATATTTTAAAAATATAACAAACACAGAATGTTATGATTAGGGGAAACAATTTTATGTGTCAATACTTAATTTGGTTTGGTTTGTTTTGTTTTACGGCATATGAACCTCAGTGGGTCATTTAATGCCAATAAAGTTTTGAAATAAATCAATTCTTAATGGATAATACAATTTTTTTATTAACACATTTTTCTATTTAACCCATAGATGGGACCCTAACAGGTACTACCACTCCGGGTCAAGTGGACCAGGGAGCAATGGTGATGAAGGGGTGCTCCACATTCCCCAAACCTCCAAAACTGGAACCTCACCATCAAATAGAGTTTAACATCATTCCCAGAACATGTAGACCCTCAGTCACCGCCTTCTAGCACCCATATGATAAAAAGGGGTTGGGGCTTGCCATAAGGGCAATAGGGTTGGGGAAATCGTATAGGTGCTAGGGCTTGACGTGACCAGCTGATTGATCGGAGGGGGCCTCTCCGACCGCCCGTCTAGCCCAAGATAGGGCCAAAGTGGAGTATTGCAGGTCATGAACTGCTCATCCAACTGGGCTCTATCCTTAAGCATCACGGGTTGCCACCCACGGCCAACAGGTGGCCCCATTGGGGGAGTCTTACCCCTCTGCAGAGGTGCACTCGGTGCATTCTAACGCCCCAGCTGACAGGGCGGTGTCACTACTTAAGCATTTCGGTATATTGTACCATCTTCAGGACCAACAATGATTTGATATAGATATAGTTTCCTTTTTGTGTCGTTATATCAATAATAATCATTGTTGGTCCTGAAGATGGTACAATATACCGAAATGCTTAAGTATTGACACATAAAATTGTTTCCCCTGATCATAACATCCTGTGTTTGTTATATTTTTAGAATATTTTCTTCTCATATTGTCGGATTAATTTCCCCAAGGCATTTCCATATATATATATATGTGAAGAAGAAATGGAAGTAAATCCGACAATATGTAATATTGTAAAAATTGAAAAAACCCAAGTTTCATAAACGAATAATGTTTATTTTGACTACACTGCAGTGTTTCGATCTGTTTAGATAGACCTTCATCAGGGTTTTCTTTGGTTTAAGGAAAAAATGAATTATTACTGAAAACAAAAAGTCTGTGAGCCTCTGTTTTTGGTTTGTTGGGCTTCTTCTTAAATAAATTTTTCTTCTTCACATTTGAAGATCAACAAGAAAAGTCCAACATACCAAAAACAGAGGCTCACAGACTTTTTGTTTTCAGTAATAATTTATTTTTTTCCTTAAATCAATGAAAGCCTTGATGAAGGTCTATCTAAACAGACCGAAACACTGCAGCATAGGTGAAATAAACATTATTCATTTATGAAACTTGTGTTTTTTCAATTTTTACAATATTACATACATATATATATATATATATATATGAATATTGTATATTTGCATATACTATGTATCATATATATATATAAAGTAAAGTAAAGTCGTCGGGGTGGCCTAAAGTCGGTATCAGCCAATCAACGAGGGAGTCTATCCCCTTTTCACTAGCGCTAGACCAAGGAGATTGTTTTTGGCATCTGAGGTGGAGCGCCACACCTACCATCACTTTACCACACAGATCCCTGTGCTACTCATACGCTGAGTTGGCGAGGACCGGAATCGAACTAGGAACCATGTGGTTTCTAGCCGAACGCTCTACCGACTGAGCTAACCCAGCCCTTATATATATATATTATATATATTATATATCTTATAATATATATATATATATATATTATATATTATTTGTATATACTAATTAAAGCATGGAATTTCTACTGGTACAGCTTCTCATAAACATCTTGTAGTCTACTCAAATGTATTAAAATGTATTACTCTAAAAAGCTTATCACATGGTAAAAAGAATATTGGGCGACTTTAATTACAAATTTGCTACTTTTAGTCCTTCCAGCTGATTACTTAGAGTAATTCAGATCTGGCAATGCTGCACCCATGTGGTTAAGATGTCAGAGCTAAAGAAATTCTTTTTATAACCCACCCACCCACACAACACACCCCACCCACACAACACCCCTCCCCCCTCACACATCCCACACACCAATGGTTGTTAAACCATTTTAG
This sequence comes from Doryteuthis pealeii, assembly GCA_023376005.1. Lineage (NCBI taxonomy): Eukaryota > Metazoa > Mollusca > Cephalopoda > Myopsida > Loliginidae > Doryteuthis > Doryteuthis pealeii. The sequence continues at coordinate 52,553,144 of CM042155.1, forward strand.
TGCCATTCACCTTCCTGTCTTTATTAGAATATGTCATTCACCTTCAACTAAATATCCTTACATTTCTGAATATTTTTGTCTTCGTATTCCTTGGATATAAATCTATACATTTATAAAGGGCAGTTTGTGTGTATGTATGTCCGGAGGAAACTATGAAGATAAAACAATTAATGACAAACTAAATATAGGTGCACATTCACTATTACCAGATTTTGCTTTTTGAGCAAAAATGATAAAGATTTGATTTATATTTATATATTTATTCATAAATATTTATTATCTATATAAAATAATTAAAACATAAAATTTAAATCATAACAGAATGGATTTTTTTTTTGCATTTAATATTTTGAATATTAAACATTAACATTTCTCTTCAGTGTGGCTAGATCAATGCAATGTTTTTTTTTTTTACATGGAAATTTTAATGAGGCATCCTGCGATGATCCAACTCACGATTCAGTAATAATGAATCTGCGGGACTAATTTTAAAAAAACCTCTACCCTGGCGATTTTACTAATCTTCACAAATGATTATGGGTTAAATAGTGGCACTACTGTTCTTCTACAAGGATGGATTTAGTATTAAATAATCCATGATGGGTGATATACTTTTAAAAAAAAACCAAACCAATAAAGATCTTCAGAACTGGAGCCTCACCACCAGATGCAGTTTACTCAGGATATCTCTTGTTAGGCGTCTTTACTCCTTTGCAGGGATACAGTCAGCATATTTGACCCCCACCTCCTGACAACAGGACGTTTTCAATCACAATTACCAATTCAAAAATAGAAAAAGTCAGTCTCATTACTTTCTAGACAAACTTCTTGGAAATTAAGTTTTGGCCCAAAAGAATAGCTCCCCCCCTTCACCCTGGGGTGCCTCAGCCTCAGCCCCCTTAGTACCCTGGTTTTAGTTCTAATGACAATTTCTCCATTCCCCAAAAAATCAAAACCCAGCTCACTTCTTGGGAAATTGGTGAGGACATGCATAGGTCATGACAAACCAACCAGCACTGTTTCTAGGAGTGGGCACAACATTTTTGTTGGTCTTTCACTTCCCAAGGATCAATATATATATTTAACCTCCCGCCCCCGCATGAGCAGGATGTGACACAAGGTCAATTTCTTAAGTGAAGTTAAACAGGTTTGAATTCAGAGTTTTCCTTCTCCTAGACTGGTTACCTAGCCATGGTTAAAGAGTCCAGTCTGCCCTGCTATTTGTCCATAGCTGGAGGGGGAATTGGATTCATACCTTTCCCAAGGTGATTAGTGACATGTGGAATGCTAACAGCTTCGTCCAGGAATTGAACTTGGGTCGATGAGTCCATTTCCTACGACTCTAACCATTAGACCACGCACCTCCAAGACTAATTCTTTATACTTTAATCTTATAACTTAAATGAAAACTTTATGGTGGTGTAAGGAGTTTAGTCATAGGAAATGGACTCGTCGACCAGAGTTCAAATCCTGGACGAAGCTGTTTGCATTTCACATAGCACTGATACCCTAGGGAAAGATATATGCATCCAACTACTCTCCCTCCAGCTATGGGTAAATAGCAGGGAAAAAAGGGTTCTTAACCTTGGCTAGGTAACCAGTCTAGGAGAAGGATCCTGCTCATGTGTAGGGGTTGGTAAATATATGTAACTTAAATGAAAACATCACCAGTCTGGAGCTCCTACCTCGCTCAGAGCATTAACCTCCCGGAAACTGTACAAAACGAATACCCTCCATCAGATATCTACCATATTCTGAACATCTTGCTTCCATGGGAATGTTGAAACTCTGGTGTCTGGCAACGGACTTGGTAAACACTCATAAGGTTATTAAGCATCTTACTAACAGCAATCTTGAGCACCTTTTTGATTTCCATGTTTCTAACACTGGGGCCCCTATGCCTTGTAATACTCACCATTTCTTGTGGTGCCTCCTTCTCTTGTAGTGCTCCCTTTTCTTGTGGTGCCTCCTTCTCTTGTAGTGCTCCCTTTTCTCTTGGTAGCCTCTTCTCTTCTAATGCTCCCTTTTCTTGTGGTGCCCCCTTCACTTGTAATGCTCCAGATGAACCTCTCGGCTTTTAAGTCTTATGCTGCTTTCTAAGACTTTCTACAGCCTGAAGATAATACCAATTAAAATCTAGTCAGAGAATGCAGATACTACACTCTGATCCTTGGCAGAATTACCACTCCATATATAAATAATTCCATCTCTTTTAGTGCTCCCTTTTTCTTTTGGTGAGGAACCTGTAGTGTTAAATCCTATGCTGCTTTCTAAACCTTTCTACAGCGTGAAGATAATACCAATTAAAATCTAGTCAGAGAATGCAGATACTACACTCTGATCCTTGGCAGAATTACCACTCCATATATAAATAATTCCATCTCTTTTAGTGCTCCCTTTTTCTTTTGGTGAGGAACCTGTAGTGTTAAATCCTATGCTGCTTTCTAAACCTTTCTACAGCGTGAAGATAATACCAATTTCTAGTCCTGTGGCAGTCTTTTTAGTGCCCTTTTTCTTTTGGTGAGGAACCTGTAGTGTTAAATCCTATGCTGCTTTCTAAACCTTTCTACAGCCTGAAGATAATACCAATTAAAATCTAGTCAGAGAATGCAGATACTACACACTGATCCTTGGCAGAATTACCACTCCATATATAAATAATTCCATCTCTTTTAGTGCTCCCTTTTTCTTTTGGTGAGGAACCTGTAGTGTTAAATCCTATGCTGCTTTCTAAACCTTTCTACAGCCTGAAGATAATACCAATTAAAATCTAGTCAGAGAATGCAGATACTACACACTGATCCTTGGCAGAATTACCACTCCATATATAAATAATTCCATCTTTTAGTGCTCCCTTTTCTTTTGGTGAGGAACCTGTAGTGTTAAATCCTATGCTGCTTTCTAAACCTTTCTACAGCCTGAAGATAATACCAATTAAAATCTAGTCAGAGAATGCAGATACTACACACTGATCCTTGGCAGAATTACCACTCCATATATAAATAATTCCATCTCTTTTAGTGCTCCCTTTTTCTTTTGGTGAGGAACCTGTAGTGTTAAATCCTATGCTTTCTAAACCTTTCTACAGCCTGAAGATAATACCAATTAAAATCTAGTCAGAGAATGCAGATACTACACACTGATCCTTGGCAGAATTACCACTCCATATATAAATAATTCCATCTCTTTTAGTGCTCCTTTTTCCTGTAGTGTTAAATCCTATGCTGCTTTCTAAACCTTTCTACAGCCTGAAGATAATACCAATTAAAATCTAGTCAGAGAATGCAGATACTACACACTGATCCTTGGCAGAATTACCACTCCATATATAAATAATTCCATCTCTTTTAGTGCTCCCTTTTTCTTTTGGTGAGGAACCTGTAGTGTTAATCCTATGCTGCTTTCTAAACCTTTCTACAGCCTGAAGATAATACCAATTAAATCTAGTCAGAGAATGCAGATACTACACACTGATCCTTGGCAGAATTACCACTCCATATATAAATAATTCCATCTCTTTTAGTGCTCCCTTTTTCAGGAACCTGTAGTGTTAAATCCTATGCTGGCCTGATTAGTGTTATGAGGAACCTGTAGTGTTAAATCCTATGCTGCTTTCTAAACCTTTCTACAGCCTGAAGATAATACCAATTAAAATCTAGTCAGAGAATGCAGATACTACACTCTGATCCTTGGCAGAATTACCACTCCATATATAAATAATTCCATCTCTTTTAGTGCTCCCTTTTTCTTTTGGTGAGGAACCTGTAGTGTTAAATCCTATGCTGCTTTCTAAACCTTTCTACAGCCTGAAGATAATACCAATTAAAATCTAGTCAGAGAATGCAGATACTACACTCTGATCCTTGGCAGAATTACCACTCCATATATAAATAATTCCATCTCTTTTAGTGCTCCCTTTTTCTTTTGGTGAGGAACCTGTAGTGTTAAATCCTATGCTGCTTTCTAAACCTTTCTACAGCCTGAAGATAATACCAATTAAAATCTAGTCAGAGAATGCAGATACTACACTCTGATCCTTGGCAGAATTACCACTCCATATATAAATAATTCCATCTCTTTTAGTGCTCCCTTTTTCTTTTGGTGAGGAACCTGTAGTGTTAAATCCTATGCTGCTTTCTAAACCTTTCTACAGCCTGAAGATAATACCAATTAAAATCTAGTCAGAGAATGCAGATACTACACACTGATCCTTGGCAGAATTACCACTCCATATATAAATAATTCCATCTCTTTTAGTGCTCCCTTTTTCTTTTGGTGAGGAACCTGTAGTGTTAAATCCTATGCTGCTTTCTAAACCTTTCTACAGCCTGAAGATAATACCAATTAAAATCTAGTCAGAGAATGCAGATACTACACACTGATCCTTGGCAGAATTACCACTCCATATATAAATAATTCCATCTCTTTTAGTGCTCCCTTTTTCTTTTGGTGAGGAACCTGTAGTGTTAAATCCTATGCTGCTTTCTAAACCTTTCTACAGCCTGAAGATAATACCAATTAAAATCTAGTCAGAGAATGCAGATACTACACACTGATCCTTGGCAGAATTACCACTCCATATATAAATAATTCCATCTCTTTTAGTGCTCCCTTTTCTTTTGGTGAGGAACCTGTAGTGTTAAATCCTATGCTGCTTTCTAAACCTTTCTACAGCCTGAAGATAATACCAATTAAAATCTAGTCAGAGAATGCAGATACTACACACTGATCCTTGGCAGAATTACCACTCCATATATAAATAATTCCATCTCTTTTAGTGCTCCCTTTTTCTTTTGGTGAGGAACCTGTAGTGTTAAATCCTATGCTGCTTTCTAAACCTTTCTACAGTCTTGGGAAAATACCAATTAAAATTGTGCACCTCCACTTTAGTTAGAAATTGATATCCCAATGCTTTCTTGAAAAAAAAAAAAATGAAAAAAAAGGCAATCTAAAAAAAAAAATCATTAAATGTTTGTAGAGTTTTTCTTTTTTTTTTTTTAAGTATTACGAATTAATTAATTTTGGATTAAGTTATTGACTAAAAGTTTTTAAAGATTTTGTTGTAAAATTCCTCCCATTATTATTTACTAATAAACAATAATAAACAAATTAATTAAAAATTTAAACAACACGAAAAGATTCTGTGCACTTGATGTTATCATTTTAATAGGAACGATACTCGTCTACATAAACAAATTCTTCTTGAGCCATTTTTGCTTAGACATCTTGTGCTGATATCTATTTTCCCAAGAGTATCGGCCTAGGAAGTACGTACCCTGAGTATCACTGACTCCACTGGGGAAAATGAGCATCATAATTGGCAAATGATACTTGATTTATGTGACAAACTTTTTTTTAAAGGTGAAGGTCACAAAATGCAGTCAAACAAACAAAAAAACAAACATTGCAGTTATTTTCTTTTTTTTTCTAAGTAGTATTCAGAGAGTCAGTAAAATATACTTTATATTTGAGTCAGAAGCAAGCTACCTTGAAAAGATGATTTTATTACTTCAATGATAGAATCTTTGATATGATATATATGTGTGTGAATACACACATATATCCATATATATTCAGATCAAGATTGGTTTGTTTTGTTTTACGGCATATCAACCTCAGTGGGTCATTTAATGCCAATAAAGTTTTGAAATAAATCAATTCTTAATGGATAATACAATTTTTTATAAATACATTTTTCTATTTAACCCATAGATGGGACCCTAACAGGTACTACCACTCCGGGTCAGAGTGGACCAGGGAGAAATGGTGATGAAGGGGTGCTCCACATTCCCCAAACCTCCAAAACTGGAACCTCACCAATCAGATAGAGTTTAACGTCATTCCCAGGACATGTAGACCTGCAGTCACCGTCTTCTAGCACCCATATGATAAAAAAGGGGATTGGGGCTTGCCATAAAGGCAATAGGGTTGGGGTAATCATATAGGTGCTAGGGCTTGACATGACCAGCCAATTGATCGGAGGGGGCCTCTCCGACCGCCCGTCTAGCCCAAGATAGGGCCAAAGTGGAGTATTGCATGTCATGGACTGCTCATCCACCTGGGCTCTATCCTTAAGCTTCACGGGTCGCCACCCACGGCCAACAGGTGGCCCCATTGGGGGAGTCTTACCCCTCTGCAGAGGTGCAGTCGGTGCATTCTAATGCCCCAGCCAACAGGGCGGTCCAAGATTCTATCATAATGGATAAGAATTACATATTAGGTCTGTTTAATAATTTTTTTTGTATAATTTTTTTGTTTGTATAATTTTTTTCCTCTCAAGGATATTGTTTTTAAATTTCCTTTCAGCATCTATTTCATAAAAATCTCAGCTCAGAGATACACCCACACCTGTGGGTAATTATTTGTTAGATTCTTTTCTTTAAAAACATCTATATATTTATCTTGGTGGGGGTCTGGTATTGAACCCGAAACCTTATGATTCCTAGATGACTGCTCGGTAATTTATGAGGAAGTGCGTCCCGGTCTCCTGCCTCAAAAATTGCTACCCGGTGACTATTAAAATAACGACCCAGCTCAGTCTATTTAAAACTATCCATATTCATATCTATCTGTTTCAATTTGTTCATATTTATCTATATCACTTTAAATACTAAGATTTTCTTTTATTCACGTTTGTTTAATGTCTTGTTTTTAGTTTAAATAAACAAGAATTACGACAAAAAAAGAAGCGACCCCCCTCAAATACATTTACTTGTCGAAAAATATATCTATCTATCTCCATTTGTTCATATCTATCTATATCATTTTGTTTGTTTATCTATCTATCTATCTATCTATCTATCTCAGTCTATTCCAAACTATATATCCATCTTCATATCTAAACAAGAATTACGATAAATAAACAAGAATTACGACGAGCTGGGGTCGTTATTTTGATAGTCACCGGGTATCAATTTTTGAGGCAGGAGACCGGGACGCACTTCCTCATAAATTACTGACTGTTCTACTAGTGGAAGGCTCTTAATTAGTCCTTCTACACAACAATGGCACTTCATACATTGAGTACATATTAAATTTCATTAAACTTGAATTTTATTTTTCAAACACCAGTTTTTTTTAGTTTTTTTTTTCAAAACCATGATATATATATTTACCAACTCCCCCGCACGAGCAGGATACGACACAAGGTCAATTTCTTAAGCGGAGTTCAACAGGTTTGAATTCAGAGTTTTCCTTCTACTAGACTGGTTACCTAGCCATGGTTAAAGAACCCAGTCTGCCATGCTATTTACCCATAGCTGGAGGGAGAGTAGGATTCATACCTTTCCCGAGGGTATTAGCGCTAAGTGAAATGCAATTACCACGTCCAGGATTTGAACTCGGGGCGACGAGTCCATTTCCCATGACTTTAACCATTACACCACGCGCTTCAAAACCATGATATAAGGAGTCTGCAGTTGTCTGACCCAATCATCATCATCATCATCATCTGTGTATTTATCCAACCCATTCACCAGCAGTAGGATGTGACACAAGGTCACAAATACCAGGCATCAAGTGAGGATCTAACTCACTATTCATTAGTAAGAGATGTGAGACTGGCTTGCTAACCATTACACCACGATTGGACACCCTAAACTTTTGCTGAGGTATTTTATGCCAAAGTCAGTATAACTCACTATTCGTGTTACATAATCTATGCGGTTGCATAAGATTATTGTCAATCCCCTGTATTTCTAAAGGGATGGCCCTTTTCATATCACGGGCGGGACTTTCCATGGAATAGTACAGAAAGCCCGCGAAATACGTGAAGTCACGTGGGACCTGGTTGGGTCCTCAGTTTCAGTTTAGACGTCAGGCAGAGAAGATGTACTGCCTTAACTGGAACTCACTGCATACGTGCGCTGTGTTAGTCAGATGTTTAGTTACATGAAATGTTTAGTTAAGTAAATAAAAGCTTAAGAAAATAACACGGTTTTGTAGTTGGTGAATGTCTTGGTAAAAGACTGATCTAGAAGAAGAAATGAAAGTAAGACGAACAGATGCTAGAAGAGACGCTAGAAGAAGACGTAAGATAGAAGCAGAATAGAATAATATAAAGTAAGTAAAGAAAGGGTATACAACATTCAGTATTTACCTTAACCTCCAACCAGGTCAGGATGTGATACAAAGTCTTTTTTAAAGCCATGCACAAACTGAAGCTCATGCGATGGCTAGTCAAAAAAATGAATCCCATCGGATCCCATTGTTAATTTGCCCAGTGGCCTAGGCTGGCTAAGAATATATAATTCTTGCTGTTCAGTAGTAATGGATCTGTGAGACTAGCTTGTTAATCATTACACCATGATGGGACACTTTGTTACTTCTCCCGGTTATTGTCATAGGAACAGCAACCAGGACAAGGCTGTTTGCATTTGATATAGCGCTAATACATTTGGGAATGGTATACATCCAACTATTCTATCCCTAACTATGGGTAAATTGTAGGGTAGACTGGGGAGTGTGAAGTACCCCTTCATGGCTATTACTCCCAGGTCCGCTCTGACCTGGAGTGGTAGTATGGGCTGGGTACCATCTGCAGGTTAATGTTGTGGACTAGCCTAGCTTACCTTTTGTAGAGAGTAAATGAGCTGGTCCAAGAATATTTGTACACTGCAGTTTTAGAACATCAGGGTGATTACTGAGACTGTGAAGAATACAGAACCATTACACAAACCATCTACCTTGATGTTTTAGCACTTTGTTACGAGTTACTCTATGTCTGGCACAAACTGTACTTGGATGTACTAGTATACTGAATATTGTATGATCCAGTATACAACATAACAATAATAATAATAATAATAATAATAGAAGAGTCCTGGAGACCTGAGAAGAAACTTGCTGTCACTCAGCATCCAGTGAACCACGGCAGGTGTGAAAAACTATAATAACAATAATAACTATAATAATAATAAAGACAATTTGTTTAGAACATCTGTGTGATTTTTGAGACTACGAGGAATACAGAACCATTATGCGAACCGTCTACCTCAATGTTTTAGCACTCTGTTGTGAGTTGCTCTATGTCTGGTGCAAACTGTATTTAGATTTACTAGTATACTGAATATTGTATAATCCAGTATACAACAGTTAAACAGATCAAAATGAGTTTATAAAAATCTTTAAAAAAAAATGAGTCTAAAAAATGCTTTAAAAAAAAAAAAAATGAGTTTAAAAAAATGCTTTTTAAAAAAATGAGTTTAAAAAAAAAATGCTTTTTTAAAAAATGAATTTAAAAAATGCTTTTTTAAAAAATGCTTTTTTAAAAAATGAGTTTTAAAAAATTGTTTTTTAAAAAAATGAGTTTAAAAAATGCTTTTTTTAAAAAAAAATGAGTTTAAAAAATGCTTTTTTAAAAAAATGAGTTTTAAAAAATGCTTTTTTTTAAAAAAAAAAAATGCTTTTTTAAAAAAATGAGTTAAAAAAATGCTTTTTAAAAAATGAGTTTAAAAATGCTTTTTTAAAAAAATGAGTTTAAAAAATGCTTTTAAAAAAATGAGTTTAAAAAATGCTTTTTAAAAAAAATGAGTTTAAAAAATGCTTTTTTAAAAAAATGCTTTTAAAAAAATGTTTAAAAAAAAAAAGAGTTTTAAAAAATGCTTTTTAAAAAAAATGAAAAAATTGAAAAAATGAGTTTAAAAAAAAGAAATTAACAAAATGCTTTAAAAAATGAGTTTAACAAAATAACTTGAATACTCAACAAGAATGGATAAAACAAAATGTCTTCAATGTAAAATAACCTAAGAAATGACATGCTATAAAATCCAACCAACCAATATCCAAATTAACTTGACAAACCAATAGTACCAACAGTAATGGTAAAAATCTGTTAATGAAGAACTGGGTTTCATTTCAGTTCTTCAATTTTGATAAATTCCACATGTATATATATTTATATTAATACAAACATATTAGTCAGCACAAATGATGGTGCACCAGTTAGCAAAATGGTCTGGCAGTGTATTGTTAGTGAGTTCCATTCTCACTGGGTGCCCTATACTTTTGACCTTGGAAAATTGAACAATCAAAACAATTTAGGATTAAATGGATATCTTACCTTTATAAAATTTTGTTGAAATAGACAAATTTGGTTACAATAGAAATTCTCATCATTTCTCAGCAAAATTTTATAAAGTTAAAATATTTTAGTTTTGAATTTTCAATTTCCTAACACCCTCACAGATGATAAATTCATGCTTCAAAAAAATAAGGTAAAAATAATTTTCTTTCATATATATATGTGTACATGTATGTATGTATATATATGCGTGTATATATGTATGTATTTTCTAAAAAAGAAAGACTTTTTCATAAATTCTAAACTATATATATATATATATATATATATATAGTTTAGAATTTATGAAAAATTGAAAATTGAAACTAAAAATTGAAAATTGAAAAAAAATTGAAAATTCAAAACTAAAATATTTTAACTTATAAAATTTTGTTAAATAGACTATAATGATATAATATTTTAACTTTATAAAAATTTTGTTAAATAGACTATAATGATATAATATTTTAACTTTATAAAATTTTGTTAAATAGACTATAATGATATAATATTTTAACTTTATAAAATTTTGTTAAATAGACTATAATGATATAATATTTTAACTTTATAAAATTTTGTTAAATAGACTATAATGATATAATATTTTAACTTTATAAAATTTTGTTAAATAACTATAATGATATAATATTTTTTATAAAATTTTGTTAAATAGACTATAATGATATAATATTTTAACTTTATAAAATTTTGTTAAATAGACTATAATGATATAATATTTTAACTTTATAAAATTTTGTTAAATAGACTATAATGATATAATATTTTAACTTTAAAAATTTTGTTAAATAGACTATAATGATATAATATTTTAACTTTATAAAATTTTGTTAAATAGACTATTTTGCTAAATAGACTATAATGCTAAATCTCTAAGTCTTTTGTTATTTCTTTACTTATATATTTGCTCTGTGACTCTAACATTAAAAGCACACATTGAGCTCTCAAACTGCGACAGGTTTTTAAAAAATAAAACTCGTGTCGTAAGGAAGATTTCTTCTCTGGACTTTTGGATATATATATATATATATATATATATATATATATATATATATATAGGATGGAGTAGCCATAGTCAAGAGAAACTGAGTTTATTTATAAATATAGCAATCTGAGGGTAATCCCAAATGTAAAGTCTCCAAAATATTTAGAAATCACAGAAACGTTTATTGTTAATGATGTTTACATCTTATTATAATGGAGATTGAGTGTTTTTCTGTCTGTAACCGAAACTATATTACTACTCAAGTCACAATTTCCTTAGTTATTTACGTCATATTCACCGTGATTTTATTTTTTATCTAAACCCCAATTATGAATAAAATTGTTTTGCATTATTATTACTATTGGTCATATCTACATTCGAATAACATGCAATTGTATTTATATATACAACAAAATAGTGGTTTACAGTGTGAATGGGAAGGCTAATTTGCATATTGATATTAAAAATTTGATTTTAATAAATATGTGCTTAGTATTATTGATTTCTAATTATTTGGTTTTAACTTAATGAATATGAGCAAAAGTCTTGTGGATACATCTTAAAAGAAATTCATTGACAAGAAGACATAATTGTAATTTTATTCTTTACTTCCTATTTTAATTGAATAGTTAAATTAGGAAAATTTAGCAATGAAAGACGAGATGAAAGAGTAAGCTTCAGGTGTTCTATTTTTCGATTATACCCCCCCCTGTCTAAAATCTTTTTATCTGCATTCTTATTTAGTTTCATTAGCCTTTCTAATTTAATATAACATTTTATTACATTAAAACTTAAATACTTGCACCCGGAGGGTGCATATATTTGCTAGTCATTTTAAAGTTTCAACATGTTTTCTATATAATCACTATTTCAGTCGATACATTCTTTTAGGTGCTTTGACAGTTTTTGTATGCCCATGTCAAACCTGCTCACCACCATGTTGAGGATGCATTGAACTTCATCATTGTTGCAAACTCCCTAAACCAATTACGGATATTTTTGACATCCATGCATGACTCACCATACACTTCTGTTAATTGGCAAAGAATTTCAATTAGTTTAATGCCTTTTGCATTCAAAAACCTGAAGTGCAATGCCATACCTACCATCATCTACCTACTTTACCACACAAATCAGATTATCCAACCTGTGCTACTCATGCGCTGAGTTGGCGAGGACTGGTATCAAACGTGGAACCTTGTGATTATCAAGGCTGGTGCTCTACGAGCCTCTTTAGAAATCACAGAAATATTTATTGTCAATGATGTTTACATCATTTTAAAGTTTCAACATGTTTTCTGTTTTTCTACATAATCACTATTGAAGTCAGTTAGTCTACTGTTGGCTTGAATAACAGCAACTAGCTAAGCACAACTGAAGCAGTGTCCAAGATAGTTGGTATTTATAGAAATCAAGAATAATCCATTCATGCATTTTCTTTTATCCAGAAATTCATTCTATTTATATTTGTGAATTTTCCGAATAAAAATTGATGTAATTCTAAAATTATTCAACATAGGAATATTTGATTTGTTTGATTGATGTCATTGAGGAAGCATTGAAACTCATCATTGTTGCAAACTCCCTACACCACTTATGGATGTTTTTGACATCCATGCATGACTCACCATACACTTCTGTTAATTGGCAAAGAATTTCAATTAGTTTAATGCCTTTTGCATTCAAAAAACAAATAACTGCACGGATTTCACACTTGTCAGTTGCGTCAATTGGCGGCTCCGTCAGAAATGACTGCAATGCCAAGACTGAGTATGGCAGCAAGGCACCCCCAGGGGCAAGTGCATGCACAACAGTGTTGCCAATAACTGGATGAACAGTTTTCCCGTGTCTTCAGTGCTTTGGAGTTCTTACTTCTGGGATTTTTTTTTTTTGCAAATCATTTTGGCTGAACTTGCACAAAGGTGTCAAAATTAGGGTGACCCAGAAAAAACAGAACCCACAAATTTTGTAATAAAACTGTTAATTTTAACTATGGGGGTCTAGAGTTAGGGTCTAGGGTTAGTTTAATGGGAAAATGAATAAATAATTTGGGTTCTGTTTTTTCTGGGTCACCCTGTATACATGTGACCCAGAAAAAACAGAACCCACAAATTTTGTAATAAAACTTAATTTTAACGAGGGGGGGGGTTAGGGCTTAGGGTTGGGGTTGGTATTTAATGGGAAAATAAATAAATAATTTGAGTTCTGTTTTTTCTGGGTCAACCTGTATACTTGTGACCCAGAAAAAACAGAACCCACAA
>CM042155.1:52571467-52580075 GCA_023376005.1 Doryteuthis pealeii
TGTCAATTGTCTGAAAGAGAGAGAGTGAAATAAAAATCAAATTTTATTTTAAACTGATTTCTGTTTATCATTATCAGAGTTTATGACATAACAAAAAAACAAAGTAAAAAAAAAAAAGTAAAAAAAAAAAGACTAAAAAAATATTAAAAAGTACAAAAAAGTATTAAAAAAAGTATTTTAAAAAAGTTTTTAAAAAGTATAAAAAAGGACTAAAAAGTATTAAGAATGTATCTAAAAAAAGTTTTAAAAAAGTTTTTAAAAAAGTATTAAAAAAGTATTTTTAAAAAGTACAAAAAAGTATTAAAAAAGTTTTTTTTAAAGATTTTAAAAAGTACAAAAAAAAAAAAAGGACTAAAAAAGTATTTTTTTTAAAGTTTTAAAAAAGTACAAAAAAATTATTTAAAAAAAAAAAAAAAAAATTTCTAATAATAAAACCACTAAAACCCAATTAAGATGTCATTGCTATGTATAAAAAATAAAAATAAATAAATAAGACCGATGTAAAAGTTTTGAGTGGAAAGAAATAGTTAACCCTTTCTCATCATCAGATCATGATGACAGCATGGATACCCATGACACTCTCTATCTCCAACTGTCTCTATTGGTCATCAGCCCCCAAGAGGACCTCCATACAGCATCCAGAATCCACACTTTGCTGCTAGTTGGCCAACACTGGTGTGTTCACGTGTAGATGTCCTAGGAGAATGTCACCTATGAGTTTGTCCTTGCTTCTACAACAAGTCTTCATTTGTCTTATTCTGATGGTTTGTGTGATAAGGGGCAATTGGCCATACAGTTGATGTCTTGTGGAGAGTTGCTTCCAAGGTTTGTCCAAGAAAGTGCTTTAATCTTTATTATAAAATATACAGAAGTGCTGGAATGAGCAAACATGAACAGCTTGTCCACCATCATCGGCGAGAGACGCCTGTGTTAGCTTGGTCATGTCAGGAGGATGAACAAAAGCCGCATCTCCAAAGACCTATGACGAATTAGTAGAAGGCACCCAGCCAGTAGGGAGACCCCGTCTGTGCTTTAAAGATATCTGCAAGACATGCCACTTCAACACCAACACATGCGAGGCTTGTGCAGAAGACCATGCGACCTGGCACCTCCTTGTCAAACAAGGAACGAAAAGGAGTGAAAAAGAGAGGAAATAAGCTGCCACGGAAAAGAGAGCCAAAAGGAGAGACAACAGCAACTCCAGCAAGCTGTTTGTTTGCAGTCACTGCACCAGAGATTGCCATTCAAAAATTGGTCTGTTCAGCCACTCACGCAGTTGCAGATAAAAAAAAAGAAAAAAAAAAAAAAGAAAAGTGGACACTCTTTAGTAGACAGAAGGGTGCCAACAACATACACAACATTTCAGATGTTCCTTGTAATCCATTAGGATAGACTGTTCAGATAGACAAAGTCTTGACACTTGAAAGTGAGTGAGAGCAGTCTACCCCAATGGATTACAAGGAACACCGGAAAAAAGACAGAGAGTACTGTGGCCAAAATCTTATCTATGTATATCTCACGATGAGAACAACAGTTAAAGAAAAATCAAAATAATACATATCAAGCCTCATCTTTAAAATTCAAATAACTTTGATAATCTTCATACAATGACTGCTATTTACAGTAGCCTTGCAACCAACAAAGCCTTCATCAGATGATGACTCTGGGTTCAGGCATGGTTTCGGGGCCGAAGCATCATTACCACTAACCCAGAGCGTCCCAGCAGTATCTCACGATACCACCAGACTTTGTCGGTTTGATGTCACAATACAGGACTGCCATATCCACGCTGATGCGGTTAGAGCTTTCTCCTGAATCTTTTTTAAGTATTTCCTCTTGTCTGGTAGAGAAAGTCCAAGTTTAGACAAAAATGCAGAGGTTGAGTTGGTAATAAATCCCCGTCATCCGACTTCAATGGGAAATACATCCGTTATCCATCCGTTTCTGACGCATTGTTCATGTAGGTCTTCATATTTTTCCAACTTCAGCTGATGGGCCCAATCAAGATTTTCTACAAATGGAACTGTCAATTCAACGATAAAAACTTTCTTTTGATTAACAGACCAAATGACAATATCAGGACGCTGGGCCGTTAAGGTTATTTCAATTCGAAAAACGAGCTGATGTTCCAAGTGGCACGCAATGCGCCAGCTCGTGGAGCCGTCAAATATAGATGACACGTGCCTATTTTTATGCGAAAATTTCGAAATGTTTCCTTCTTTAACTCTTTAATTCTTTGTATATTCTTACAAATGTTTCTATTAGATAATTAGATTCAAAAAGTTAATCATAGAAAATGTTATTAATATTTTTATCAACCTAGTAAAACAAGAGGGATCAGTTTAGCTCAGTCAGTAGAGTATCTGCCTAGGAATCACAAGGTTCCTGGTTTGATACTGGGTCCGCGCCAGCTTGGCAATCTGATCTGTGCAGTAAAGTATCTGGGAGCTGATGGAAGGTGAGGTGCTTCCCCAGAAAAAACAATCTCCCTGAATTAGCACTAGCTGATTGGCTGATACTGACAATAGGCAACTCCGCCAATTTTTTTTTTTTTTTTCAGTAAGGCTATTTTAGATTTTGTATTGTAGAATGGCTAAAAGAATAAATTTTCAAAAGAAGGAAGAAAGAAAAATTGTGTTACCTTTTAATATCTACAGCAGAAAATCATTAATTTCAATTTTCTAAATACGATACATAATCAGTTAAAATGGACAGATGTTCTTCATTTGGTAAGCAAGGATCTGGTGGAGCATCTGGTAAAAAGAAAAGAATTAAAACATTATAACAATACAATTGTAAATACAAACATAAACACACACACACATATATATATATATATATATATATATAATTTTAAAATGTGGGTATTTTGCATATGCCTCAAGTATTAAATCACAATGTTATATATAAATAAATGTACTGGATTTTTTTGAAGCACGAATGAATAAATAATTTAAAAAAAACAAAAACGAACTCTGAAAAATACAACAGCCCCACTTTCTTAGTCCAGATCTTTTGTTAAAATGACAGTAAGCTAAAATGTCTTAATGTACCAAGTGATAATCTTCAACTTCCAGTTTGAAAAGACTAGTGATTTGCTAGCCAATTTTAATATAATGTACAGAAAATATTAAAATTTATTATAGATTTAAATTAAAAAATGATTTGAAAAATCTGGTTATATGTGTATGTTTTATGTATATGTACAAGAAAAAAAAAAAAAAAAAAAAAAATTAATGGAAATTTTTTAAAAAGAATTTGTATTTTTATTCTTTCCTTTCATGATTCAAAGAAATCCAGTACGTTTTTATATAACATTGTTACACACACACACATATATATATATATATATTGGTTTGGCAGTTGGTTTTGAAGGCTTTCACAATGCAAGTGTAAAGAAAAATGAGGTAACTATAATGTTGTTTGTTTACCATAGATTTATTCTTATTTCGGGATAAAGATCCCTTAGAAGATTTCTGGAAGCTAAGTCTGGAGCCTTGTTGCTAGTATATATATATATATATATATATATATATATATATAAACCTTCATTTATCAGATATAAATTTGATTTCTATTTTACTCTGGCAGACCCCCCACCACCAAGCCATTCGATGATTAAAAGTCCTATAGTATGTATTTATAATAAAATATTTGTTTGCCTGGACCCAAAAATTGTTAAATGATCCCGGTGGGTGGGGGTGGGGGGATATAAACCCCAGTTGAGAACCACTAGTTTAATGTCATACTCAGGACCCCCCCCCCCATCTTAAGGGCATCTCAACCCAATGCAGTGGATACAGAGAGCATATTCTAAGCCCTGCCAACAGGGCAGTTAATGAATATTAAATTTGGTTACAAGGGGTGCATCAAGCAAAAATTTTGGGAATCCCTGCCCTGGTGATAATAATAGCCTATGTGAGTACAAAAGGTGTTACCTGGCTTTTTAGGCGTCACCATTTTTGTTTCATCATCAGTAGTCCATCCTTCAGCTTCAGCAACTTTTAAAAAAAAGAAAAATTAAAAAAAAAATTATTTCTATGTGTCATCAATATTATATAATGGATTTATCAAATAAATCTTTAAAGATAAATAAACAAAATCTAATCTTTTTTTTTTTGTGTTTGTATTTCTTTCTTTTTTTTTTCTTCTAACAGTTGTCTTGAAATATCATTGCCTTTATTTTTAAAATAAAAACCAACAAAAAACATTGGATAATTTCAGGGTTAAATATTGATTTATGCAAAACATTTCTAAAATACAAGAATAACGACTGAAATTTTATTTAAATTGATACAAATTTTTTCTTCTCCAAACAGAAAGAAAATACTTAATAAAATAAATAATAGCAACAATGAAAAAAAAAAAAAGATTAAATATATGTAAATTTTCCTTTCAAATAAAAATGAGTGTTTTAGGAAAGATACTTTTTTCTTTTAATGTAAGAACATAACGATGAATCACAGAATGTAGACAGATTGATTGATGACACTTGTACAACAACATAATTGAAACATTTAACTTACAACAGTTGGAATTAAGATAAAGCTTTATTTTCTGACACTGAAATATAATGTTTCCTGTCATCAAAAGTTTTTTTTTCCTCCCCTCTCACTTAACACATTTCTTACTGGTATATACACATCAGTAAATAATAGGACAGACTGATTAAATATAAAGCGAGATGAGAACTGAACAAAGTTGGTTAGGATGGTTGGATTTTACGGCATGTAAAACCCATGGGTTATTTCATGCCAAAGATGTTTTTGTTTTAATTCTTTGTTGGGTATTCAAACATTTTTTAAACTCATTTTTTCTTTTTAAAACTTTTTTTTAAAAAGATCCATTTAACCAATAGATGGGACCCTAACAGATACTACCACTCCAGGTCAGAGTGGACCTGAGAGTAATGGCAATGAAAGGGTACTCCAAACTACTCTGGACTCGTTTTGGTTTGGTTTCTTTGTTTAATGGCATATCAACCTTCATTGATTCATTTAATGCTAAAGTCATCCTTATAGGAGAACAGTAGTGGTACTATTTAACCCATAGTGGGGGGTGGGTGAGGGGATTCATATATTTCCCAACAGTATTTATCCGAAAGTAAAAATAATAGTGAAACTGGAATTTGAACTTTATTACAATATTGCAGTCCAACATGCTAGTGACTACGCCACAGGAACCATCACTCCAGGATGGTTTGGTTTGGTTTCTTTGTTTAATGGCATATCAAGTTTTGTGGGTTATTCATGGCAAAAGTTTTGGTAACTTATTTGCTTTATTTTTCAAGTTACAACAAAAGCTGCCAAACATTCAAAGTAGAGGCCATTGTGTTGCATTTTATTTTTCATTTAAATTTTTTTATCGGGATTTGGGACCCAAAAAATAATCTTTCATCAATTTTCTCCACAATCATTAAAGATTTATGAAAATTCACATAGTAGTTTGCAATATAGGGAATAAAATGGGACTGATCCCGACATCTTCAAGAGAGAAAAAATAGCAAAGATACGTCATTTTGACAGATACAGATCTTAATTTATATATTTTCCTGTTTTAAAGACTGCAAAAACAATTTTTACATGTGATTTGTAAAAATCTTTCCTCTTTATAATACAGCAAAAATTACAGTTTTATTGATTTTTTTTCAGAGTTTTATTGAAACTTAAAACTTTATAAAAACGTAAAAATTTATATACATATATAGAGAAACGAAACTCATTCACATTATTTTCTCATAATTTCTTTCGAAAATAGATAAAACCTCACAAAAAGTACATATTTGATATCATCATTTTATCCTTTTTCCAACCATGTAATTTTTAAAAAAGGTTTTATCACAAATAAGCGAGAATTTTGTTAATATTCAAGCATGAGAGTGACATCACAACAGTAGAATCAACTGCTATTTGATTTTACCCATTTTTGAAGATGAATTCAAAAAATTTTATAAATTAAAATGGAAATCCCCAAAAAGTTTTAAATGTTCCCAAAATATTTATATCAAAAGATGCAGAAAAAACATTGTTAATCAATATCTGAGTGTAAATTAGTGATATCTTACCATATTTTCATAAATTTTGCAGTTAACTTCAACAGTTTGTAAAATAATTTTTTAATGAGATAATCACACCATATGTGATATACCAAATTAAACAGCTAATTAAGCTCTAACTGGAAAATTCCATGAAATTTTTTTAAAATAGTTTCGTGGGAATTTTATTTTGAAATGAGGGTTGTCACTGCTGCTGGCCTAAAAAAATTGCTTAAGTTTGAAATTTTCCAAAATTCAAATGAACATTCTGGTGATGTTTACAAATATTTTTTCTCAACATGTATACCAAAAGATAGAGATAAATATTATTAATCAGAGTGTTTGCCTCTCTTCAGCCCCATGAAAGAGGGTTTGAAAGTCAAACATATTTCCAGTGACAAGGAAGTGAAATTTGTAGTGAAGAAGTGGTTCAAAGAAGAATTTTACGGGGCAGGGATACATGCTCTCGTTCAAAGGTAGATCATTGCTATTGAGAGAAATGGTGACTATGTAGAGAAGTAGGGATGTGAACCATAGAGGACCAACTTCATTTTGATGTATGATACATGTTCCTGTGTTGGTAATTATACCTGTCCTAAGCAAAATGGCATTACTTTTTGACAAAGTTGAATTTTCCAAGAATGTATTTGTCTCATATCACATATCAAATTGAAGGTTTATCCAAGCTCAATTTTATCAGAATATTACACAGAAATATCCTAAAGGATTCCGTTCAGAATATTATTTTGAAAATGAGACTAACACAATGGGTGGCATCAAAAAACTGAATCATGACTAAATGCATTAAAATGAGCAACACAGCAGTTTTTATTTTGTCCTTAAATAATAACTATAGAGGTTATTTTATAAATTATGGCAACAAATTAAAGATCTATTTATTTGTTATTTAATGGTATAAGTTTGACTATAACACAATGTAAGGCTGTAAAGATTGGTTGGTTGGTTGTTTTGTTTAATGGCACATCAACCCTTTTTGGATCATTTAATGCCGAATCAAGTCATTTTGATATGTGGTTACTTGCAGTACCTGCTATTGCTTAGTCACCCATATAAGTATTGAACAAGCTCATCACTGCTTAACTTCAGTGATCTAACAGGAACCGGTGCTTTTAATGTGACTTAACCGTAAGCATTTACTATAAGGAGTAATGCCTATGTTTTGGCCGTGACTGTGCATTCCTATAAAAAAAAGTATGAATTTGTAAAAAAAAAAATCAGATAAAATTCCAACTTACTTTTATTGACATCGGCAAGTGGCACATTAACGAGTGAAGCAAAAGTGTCCATGTTAATAGATGAATAAGCTTTAGATACAAGATTGATGGCTCTTCGACGGGTTGAATCTAAACAGAGATAAAAGAAAAGAAAACAAAGGAAAACAAAAATAAAGATTAAAGAACAGTAAAACTTTTTATTCTATTTATAAATAATTTTAACTCTTTCAACCAGGGCTAAGGAGTTGGCCTCGGAAATAATTAAGGGGTCACTGGAGTTGGACTTGGTATAGTTTTACTGACTCCGACTCCATTTGAATTTACACTTTATATAGCCAGAGTTTACTCTGTAAAGTTATTCAGTACACACCCCTTATGAATAGATTATAAAAAAATGATGGTTTTATATTTATTTCTAGGCCATAATCATTTAATTACACAAAGTGGGGTCAGAGTCGAAGATGCCAAGAATAGAGGAGTCAAAGTCGGTGGTAAATAGAATAGAGGAGTCAAAGTCGGTGGCGCCAAGAATAGAGGATTCAAAGTTGGTGGTAAATAGAATAGAGGATTCGGAGTCGGTGGTAAATAGAATTAGAGGATTCGGAGTTGGTGGTAAATAGAATAGAGGATTCGGAGTTGGTGGTGCCAAGAATAGAGGAGAGAGTCAGAGGTGAAGGTTTTGTGTTCCGACTCCACAGTCTTGCTTTGAACATGTAAGTCCCATATTTCAAACCGAGTGCTATTTTACTATACACCATAAGCCAAATTTTTTGAGTCTGTAGAGATGACACACATTGCCATTTCTCTCAATGAGAAATTTACATTCTTGATACTCCAACCAAATGTCACTCTCATTCTGGTGTTAAGAAAATCCGTGTCATTTGGATTAATTCTTCATAATTCATTCATATATGCAATAGTAACATAAAGAGTTGAACGTGTGCATTACAAATGGCTGGGTTGAAACGTTTTCTTTTGCTTGGGAACTTGAAAGTCGTCAAAATGCTGTTAAATGTAAATTTAAAGAAAGTCAAGGAGTTTACTATGGATAAATAATTATGATATTTCAAACTGTTATCCTCATCTTTATTGTGTATAAGTAAAAGTAAAGTCGACGGGCGGCCTAAAGTCGGTATCAGCCAGTCAGCGAGGGAGTCTATCCCCTTTTCAATAGCGCTAGACCAAGGAGATTGTTTTTTAGCATCTGAGGTGGAGCGCCACACCTACCATCAGCTCCTTACTTTACTGCACAGATCCCTTGCTACTCATACACTGAGTTGGCGGGACCGGTATCGAACTAGAACCTGTGTGATTTCTAGCGAACGCATCTCTCTCTTTT
>CM042155.1:52580175-52645175 GCA_023376005.1 Doryteuthis pealeii
GAAAGGAGAGAGATGGTTTTTTCAGAGAGAAAGGAAAGATAGAGGGGGTACGTATATCAATGTTCGCTACTATCTATGAAAGTCATCGGGGGAACCGTGGAAGTCCACCTGCTTCCAGAGGGCCTTGGTCGAAAATGAGCGCGATTTTTCTCCCGTTTCTCATCCCGGGGGTGGGAGAGCCACATCCGTTTCCAGTCAAAACTCCCGGAACTTCCGTTTTTTTTTTAAACCTATTTCCGGGGTCATTTGTCAGTCCATTACTGGCCACCCCTGCTTAGTATTTACTCTTTACCAAATTAAAACCTTTGTTTGCTCTTATTTCTTTTTCTTCTTTTTTCTCCTTTCAATCCCCAATAGATTTCACAATAATTTACGCTACAATGTTTTAAACACGAAAATAATCATAAAATATGTTCTTAATTGTGCTTGTGCAATTATTTTTGTAATTAACTTAATTGTTTATTAGAACACATATGATATTTCATGCAGTTAATAATGATTCGAACAAATTTATATTTTCCAAGTGTAAGAATTACGGTGAAATGAAAATGGCCGACCAAAACCTATGGCTTCCTCAAAGTGAAACAAACAAGGGAGATTACTCTCATTTATGTGCTAAATGTTCAGATCTGCCATATAGAATTTTAGTTTGCCATTAGTAAGAAGTTGTTTTTTTTTTTTTTTTTTTTTTTTTTTTCCTACTTAATCTTTTTATTGATGAATTTCAAAAAATCTTTTTTTTTCTTTCTTCCAGTCTCCAGGTGGGATTGCTACTTCAATGTTCACATTAATTTGATGGCAATGTATTGCCTAACGAAATGAAACCTGTAAGTAAATACAGACAACAAAATACACAAACTATAATATTTTCCTTTCCACCCACTTGAATGTTGTTTGCCAATTATGATCTGGCCACTGTATTTCCCTTCCCCAAAATTGAGATTTTCACAATGAGAAGCTAAGATCAAACATGAATAATTAATGTTTGAAAGCAATTTTATTAATTCTTACTACTCTAATTACTGTAGGTTTACACCAATTAATAAATCATATATAATGATAATATATATATTATTAATTATATATTATATAATAATGTGTTAGTTGATTAATATTGTTTTAGTTCATATGTAAAAAAAAAAAACTCCCTCAATTTTACATAAGACTAAACATATAATATCAAACCCCGTTCCTTGATGTATTGATTGACAGTAATGTAATATATTATTATAATATATATATTATATATATGGGTTGTATACATTAATATATATAGTTGTTAGATTATACTTATGTTAATGTTAATATTATATATATATATATATATATATTTATGTATACTAGCAAAAATGTACCCTCTGGGCACAAGTATTTAGATTTAGTATAATTAAATATTAAATTGAATTTGAAAAAACTAATGGAATTAATACAAAACACAAAAATGAATACACCTATTTTTACTTATTTTAATTGATTTCAATATAAAATTTTATAATAATTGCTTTTAATACATTTAAGAATAAAACAATAATATTAGAAATCAATAACACAAAGTCATTATTTATTAAACACAGTCTTGTTAAAACTGGTATGCAAATTATTCAAACTATAACTATGTAAACATTTATTTATTGATAATATATAACACGTATTGCAAGAGTTTAAACACATTATAACTATGGGCTTTTTTTTTTTTAGGCAAATCCATCTCAGCTAGACCTTAATAGAGACATTGTTAATAAATAAGATGCTAATTAAGATTAAATAATGATTATTTAGTCTAATAACCATTGAGAATATAACGTAAATAAGTAAGGGAATTGTGACATTGTTGGTGACGTAGTTCTGGTTACAGACATACACACAATGTCCATCAAAATAAGATCATATACAAGATATGTCAAAAAAGTATTGAGATTTTTTGTACTTTTTGACACACCTTGAATTCTTAAAAAAATAACGTTCCATTCATTGTTCATTTCTATCTTGGTAAATACAGCTTCAAACTCGGCACTTTTATGACACACCTTGTATTCTGAAGAAAAAAATGTTCCATTCATGGTTCATTTCTATTTTGGTAAATACAGCTTCAATCTCTATACTTTTATGGCTGTAAATATTTGGCATTGAATAACCCACAGGGTTGATTTGCCATTAAACTAAACCAATCAATAAATCCAAAACATAATAATAGGAGGGAGAGAAAAAAAAAGGTTTTACTTATTTTTCAAAATAATCCCCTTCCTTTAATTCAGTTATTTCAATTACCATAGATCAAATATTATACTGTAAAAATTTCAGATCAAAATTTAGCTATAGACTTATTGTCATTAACCCTTATATATACATATCAAACCATAGATTTAAAGGCATCTGGATGTGTAATTTCATGTTGAGAAAGGATGTTATAAATGTGCAGGTATACAGGGAGATATATATATATATATAATATATATATATATATATATATATATATATATAACTTTGTTATATATTTAGATATTATGATTTTTTATAAGGCATGGGATTAAAAAAATAAAAAAATTTTTTATAGTCAGTATCCATAATTTGTTAGGAATTTCAAATCAATATGAAAATATATAAAAATACAACACAAGATGTTGATAGGTATGCGTCCTGTGTAAATCCAAAAAATCATATCCATTTTCAGAATTATAAAAAATACAATAAAATAAATTACAGTAATAAATGATTAAATTTATCATAATAAAAACTCTAATTTTTAAGAAAATTAAATTATATTAAATAAATCCATGATTTAATAAATTAAAAAAGTATAATCAAATATATGTATATAGAAAAGTAGATGAAAAACTTAATTCAAAAAAAGGATCATGGGTTAATTGTAAAATCTAAGAATTAATTAAAACAATTAGGAAGGAATAGAATCTGGTATTAGATTAATTTTTAAATCCTGCAATTTGGATGATGGTCTGTTTTTATTCCTCTCCAGAATAATTTATTGATGAGCAATAATTTGAATATTTTGTTTTTGAATAAATATTTGTTAAAGAATAAGTAGAGGGAGTACTTTGAGGGCTCAGGTAGAGGGTACTTTTTGAGGAGGGTAAAGGGTACTTTGAGGGCTCCAGTAGAGGGTACTTTGAGGGCCCAAGTGTTAAAACTTCAAAGAATTAATTTGATAAAATTAATTTTTAAATTCTTTTAAAGATTTTATGACATGATTTTTTTTTCTTTTCTTTTCTAGATGTAATGCTAAATTTTTGTGGAAACGGATACCTTCATCAGTTAAGTCTGTAAGTACATTTTAGTATTTCCTTTATTACGTGACTTTAAAACAATTATGTTCTAATTGATGATAGTTCAATTTTGTCCTTTTTAAAAAAAAAATTTTTTTTATTTTAAATACATATTTTAAAACAGTACTCTGATCTGATTGGTACACGTCCTGTGTCACTGACACAGAAAAATCATATCCATGCATCCCAGTGGGTTTTTTTCTTCCCCCACCATTTCCAGCTAACTGTAAATACATTTCTATATTTTCTGGGAAACGAATTACATTGTATGGGGTACAAGGTGAGGTTAGACGGCTTTAGTTGTTCATAGATAAAAACTCTGCAATTTATTAAGAAACTTTAGTTGGGACCCATCAAATTTTACGGGGACTCCTTCAAATCAAATTCATGCATCCCAGGATGCACTAAATTAAAAAGCTATCAGTATCACTGAGTACTGTAGTACCTTGATTTACAAGTGCCTAAACATGTTTTCAGGGTTACAAGCTTTCAATTGGTTTATTTATTTTATTTTATTTTCGTATTTTTATTTATTTATTTATTTATTTGCTTTATGTTGAGAGCTAAAATTTGAGGTACAGGCGAGCTTCTGATATGTTCTGATAAGTTAACTAAAAACATTTAAGTTTCCAAATTTATTATGAAATTTATTCAAGAAAAATATTAATCATAAAAAATCAACATTAAAACATATTACAGCACATAATTCATTACATTCTATTTTATGTTTTTTATACAATACACTATTTTTTTTTATTTAAAAAAACAAAACACAACAAAACAATTGGGGGTGGGGCGTAAAGGGTTAATGGTATTTCAGTTTATTTCAATGGAGAAAATTGATCTTATATACAAGGAAACTGAGTTATGAGCAGAACAAATTACCAAATCATGATAAAACTTTACAGGCATGTTCAGCTAATATTCAGGAACAGGATTGGATTTCATTAAAAATCAATACTGGAACCCCTGGGTATATCTTTACAATGGAGGAGGAGAAAAGAGATGTTTCAGTGAGGGTAACTCCTTTTCCTTCTCTCTCACTGTTTACTCTGGGGACTGCAGAGATGTTGATAGGTATGTGTCTTTGCATCCCTGACACAAAAAAATCATATCCATGCTTCCCATTGTTTTTTCTTTTTTTTTTCACCCACCATTTCCAGCTAACAAATGCATTTCAATATTTTCTTGGAAATGAATTACACTGCATGGGGTACACGGTAGGGGTTAGACAGCTTTAGTTGTTCATAGATAAAAACTCAATAGTTTGTTAAGAAACTTTAGTTGGGACCCATCAAATTTCCTGGGGACTCATTCAAACCAAATCCGTGTGTCCTAGGACACACTAAATTAAAAAGCTATCAGCATCACTTGAACTGTGAACAACTCTATCTTTAGTATTATTAGTGTTATTCGGACTATTGTCCCCATCTTCATTGTTATTTGTACAACGTTTCGGCCGATATACCAGAGTCCGAGAAGGTTCCCGAGTCCGACAAGAAATACCTGAAGAAGGCCGGAGGGTATATCAGCCGAAACGTTGTACAAATAACAATGAAGATGGGGACAATAGTCCGAATAACGCTAATAATACTAATCTTCAAGCCTCATCTCAAACATTCAGAGAAACTCTATCTTTCCCAGGTATTACTGGGTAGTGCAGCTAGTCCCCATATAAATAACACCATTTTTTGAAAGGAATTATGCTAATCTATACATATATAAAGAGCAGTCTGTGTGTATGTATGTCCGGAGGAAACTACAAAAATATAACAATTAATGATAAAATATAGGTACACATTCACTATTACCAGATCTTGCTTTTTGATAAAAAATAATAAAGATTTGATTTATATTTGTGAAGATGATTAAAAAATAAAATTTAAATGATAATAGCATGGAATATTTTTTTGCCTTTTTTTTTGCGTAGGGATTTAATTTTTTTGCCTTTTTTATGTAGGCATTTTAATGGGGCATCCTACGAGGATCCAAGTCACAATTCGGTAATAATGGATGTGCGGGATTAACTTTTTAAAAATCCCTCTCTACGCGGGTGACGCTGGGTAGCCGCTTCTAGTAATTTATAAACCCTTCTATTATTCTATACAGCTTTGATAATTGTTTTGTTTTGTTTTGTTTCTTTTTTAGAGTCACCCTGAATTGGGCCACATGTGGTCAGTTGGACAGAAAATGTGGCAGAGAGATTTTCCTGGCATTTATGAAGTTTTAAATCGAGAATGGCCAGAAAACCTTAAATCTATAATGAATGAATTACATGGTAAGATATATTTTTATGTGTATTTATGAGATGAGGCTTAATATGTTGTGTTTATAGGGGCTGGGTTAGCTCAGTCGGTATAGTGTTCGGCTAGAAATCACAAGGTTCCTAGTTCGATACCGGTCCCCGCCAACTCAGTGTATGAGTAGCACAGGGATCTGTGCGGTAAAGTAAGGAGCTGATGGTAGGTGTGGCGTTCCACCTCAGATGCTAAAAAACAATCTCTTTGGTCTAGCGCTATTGAAAAGGGGATAGACTCCCTCGCTGACTGGCTGATACCGACTTTAGGCTGCCCCGTCGACTTTACTTTTATTTATACACAATAAAGATGAGGATAACGGTTTGAAATATCATAATTATTTATCCATAGTAAGACTCTTTGACTTTCTTTTAATTTACATTTAACAGTATTTTGACGACTTTCAAGTTCCCAAAGCAAAGAAAACGTTTCACCCAGCCATTTGTAATGCACACGTTTAACTCTTTATGTTACTATTGCATATATGAATGAATTATGAAAAATTAATCCAAAACGACACAGGATTTTCTTAACACCAGAATGAGAGTGACATTTGGTTGGAGTATCAAGAATGTGAAACTTTCTCTGTGAGAGAAAAAGAAAATGCGTTTTATGTTTGATTTATTATTTCCAGTGTGCCATCTCTACAGACTCAAAAAATATTGGGCTTATGGTGTATAGTAGAATAGCACTCAGTTTGAAATATGGGACTTACATGTTCAAAGCAGACTGTGGAGTCGGAACACAAAACTCTTCCGAATCCTCTCTATTTCTCCGTCTTCTCCGACTCCGAATCCTCTATTCTATTTCACCACCAACTCCGAATCCTCTATTCTATTTACCACCAACTCCGAATCCTCTATTCTATTTACCACCGACTCCGAATCTCTCTATTCTATTTCTTTGAATCCTCTATTCTTGGCCACCTGACTTTGACTCCTCTATTCTATTTACCACCGACTTTGACTCCTCTATTCTTGGCATCTTCGACTCTGACCCCACTTTGTGTAATTAAATGATTATGGCCTAGAAATAAATATAAAACCATCATTTTTTTATAATCTATTCATAAGGGGTGTGTACTGAATAACTTTACAGAGTAAACTCTGGCTATATAAAGTGTAAATTCAAATGGAGTCGGAGTCAGTAAAACTATACCAAGTCCAACTCCAGTGACCCCTTAATTATTTCCGATGCCAACTCCTTAGCCCTGGTTGAAAGAGTTAAAATTATTTATAAATAGAATAAAAAGTTTTACTGTTCTTTAATCTTTATTTTTCTTTTCTTTTCTTTTATCTCTGTTTAGATTCAACCCGTCGAAGAGCCATCAATCTTGTATCAAAAGCTTATTCATCTATTAACATGGACACTTTTGCTTCCCTCGTTAATGTGCCACTTGCCGATGTCAATAAAAGTAAGTTGGATTTTTATTTGATTTTTTTTTTACAAATTCATACTTTTTTTATAGGAATGCACAGTCACGGCCAAAACATAGGCATTACTCCTTATAGTAAATGCTTACGGTTAAGTCACATTAAAAGCACCGGTTCGTGTTAGATCACTGAGGTTAAGCAGCGATGAGCTTGTTCCATACTTATATGGGTAACTATTTAAGCAATAGCAGGTACTGCATGTAACCACATATCAAAATGACTTGATTCAGCATTAAATGATCCAAAAAGGGTTGATATGCCATTAAACAAAACAACCAATCCATACAGTAAAATCCTTGCAGCCAAACATTGTGTTATAGTCAAACTTATACTATTAAATAGCAAATAAATAGATCTTTAATTTGTTGCCATAATTTATAAAATAACCTCTATAGTTATTATTTAATGACAAAATAAAAACTGCTGTGTTGCTTATTTTATTGCATTTAGTCATGATTCAGTTTTTTGATGCCATCCATTGTGTTAGCCTCATTTCAAAATAATATTCTGAACGGAATCCTTTAGAAGATTTCTGTGTAATATTCTGATAAAATTGAGCTTGGATAAACCTTCAATTTGATATGTGATATAAGACAAATACATTCTTGGAAAATTCAACTGTAAGCTTACTATAAAAGTTTTGAAAATAAATCAAGATGTTATGAGAGTAAGTCAAAAAGTAATGCCATTTTGTTTAGGACAGGTATAATTACCAACACAGGAACATGTATCATACATCAAAATGAAGTTGGTCCTCTATGGTTCACATCCCTACTTCTCTACATAGTCACCATTTCTCTCAATAGCAATGATCTACCTTTGAATGAAAGCATGTATCCCTGCCCCATAAAATTCTAATTGTTCTTTGAGCCACTTCTTCACTACAAATTTCACTTCCTCATCACTGGAATAATGTTTGCCTTTCAAACCCTCTTTCATGGGGCTGAAGAAAGGCAAACACTGATTAATAATATTTGTCTCTATCTTTTGGTATACATGTTGAGAAAAAATATTTGTAAACATCACCAGAATTTTCTTTTGAAGTTTGGGAAATTTCAGACTTAAGCAAATTTTTGAGGCCAGCAGCAAAATATTTCAAAATAAAATTCCCACGAAACTATTTAAACAAATTTTCATGGAATTTTCCAGTCAGAGCTTAATTAGCTTTTTAATTTGGTATATCACATATGGTGTGATTATCTCATTAAAAGTTTATTTTACAAACTGTTGAAGTTAACTGCAAAATTTATAAAAATATATTAAGATATCACTAATTAACATTCAGATATTGATTAACAATGTTTTTTCTGCATCTTTTGATATAAATATTTTGGGAACATTTAAAACTTTTTGGGGATTTCCATTTAATTTATAAAATTTTTTGAATTCATCTTCAAAAATGGGTAAAATCAAATAGTAGTTGATTCTAATGTTTTGAGTGATGTCACTCTCATGCTTAAATATTAAAAAAAGCCGAGTTTCATCTAAACTAGAAAATTCTCGCTTATTTGTGATAAAACCTTTTTTAAAAATTACATAGTTGCAAAAAGGATAAAATAATGATATCAAATATGTACTTTTTGTGAGGTTTTATCTATTTCGAAAGAAATTATGAGAAAATAATGTGAATGAGTTTCGTTTCACTATATATTTATATAAATTTTCACATGTTTTTATAAAGTTTTAAGTTTCAATAAAACTCTGAAAAAAAAATCAATAAAACAATGTAATTTTTGCTGTATTATAAAGAGGAAATATTTTTTAAAATCACATGTAAAAATTGTTTTTTAAAGTCTTTAAAACAGGAAAATTTATAAATTAAAATCTGTATCTGTCAAAATGACACATTTTTGTTATTTTTTCTCTCTTGAAGATGTCGGGATCAGTCCCATTTTATTCCCTATATTGCAAACTACTACTATGTGAATTTTCATAAATCTTTAATGATAGTGGAGAAAATTGATGAAAGAGTATTTTTTGGGTCCCAAATCCCAATAAAAAAATTTAAATGAAAAATAAAATGCAACATGATGGCCTCTACTTTGAATGTTTGGCTGCTTTTGTTGTAACTTGAAAAATAAAGCAAATAAGTTACCAAAATTTTGCAAAACTTTTGCCATGAATAACCCACAAAACTTGATATGCCATTAAACAAAGAAACCAAACCAAACCATCCTGGAGTGATGGTTCCTGTGACATAGTCACTAGCATGTTGGACTGCAATATTGTAATAAGTTCAAATTCCAGGTGCATTATTATGCTTACTTTCGGACTAATACTGTTGGGAAATATATGAACCTCTCACCCACCCACCCACTATGGATTAAATAGTATCACTACTGTTCTTCTACAAGGATGACTTTAGCATTAAATGACCAATGAAGGTTGGTGTGCCATTAACCAAAAAAACCAAACCAAAATGAGTCCAGAATTCTGGGTAGTTTGGAGTACCCTTTCATTGCCATTACTCTCAGGTCCACTCTGACCTGGAGTGGTAGTATCTGTTAGGGTTCAATCTGTGGGTGAAATGGATCCGATAAAAAAAAAAAAAAGTTTTAAAAAGAAAAAATGAGTTTAAAAAATGTTTGAATACCCAACAAAGAATGAATAAAAACAAAAACATCTTTGGCATGAAATAACCCATGGGTTTTACATGCCGTAAAATCCAACCATTTTAACCAACTTTGTTCAGTTCTCATCTCGCTTTATATTTAACCAGTCTGTCCTATTATTTACTGATGTGTATATACCAGTAAGAAATGTGTTAAGTGAGAGGGGAGGAAAAAAAAAACTTTTGATGACAGGAAACATATTATATTTCATTGTCAGAAAATAAAACTTTATCTTAATTCCAACTGTTGTAAGTTAAATGTTTCAATTATGTTGTTGTACAAGTATCATCAATCAATCTGTCTAAATTCTGTGATTCATCGTTATGTTCTTACATTAAAAGAAAAAAGTATCTTCCCCAAAACACTCATTTTTATTTCAAAGGAAAATTTACATATATTTAATCTTTTTATTTTTTCATTGTTGCTATTATTTATTTTATTAAATATTTTCTTTCTGTTTGGTGAAGAAAAAAATTTGTATCAATTTAAATAAAATTTCAGTCGTTATTCTTGTATTTTAGAAATGTTTTGCATAAATCAATATTTAACCCTGAAATTATCCAATGTTTTTTTGTTGGTTTTATTTTAAAAATAAAGGCAATGATATTTCAAGACAACTGTTAGAAGAAAAAAAAAAAAAAGAAATACAAACACAAAAAAAAAAGATTAGATTTTGTTTATTTATCTTTAAAGATTTATTTGATAAATCCATTATATAATATTGAGGACACATAGAAATAATTTTTTTTTTTAATTTTTCTTTTTTTTTAAAAAGTTGCTGAAGCTGAAGGATGGACTACTGATGATGAAACAAAAATGGTGACGCCTAAAAAGCCAGGTAATACCTTTTGTACTCACATAGGCTATTATTATCACCAGGGCAGGGATTCCCAAAATTTTTGCACCCCTTGTAACCAAATTTAATATTCATTAACTGCCCTGTTGGCAGGGCTTAGAATATGCTCTCTGTATCCACTGCATTGAGTTGAGATGCCCTTAAGATGGGGGGGGGGGTCCTGAGAATGATATTAAACTAGTGGTTCTCAACTGGGGTTATATCCCCCCGCCCCACAGGGATCATTTAACAATTTTTTGGGTCCAGGCAAACAAAAAATATTTTATTATAATACAATAGGACTTTTTAATAAATTAATATTTTACTATAATACAATAGGACTTTTAATCATCGAATGGCTTGGGGGTGGGGGGTTTGCCAGAGTAAAATAGAAATCAAATTTATATCTGATAGATGAAGGTTATATATATATATATATATATATATATATATATATATATATATACTAGCAACAAGGCTCCAGACTTAGCTTTCAGAAATCTTCTAATGGATCTTTATCCCGAATATAAGATTAAATCAAAGGTAAACAAACAACATTATAGTTACCTCATTTTTCTTTACACTTGCATTGTGAAAGCCTTCAAAACCAACTACCAAACCAATATATATATATATATATATATATATATATGTGTGTGTGTGTGTAACAATGTTATAACGTACTGGATTTCTTTGAAACGTGAAAGAATAAAAATGCAAATTCTTTAAAAAAATTTCCATTAATTTTTTTTTTTTTTTTTTTTTTTTTTTTTTCTTGTACATACACATATAACCAGATTTTTCAAATCATTTGTTTAATTTAAATCTATAATAAATTTGAATATTTTCTGTACATTATATTAAAATTGGCTAGCAAATCACTAGTCTTTTCAAACTGGAAGTTGAAGATTATCACTTACTACATTAAGACATTTTAGCTTACTGTCATTTTAACAAAAGATCTGAAAAGAAAGTGGGTCTGTTGTATTTTTTAGACTTCGTTTTTGTTTTTTTTTAAATTATTTGTTCATTCGTGCTTCAAAAAAATCCAGTACATTTATCTATATATAACATTGTCATTTAATACTTGAGGCATATGCAAAATAACCACATTTTAAAATTATATATATATATATATATATGTGTGTGTGTGTGTGTGTGTGTGTTTATGTTTGTATTTACAATTGTATTGTTATAATGTTTTTATTCTTTTCTTTTTACCAGATGCTCCACCAGATCCTTGCTTACCAAATGAAGAACATCTGTCCATTTTAACTGATTATGTATCGTATTTAGAAAATTGAAATTAATGATTTTCTGCTGTAGATATTAAAAGGTAACACAATTTTTCTTTCTTCCTTCTTTTGAAAATTTATTCTTTTAGCCATTCCACAATACTAAATCTAAAATTGCCTTACTAAAAAAAAAAAAAAAATTGGCGGAGTTGCCTATTGTCGGTATCAGCCAATCAGTGAGGGAGTCTATCCTCCTCTTGCTAGTGCTAATCCAGGGAGATTGTTTTTGCTGGGGTGAAGCACCTCACCTTCCATCAGCTCCCAGATACTTTACTAAGCTGGCGAGGACCAGTATCAAACCAGGAACCTTGTGATTCCTAGACAGATACTCTACTGACTGAGCTAAACCGATCCCTCTTGTTTTACTAGGTTGATAAAAATATTAATAAAATTTTCTATGATTAACTTTTTGAATCTAATTTTCTAATCGAAACATTTGTAAGAATATACAAAGTTATTGGTCTATTACTTCGTCAATCACCAACCATACTGCGTGGCTGATACACTACTTAAACCTCCACACTGGCCATAATTCCAATTGCACTTATTGAGGAGGGACTTACAATACCAGACGATTACCAATACTCAAGACTCTTTACCAAGGATCCAATTCCACTGGACAAACACTCTGGTCTAAGGCCTACAGGATGGCCCAAAAGATTGTAACAGCCCTGTATTAAGATCAAACAAATTTTTTCTAGGTTAGAATTATTATTGAAACTGATGTTTTATTCACCAAGACAGAAAGGAACAATGAATAAAATATCAATTTTCTTTATTCAACACACCAATCTCTGTGAGTTTTCCATTGATTAAAAACATCTGAAACTTTTGAACATGGATCCCAATCGAAAACTTGCCCCAGTTTAGGTTCCCCATGGCTGGTATAATCTTGCTGGAATAAACTGTTATCACAGATGAAAGATGGTGGGCATAAAGGGGTGAAATGTTTCTGAATCAAGAGCTCTGTACATCGCTAATGTCAAAAGGAGTGAAATATTAATAGGATATCTATTATTTGAATTTTTAAGATGAGGCTTGATATGTATTATTTTGATTTTTTTTAACTGTTGTTCTCATCGTGAGATATACATAGATAAGATTTTGGCCACAGTACTCTCTGTCTTTTTTCCGGTGTTCCTTGTAATCCATTGGGGTAGACTGCTCTCACTCACTTTCAAGTGTCAAGACTTTGTCTATCTGAACAGTCTATCCTAATGGATTACAAGGAACACCTGAAAAAGGCCAGAGGGTACAACGTCTGAAATGTTGTGTATGTTGTTGGCATCCTTTGACTACCTTTTTTTTTTATTAAGACGATGGTGTAGTGTCCACTTTTTTTTTATCTGCAACTGCGTGAGTGGCTGAACAGACCAATTTTTGAATGGCAATCTCTGGTGCAGTGACTGCAAACAAACAGCTTGCTGGAGTTGCTGTTGGCTCTCCTTTCTGTGGTGGCTTCTATCCTCTCTTTTTCACTCCTTTTCGTTCCTTGTTTGACGAGGAGGTGCCAGGTCACACGGTCTTCTGCACAAGCCTCGCATGTGTTGGTGTTGAAGTGGCATGTCTTGCAGATATCTTTAAAGCGCAGACGGGATCTCCTTCCCGGTCGGGTGCCTTCTACTAATTCGCCATACAGTAGGTCTTTGGAGATGCGGCTTTTGTTCATCCTCCTGATGTGACCAAGCTAACACAGGCGTCTCTCGCAGATGATGGTGGACATGCTGTTCATGTTTGCTCATTCCAGCACTTCTGTATATTTTATAATAAAGATTAAAGCACTTTCTTGAACAAACCTTGGAAGCAACTATCCACAAGACATCAACTGTATGGCCAATTGCCCCTTATCACACAAACCATCAGAATAAGACAAATGAAGACTTGTTGGAGAAGCAAGGACAAACTCATAGGTGACATTCTCCTAAGACATCTCCATGTGAACACAACAGTGTTGGCCAACTAGCAGCAAAGTGTGGATTCTGGATGCTGTATGGAGGTCCTCTTGGGGGCTGATGACCGATAGAGACAGTTGGAGAGAAAGTGTCATGGGTATCCATGCTGTCATCATGATCTGATGATGAGAAAGGGTTAACTATTTCTTTCCACTCAAAACTTTTACATCGGTCTTATTTATTTATTTTTATTTTTTTATACATAGCAATGACATCTTAATTGGGTTTTAGTGGTTTTATTATTAGAATTTTTTTTTTTTTTTAAATAATTTTTTTGTACTTTTTTAAAACTTAAAAAAAATAATACTTTTTTAATACTTTTTTTTT
Organism: Doryteuthis pealeii; assembly: GCA_023376005.1. Classification (NCBI taxonomy): domain Eukaryota; kingdom Metazoa; phylum Mollusca; class Cephalopoda; order Myopsida; family Loliginidae; genus Doryteuthis; species Doryteuthis pealeii. Next base: position 52,594,208 of record CM042155.1, read on the forward strand.
TTTTTTGTACTTTTTAAAATCTTTAAAAAAACTTTTTTAATACTTTTTTGTACTTTTTTAAAAATACTTTTTTAATACTTTTTTAAAAACTTTTTAAAAACTTTTTTTTAAATACATTCTTAATACTTTTTTAGTCCTTTTTTATACTTTTTAAAAACTTTTTTTAAATACTTTTTTTTAATACTTTTTTGTACTTTTTTAATATTTTTTTAGTCTTTTTTTTTTTACTTTTTTTTTTTTTACTTTGTTTTTTTGTTATGTCATAAACTCTGATAATGATAAACAGAAATCAGTTTAAAATAAAATTTGATTTTTATTTCACTCTCTCTCTTTCAGACAATTGACATAAGTTACTGTTGCCATAGAAACAAGGCCCTCTTCAGTTCCTTGACAACTGGGAGGTAACTCACCTTCATCTCATATTTGGCAACCAGTGCTCTCTTCACCTCCTAGCTTCCCTTTCAACCCAATTGGAGCACAGGATTCACTAATCTCTTGACTTCCTTATTTGGTTATTGTGGACGAGGCAAAGTGAACCCAACTCTAAAAATCAATTGTCTCTGCATTTGTTGCCTATTGTATATAAGAAATATTTCAATTCTTTTTTGACTGGGTTACAAAAAAGATAAGATATATTAAAAGATGACTTTAGGGGATTTTATACCCTGATCTTTGTTCTTGGAACAGTCAAATCTCTCTTCTTTGGTTCTGTCCAATTTTGGGCAGATGCCAATTCCTCTTTGATTTCTTCAACTCAAATTTTTTTTTTGTTTCTCAACTTTGAAATAAAAACTTTGAAATAAAATTTCCTTTTGTTGTCTGATCTTTTTAGATAAGTGTTGTGGACAGTGCTGCAAAATTTGTTACTGTGTAGCGAACAGTGCCAAGGGACTAGTTATAAACGTATAAGGCCACTAAGAGTGCTCAATCCGTTTTTTTATGACCACTATAGAATTATATATATATATATATATATATATACATACACACATAGTGCTAATACCCTTGGGAAAGGTATGAATCCATATATTCTCCCTCCAGCTATGGGTAAAATAGTAGGGCAGACTGGGTAGGTAACCAGTCTAGGAGAGGGAAAACTCTGAATTCAAAATTCCTGAGGTCAGTCATTGATTGGGTTTGTGGCATTCCTTTCCTTGTGCACCAATTCTTTCCTATCAACTGTGCCAAAAAGTGCGGATGGTCCAACACAAGCCTTCACCACTATAAACAAATCACTGTGTGGGTTGTTCATTGTATGAACCCTCATGCGTCGAAAATCGACGAGAGAGTCCATAATATATATATATATATATATATATAGGAATTGTGTCTGTTTTGGTATGTTTATGTCGACTTAATTCAGAAAAGAGATGTCATTGAGCATTAAAATCATGCATATACTTTATATATACAAGGTGTGTCCCAGAAGTATCAAGATTTTTTGACACACCTTGTATTCTGATAAAAATAACGTTCCATTCATTAATTTTTTCAAAATACAAAGTGTGTCAAAAAAAGTACCAAGTTTAAAGCAGTATTTAATAAAATAGAAATGAAGAATGAATGGAATGTTATTTTTATTCAGAATTCAAGGTCTGTCAAAAAGTACAAAAAATCTCAATACTTTTTTGACACACCTTGTGTGTGTGTGTGTGTGTGTATTATATATATATATATATATATATGTTGGTGTGTGTTTTGTGTATATGTGTGTGTGTGTTATATGTGGTGTGGTGGTGTAATATATGTGTGTGTGTTAATATGTATGTGGTGTGTGTGTAATATATATATGTATGTGTGTGGTATGTAATGATGTTGGTGTGTGGTGTATATATATATGTATGTTGTGTGTGGTATATATAATGTATGTGTGTGTGTATGTATATATGTGTTGTGTATGTATTATATGTGTGGGTGTGTGTATATATATATATGTGTGTGTGTATATAATATGTGTGTGTGTGTGTGTATATATATAGTCAAATCCAATAGACACCCTGTTTCCGATGTATCACCGTCTCTTCAGTGATGGCGACATTTGTAAGCTAACCTTAACCAAGCTTGGAATAGAAACCAGAATCAATTCAACATCAAGTCCCCAACAAGCTACCACTTGGCTATCAAGTCACCCTACAGAATGGGAGGGGGATTTTAACAGTTTTTTAATACATCTGGTGTATGTAAAAAGGCCGCCATAGAGTGCACCATAACTTTTATAAGAGAGCGTTGCATTTACACTTTAGTTGGCAGTCCGTCAGCGAAATCCCTCTAAAAGTGCTAACTTCCTGGGGGGGGAGCATATATATATATATATATATATATATATATATATTTATATATGTATGTACTTTTATAGATAAAGGGTGGGCTTAACCGGTGAATATGGCACGATCGTTGGAGGTGCACAGAACCAGGGGTTAAGTGGCATTCAATCAAAGTAGAGCAAATTCATTAAGAAATGGAATACAACTAGAAAAACCTAACATCGAGTTTCAACCGTTAGGATATCAGGGTTAAATCCACTGAAATTAATCTAGTTACTGAATAATCAGTGATTTAAACCCTGATGATCCTAAGATGAAAACTCGGTAAGGTTTCTATGTATCCATTTCTTTTAATATAATATATAATCATATATATATATTATATATATACCAGTCATCTAGAATACATTGTTTGTTTCAACGTTTATGTTTCATTAGTGTGCCTCGATTATTTTTTAAACCTACCCTCATATATATATATATAATATATATATAATATATATATATAATATCACTACACACTCACGACCCTTGACCTCCCCGGCACCGCCAACCACCACAGTATATTAACGTATGCTTTGCTTTAATAAAGTCTCAGAATGGCTATGGAAGTCACTAGGTGCAAATACGACGAAACGTATCAACCCTGTGTGACTTGTTTTGAAGTTGATCATTTTCTTGACCACTTTTCCGTCCTATCGTACAGCATATATATATATATAATATATATATATTATATAATGATGATTAAAATATAAAGGTTCAAAAATGGTTTGTTAGTCCCGCAATCATGACAGATAATTAGGGTAATCTTTAATAACAAATTAAGTTCAATTTTCAAAATAATGCACAAGCACAATTAAGAACACATTTTCCTGTATTTTCGTGTTTAAAACAATTTCAGTTGTAAATTTGATGAATCAAAAATTCGTAATTTTCAGTGTAGAATTTACAGTGAAATGAAAATGGCAGACCAAACATAAGGCCTTCGCTCAAAAGTGAAATAAACAAGGGGAAAGGATTTACTCCTCATTTTGATGTAGCTAATGTTAGATTACCTGTAATTGAGTAGTGTTTAAGTCCCTAAAAACCATATTCCATTCATAGTTATGAAGCTGAGAAGGAGGTTTTATTTAAAATAAGTATATCTTTGATAGGGATCCCCTTAAGGTTTGGGGGGGCCACCCTTTACTACAATTACAGGTAATCTGAAACATTACTACATAAATGAAGAGTAATCTTCCTTGTTTATTTCACTTTGAGGAAGCCTTATGTTTTTGGTCTGCCCATTTCTCACGTAAATCTACACTGAAATACGAATTTGAATTCAATCAATACAAACTGAAATGTTTTAACACGAAAAATATCAGATAATGACTATTTGATTTGGTTCTTAATTGTGGCTGTGATTATTTTGAAATGAAACTTAATTGGTTTATTAAGTTACCCAATTACTGTTCATCGATTCGACTAACAAAACCAATTTTTGAACCTTATTAATTTTTTAATCATCAAATATATATATATATATATATTATTATTAAATATTGCTTGTAGATAAAGAAAGTGGTCAAGAAATGATCAACTCAAACAAGTCAAAGGTGATACGTTTCGTCTGTATTCCACAAGACTTCCCTCAGCCATCTGAGACTTTATTAAGCAAGCATACGTTTAAATATATGTGGTGGTGGCGGTTGCGGGAGGTCAAGGGGGTGAGTGTGTAGTGATAATATATATATATTATATATATATATATATATATATATTTGAGGTAGCTTGTAAAAAAATAATCGAGCCACACTAAATGAAACATAAACGTTGAAACACATGTATCCTAGGACTGGTATATAATATATATATAAATTATATATATATATATTAAAGAATGGATACAATAGAAACCTACTCGAGTATTCATCGTAGGATCATCAGGGTTAAATTCCACTGGAAATTATTCAGTAACTAGATTATTCAGTGGAATTTAACCCTGATGAATCCTAAACGGTGAAACTCGAGTAGGTTTCTATTGTACCATTTCTTTAATGAATTTGCTCTACTTTGTATTGAGCACTTAACCCCTGGAATTCTGTGGCACCTCAACGATCCGTCGCCCATTATTCACCGTAAGCCACCCTTTATCTATATAAATACATTACATATATATATATTTATATATATATATATATATATATATTGCTCCACCCAGGAAGTCTGAGCAATTTAGAGGGATTTCGCTGACCGATGCCAACTAAAGCTGTAATATGCAACGCTCTCTTATAAAAGGTTGGTGGCACTCTATGGCGCCTTTTACATACATACAGATGTATTAAAACTGTTAAATCCCCCTCCCAATTCCTGTAAGGTTGATGATAGCCAAGTGGTTGTAAGCTGTCTGACTGATGGTTGAATTGATCTGGGTTTCTATTCCAAGCTGTAGGTAAGCTTACAAATGTCAAGCCATCACTGAAGGACGTGAATATCATCGAAACAGGGTGTCTATGGATGACTATATATATACACACACACACACACATATATATAATACACACACACATATATATATAATACACAACACACACATATATATACATACACACACATATATACATACACACACACATACATAATATATACACACACACACATCATATATATATACACACACACACATACTAACATACACCACACCTACAAATAATATATATAACCACAGCACACACATACATATATACACAACAACATATATACACACACCCATATTAGCACACACACACATATACACACACCACACACATATATATATAATAATATATATATACACACACACACACACACACACACACACAAGGTGTGTCAAAAAAGTATTGAGATTTTTTGTACTTTTTGACAGACCTTGAATTCTGAATAAAAATAAGTTCCATTCATTCTTCATTTCTATTTTATTAAATAGCTTTAAACTTGGTACTTTTTTGACACACTTTGTATTCTGAAAAAAATTAATGAATGGAACGTTATTTTTATCAGAATACAAGGTGTGTCAAAAAATCTCAATACTTCTTGGACACACCTTGTAATAATAAGTATATGCATGATTTTAATGCTCAATGACAAATTCTTTTCTGAATTAAGTCGACATGAACATACCAAAACAGACACAACTCCTTATATATATATATATATATATATATATATATTATGGACTCTCTTGTCGATTTTCGACGCATGAGGGTTCATTCAATGAACAACCCACACAGTGATTTGTTTATAGTGGTGAAGGCTTGTGTTGGACCATCGCACTTTTTGGCACAGTCGATAGGAAAGAATTGGTGCACAAGGAATGCCACAACCCAATCAATGACTGACCCAGGAATTTTGAATTCAGAGTTTTCCCTCTCCTAGACTGGTTACCTACCCAGTCTGCCCTACTATTTTACCCATAGCTGGAGGGAGAATATTGGATTCATACCTTTCCCAAGGGTATTAGCACTATGTGTGTATGTATAATATAATATATATATATATATATATATATATAATTCTATAGTGGTCATAAAAAAACGGATGAGCACTCTTAGTGGCCTTATACGTTTATAACTAGTCCCTTGGCACTGTTCGCTACACAGTAACAAATTTTGCCAGCACTGTCCACAACACTTATCTAAAAAGATCAGACAACAAAAGGAAATTTTATTTCAAAGTTTTTTATTTCAAAGTTGAAGAAACAAAAAAAAATTTGAGTTGAAGAAATCAAAGAGGAATTGGCATCTGCCCCAAAATTGGACAGAACCAAAGAAGAGAGATTTGACTGTTCCAAGAACAAAGATCAGGGTATAAATCCCTAAAGTCATCTTTTAATATATCTTATCTTTTTTTTTTGTAACCCAGTCAAAAAAGAATTGAAATATTTCTTATATACAATAGGCAACAAATGCAGAGACAATTGATTTTTAGAGTTGGGTTCACTTTGCCTCGTCCACAATAACCAAATAAGGAAGTCAGAGATTAGTGAATCCTGTGCTCCAATTGGGTTGAAAGGGAAGCTAGGAGGTGAAGAGAGCACTGGTTGCCAAATATGAGATGAAGGTGAGTTACCTCCCAGTTGTCAAGGAACTGAAGAGGGCCTTGTTTCTATGGCAACAGTAACTTATGTCAATTGTCTGAAAGAGAGAGAGTGAAATAAAAATCAAATTTTATTTTAAACTGATTTCTGTTTATCATTATCAGAGTTTATGACATACAAAAAAAACAAAGTAAAAAAAAAAAAAGTAAAAAAAAAAAAGACTAAAAAAATATTTAAAGTACAAAAAAAGTATTAAAAAAAGTATTTAAAAAAGTTTTTTAAAAAGTAAAAAAAGGACTAAAAAAGTATTAAGAATGTATCTAAAAAAGTTTTTAAAAAGTTTTTAAAAAAGTTTAAAAAAGTATTTTTAAAAGTACAAAAAAGTATTAAAAAAGTTTTTTAAAGATTTAAAAAGTACAAAAAAAAAAAAAAGGACTAAAAAGTATTTTTTTTTAAAGTTTTAAAAAAGTACAAAAAAAAATTATTTAAAAAAAAAAAAAAAAAAATTCTAATAATAAAACCACTAAAACCCAATTAAGATGTCATTGCTATGTATAAAAAATAAAAATAAATAAATAAGACCGATGTAAAAGTTTTGAGTGGAAAGAAATAGTTAACCCTTTCTCATCATCAGATCATGATGACAGCATGGATACCCATGACACTCTCTATCTCCAACTGTCTCTATTGGTCATCAGCCCCCAAGAGGACCTCCATACAGCATCCAGAATCCACAACTTTGCTGCTAGTTGGCCAACACTGGTGTGTTCACGTGTAGATGTTCTAGGAGAATGTCACCTATGAGTTTGTCCTTGCTTCTACAACAAGTCTTCATTTGTCTTATTCTGATGGTTTTGTGTGATAAGGGCAATTGGCCATACAGTTGATGTCTTGTGGAGAGTTGCTTCCAAGGTTTGTCAAGAAGTGCTTTAATCTTTATTATAAAATATACAGAAGTGCTGGAATGAGCAAACATGAACAGCTTGTCCACCATCATCGGCGAGAGACGCCTGTGTAGCTTGGTCATGTCAGGAGGATGAACAAAGCCGCATCTCCAAAGACCTATGACGAATTAGTAGAAGGCACCCAGCCAGTAGGGAGACCCCGTCTGTGCTTTAAAGATATCTGCAAGACATGCCACTTCAACACCAACACATGCGAGGCTTGTGCAGAAGACCATGCGACCTGGCACCTCCTTGTCAAACAAGGAACGAAAAGGAGTGAAAAAGAGAGGAAATAAGCTGCCACGGAAAGAGAGCCAAAAGGAGAGACAACAGCAACTCCAGCAAGCTGTTTGTTTGCAGTCACTGCACCAGAGATTGCCATTCAAAAATTGGTCTGTTCAGCCACTCACGCAGTTGCAGATAAAAAAAGAAAAAAAAAAAAAGAAAAGTGGACACTCTTTAGTAGACAGAAGGGTGCCAACAACATACACAACATTTCAGATGTTCCTTTAATCCATTAGGATAGACTGTTCAGATAGACAAAGTCTTGACACTTGAAAGTGAGTGAGAGCAGTCTACCCCAATGGATTACAAGGAACACCGGAAAAAGACAGAGAGTACTGTGGCCAAAATCTTATCTATGTATATCTCACGATGAGAACAACAGTTAAAGAAAAATCAAAATAATACATATCAAGCCTCATCTTTAAAATTCAAATAACTTTGATAATCTTCATACAATGACTGCTATTTTACAGTAGCCTTGCAACCAACAAAGCCTTCATCAGATGATGACTCTGGGTTCAGGCATGGTTTCGGGGGCCGAAGCATCATTACCACTAACCAGAGCGTCCCAGCAGTATCTCACGATACCACAGACTTTGTCGGTTTGATGTCACAAATACAGGGACTGCCAATATCCACGCTGATGCGGTTAGAGCTTTCTCCTGATCTTTTTTAAGTATTTCCTCTTGTCTGGTAGAGAAAGTCCAAGTTTAGACAAAAATGCAGAGGTTGAGTTGGTAATAAATCCCCGTCATCCGACTTCAATGGGAAATACATCCGTTATCCATCCGTTTCTGACGCATTGTTCATGTAGGTCTTCATATTTTTCCAACTTCAGCTGATGGGCCCAATCAAGATTTTCTACAAATGGAACTGTCAATTCAACGATAAAAACTTTCTTTTGATTAACAGACCAAATGACAATATCAGGACGCTGGGCCGTTAAGGTTATTTCAATTCGAAAAACGAGCTGATGTTCCAAGTGGCACGCAATGCGCCAGCTCGTGGAGCCGTCAAATATAGATGACACGTGCCTATTTTTATGCGAAAATTTCGAAATGTTTCCTTCTTTAACTCTTTAATTCTTTGTATATTCTTACAAATGTTTCTATTAGATAATTAGATTCAAAAAGTTAATCATAGAAAATGTTATTAATATTTTTATCAACCTAGTAAAACAAGAGGGATCAGTTTAGCTCAGTCAGTAGAGTATCTGCCTAGGAATCACAAGGTTCCTGGTTTGATACTGGTCCGCGCCAGCTTGGCAATCTGATCTGTGCAGTAAAGTATCTGGGAGCTGATGGAAGGTGAGGTGCTTCACCCCAGAAAAAACAATCTCCCTGAATTAGCACTAGCTGATTGGCTGATACTGACAATAGGCAACTCCGCCAATTTTTTTTTTTTTCAGTAAGGCTATTTTAGATTTTGTATTGTAGAATGGCTAAAAGAATAAATTTTCAAAAGAAGGAAGAAAGAAAAATTGTGTTACCTTTTAATATCTACAGCAGAAAATCATTAATTTCAATTTTCTAAATACGATACATAATCAGTTAAAATGGACAGATGTTCTTCATTTGGTAAGCAAGGATCTGGTGGAGCATCTGGTAAAAAGAAAAGAATTAAAACATTATAACAATACAATTGTAAATACAAACATAAACACACACACACATATATATATATATATTAATTATATAATTTTAAAATGTGGGTATTTTGCATATGCCTCAAGTATTAAATCACAATGTTATATATAAATAAATGTACTGGATTTTTTGAAGCACGAATGAATAAATAATTTAAAAAAACAAAAACGAACTCTGAAAAATACAACAGCCCCACTTTCTTAGTCCAGATCTTTTGTTAAAATGACAGTAAGCTAAAATGTCTTAATGTACCAAGTGATAATCTTCAACTTCCAGTTTGAAAGACTAGTGATTTGCTAGCCAATTTTAATATAATGTACAGAAAATATTAAAATTTATTATAGATTTAAATTTAAAAAAATGATTTGAAAAATCTGGTTATATGTGTATGTTTATGTATATGTACAAGAAAAAAAAAAAAAAAAAAAAAATTAATGGAAATTTTTTAAAAGAATTGTTTATTTTATTCTTTCCTTTCATGATTCAAAGAAATCCAGTACGTTTTTATATAACATTGTTACACACACACACATATATATATATATATTTGGTTTGGCAGTTGGTTTTGAAGGCTTTCACAATGCAAGTGTAAAGAAAAATGAGGTAACTATAATGTTGTTTGTTTACCATAGATTTATTCTTATTTCGGGATAAAGATCCCTTAGAAGATTTCTGGAAGCTAAGTCTGGAGCCTTGTTGCTAGTATATATATATATATATATATATATATATATATAAACCTTCATTTATCAGATATAAATTTGATTTCTATTTTACTCTGGCAGACCCCCACCACCAAGCCATTCGATGATTAAAAGTCCTATAGTATGTATTTATAATAAAATATTTTTTGTTTGCCTGGACCCAAAAATTGTTAAATGATCCCGGTGGGGTGGGGGTGGGGGGATATAAACCCAGTTGAGAACCACTAGTTTAATGTCATACTCAGGACCCCCCCCCCCATCTTAAGGGCATCTCAACCCAATGCAGTGGATACAGAGAGCATATTCTAAGCCCTGCCAACAGGGCAGTTAATGAATATTAAATTTGGTTACAAGGGGTGCATCAAGCAAAAATTTTGGGAATCCCTGCCCTGGTGATAATAATAGCCTATGTGAGTACAAAAGGTGTTACCTGGCTTTTTAGGCGTCACCATTTTTGTTTCATCATCAGTAGTCCATCCTTCAGCTTCAGCAACTTTTAAAAAAAAGAAAAATTAAAAAAAAAAATTATTTCTATGTGTCATCAATATTATATAATGGATTTATCAAATAAATCTTTAAAGATAAATAAACAAAATCTAATCTTTTTTTTTTTTGTGTTTGTATTTCTTTCTTTTTTTTTTTTCTTCTAACAGTTGTCTTGAAATATCATTGCCTTTATTTTTAAAATAAAACCAACAAAAAACATTGGATAATTTCAGGGTTAAATATTGATTTATGCAAAACATTTCTAAAATACAAGAATAACGACTGAAATTTTATTTAAATTGATACAAATTTTTTCTTCTCCAAACAGAAAGAAAATACTTTAATAAAATAATAATAGCAACAATGAAAAAAAAAAAGATTAAATATATGTAAATTTTCCTTTCAAATAAAAATGAGTGTTTTAGGAAAGATACTTTTTTCTTTTAATGTAAGAACATAACGATGAATCACAGAATGTAGACAGATTGATTGATGACACTTGTACAACAACATAATTGAAACATTTAACTTACAACAGTTGGAATTAAGATAAAGCTTTATTTTCTGACACTGAAATATAATGTTTCCTGTCATCAAAAGTTTTTTTTTCCTCCCCTCTCACTTAACACATTTCTTACTGGTATATACACATCAGTAAATAATAGGACAGACTGATTAAATATAAAGCGAGATGAGAACTGAACAAAGTTGGTTAGGATGGTTGGATTTTACGGCATGTAAAACCCATGGGTTATTTCATGCCAAAGATGTTTTTTTTTTTAATTCTTTGTTGGGTATTCAAACATTTTTTAAACTCATTTTTTCTTTTTAAAACTTTTTTTTAAAAAGATCCATTTAACCAATAGATGGGACCCTAACAGATACTACCACTCCAGGTCAGAGTGGACCTGAGAGTAATGGCAATGAAAGGGTACTCCAAACTACTCTGGACTCGTTTTGGTTTGGTTTCTTTGTTTAATGGCATATCAACCTTCATTGATTCATTTAATGCTAAAGTCATCCTTATAGGAGAACAGTAGTGGTACTATTTAACCCATAGTGGGGGGTGGGTGAGGGGATTCATATATTTCCCAACAGTATTTATCCGAAAGTAAAAATAATAGTGAAACTGGAATTTGAACTTTATTACAATATTGCAGTCCAACATGCTAGTGACTACGCCACAGGAACCATCACTCCAGGATGGTTTGGTTTGGTTTCTTTGTTTAATGGCATATCAAGTTTTGTGGGTTATTCATGGCAAAAGTTTTGGTAACTTATTTGCTTTATTTTTCAAGTTACAACAAAAGCTGCCAAACATTCAAAGTAGAGGCCATTGTGTTGCATTTTATTTTTCATTTAAATTTTTTATCGGGATTTGGGACCCAAAAAATAATCTTTCATCAATTTTCTCCACAATCATTAAAGATTTATGAAAATTCACATAGTAGTTTGCAATATAGGGAATAAAATGGGACTGATCCCGACATCTTCAAGAGAGAAAAAATAGCAAAGATACGTCATTTTGACAGATACAGATCTTAATTTATATATTTTCCTGTTTTAAAGACTGCAAAAACAATTTTTTACATGTGATTTGTAAAAATCTTTCCTCTTTATAATACAGCAAAAATTACAGTTTTATTGATTTTTTTTTTCAGAGTTTTATTGAAACTTAAAACTTTATAAAAACGTAAAAATTTATATACATATATAGAGAAACGAAACTCATTCACATTATTTTCTCATAATTTCTTTCGAAAATAGATAAAACCTCACAAAAAGTACATATTTGATATCATCATTTTATCCTTTTTCCAACATGTAATTTTTAAAAAAGGTTTTATCACAAATAAGCGAGAATTTTGTTAATATTCAAGCATGAGAGTGACATCACAAACAGTAGAATCAACTGCTATTTGATTTTACCCATTTTTGAAGATGAATTCAAAAAATTTTATAAATTAAAATGGAAATCCCCAAAAAGTTTTAAATGTTCCCAAAATATTTATATCAAAAGATGCAGAAAAAACATTGTTAATCAATATCTGAGTGTAAATTAGTGATATCTTACCATATTTTCATAAATTTTGCAGTTAACTTCAACAGTTTGTAAAATAATTTTTTAATGAGATAATCACACCATATGTGATATACCAAATTAAACAGCTAATTAAGCTCTAACTGGAAAATTCCATGAAATTTTTTTAAAATAGTTTCGTGGGAATTTTATTTTGAAATGAGGGTGTCACTGCTGCTGGCCTAAAAAAATTGCTTAAGTTTGAAATTTTCCAAAATTCAAATGAACATTCTGGTGATGTTTACAAATATTTTTTCTCAACATGTATACCAAAAGATAGAGATAAATATTATTAATCAGAGTGTTTGCCTCTCTTCAGCCCCATGAAAGAGGGTTTGAAAGTCAAACATTATTCCAGTGACAAGGAAGTGAAATTTGTAGTGAAGAAGTGGTTCAAAGAAGAATTTTACGGGGCAGGGATACATGCTCTCGTTCAAAGGTAGATCATTGCTATTGAGAGAAATGGTGACTATGTAGAGAAGTAGGGATGTGAACCATAGAGGACCAACTTCATTTTGATGTATGATACATGTTCCTGTGTTGGTAATTATACCTGTCCTAAGCAAAATGGCATTACTTTTTGACAAAGTTGAATTTTCCAAGAATGTATTTGTCTCATATCACATATCAAATTGAAGGTTTATCCAAGCTCAATTTTATCAGAATATTACACAGAAATATCCTAAAGGATTCCGTTCAGAATATTATTTTGAAATGAGACTAACACAATGGGTGGCATCAAAAAACTGAATCATGACTAAATGCATTAAAATGAGCAACACAGCAGTTTTTATTTTGTCCTTAAATAATAACTATAGAGGTTATTTTATAAATTATGGCAACAAATTAAAGATCTATTTATTTGTTATTTAATGGTATAAGTTTGACTATAACACAATGTAAGGCTGTAAAGATTGGTTGGTTGGTTGTTTTGTTTAATGGCACATCAACCCTTTTTGGATCATTTAATGCCGAATCAAGTCATTTTGATATGTGGTTACTTGCAGTACCTGCTATTGCTTAGTCACCCATATAAGTATTGAACAAGCTCATCACTGCTTAACTTCAGTGATCTAACAGGAACCGGTGCTTTTAATGTGACTTAACCGTAAGCATTTACTATAAGGAGTAATGCCTATGTTTTGGCCGTGACTGTGCATTCCTATAAAAAAAGTATGAATTTGTAAAAAAAAAATCAGATAAAATTCCAACTTACTTTTATTGACATCGGCAAGTGGCACATTAACGAGTGAAGCAAAAGTGTCCATGTTAATAGATGAATAAGCTTTAGATACAAGATTGATGGCTCTTCGACGGGTTGAATCTAAACAGAGATAAAAGAAAAGAAAACAAAGGAAAACAAAAATAAAGATTAAAGAACAGTAAAACTTTTTATTCTATTTATAAATAATTTTAACTCTTTCAACCAGGGCTAAGGAGTTGGCCTCGGAAATAATTAAGGGGTCACTGGAGTTGGACTTGGTATAGTTTTACTGACTCCGACTCCATTTGAATTTACACTTTATATAGCCAGAGTTTACTCTGTAAAGTTATTCAGTACACACCCCTTATGAATAGATTATAAAAAAATGATGGTTTTATATTTATTTCTAGGCCATAATCATTTAATTACACAAAGTGGGGTCAGAGTCGAAGATGCCAAGAATAGAGGAGTCAAAGTCGGTGGTAAATAGAATAGAGGAGTCAAAGTCGGTGGCGCCAAGAATAGAGGATTCAAAGTTGGTGGTAAATAGAATAGAGGATTCGGAGGTCGGTGGTAAATAGAATAGAGGATTCGGAGTTGGTGGTGCCAAGAATAGAGGAGACAGAGTCAGAGGTGAAGGTTTTGTGTTCCGACTCCACAGTCTTGCTTTGAACATGTAAGTCCCATATTTCAAACCGAGTGCTATTTTACTATACACCATAAGCCCAATATTTTTTGAGTCTGTAGAGATGACACACATTTGCATTTCTCTCAATGAGAAAATTTCACATTCTTGATACTCCAACCAAATGTCACTCTCATTCTGGTGTTAAGAAAATCCTGTGTCATTTTGGATTAATTCTTCATAATTCATTCATATATGCAATAGTAACATAAAGAGTTGAACGTGTGCATTACAAATGGCTGGGTGAAACGTTTTCTTTGCTTTGGGAACTTGAAAGTCGTCAAAATGCTGTTAAATGTAAATTAAAAGAAAGTCAAAGAGTCTTACTATGGATAAATAATTATGATATTTCAAACTGTTATCCTCATCTTTATTGTGTATAAGTAAAAGTAAAGTCGACGGGGCGGCCTAAAGTCGGTATCAGCCAGTCAGCGAGGGAGTCTATCCCCTTTTCAATAGCGCTAGACCAAGGAGATTGTTTTTTAGCATCTGAGGTGGAGCGCCACACCTACCATCAGCTCCTTACTTTACTGCACAGATCCCTGTGCTACTCATACACTGAGTTGGCGGGGACCGGTATCGAACTAGGAACCTTGTGATTTCTAGCCGAACGCTCTACCGACTGAGCTAACCCAGCCCCTATAAACACAGCATATTAAGCCTCATCTCATAAATACACATAAAAATATATCTTACCATGTAATTCATTCATTATAGATTTAAGGTTTTCTGGCCATTCTCGATTTAAAACTTCATAAATGCCAGGAAAATCTCTCTGCCACATTTTCTGTCCAACTGACCACATGTGGCCCAATTCAGGGTGACTCTAAAAAAAGAAACAAAACAAACAAAACAATTATCAAAGCTGTATAGAATAATAGAAGGGTTTATAAATTACTAGAAGTGGCTACCCAGCGTCACCCGAGTAGAGAGGGATTTTTTAAAAGTTAATCCTGCACATCCATTATTACTGAATTGTGACTTGGATCCTCGTAGGATGCCCCATTAAAATGCCTACGTAAAAAAGGCAAAAAAATAAAATCCTTACACAAAAAAAAAAAAAAGGCAAAAAAATATTCCATGCTATTATCATTTAAATTTTATTTTTTAACCATCTTCACAAATATAAATCAAATCTTTATTATTTTTGATCAAAAAGCAAGATCTGGTAATAGTGAATGTGTACCTATATTTTATCATTAATTGTTATATTTTTGTAGTCTCCTCCGGACATATACACACACAAACTGCCCTTTATATATGTATAGATTAGCATAGTTCCTTTCAAAAAATGGTGTTATTTATATAGGGACTAGCTGCACTTACCCAGTAATACCTGGGAAAGATAGAGTTTCTCTGAATGTTTGAGATGAGGCTTGAAGATTAGTATTATTAGCGTTATTCGGACTATTGTCCCCATCTTCATTGTTATTTGTACAACGTTTCGGCCGGTATACCCTCCGGCCTTCTTCAGGTATTTCTTGTCGGACTCGGGAACCTTCTCGGACTCTGGTATATCGGCCAAAACGTTGTACAAATAACAATGAAGATGGGGACAATAGTCCGAATAACGCTAATAATACTAAAGATAGAGTTGTTCACAGTTCAAGTGATGCTGATAGCTTTTTAATTTAGTGTGTCCTAGGACACACGGATTTGGTTTGAATGAGTCCCCAGGAAATTTGATGGGTCCCAACTAAAGTTTCTTAACAAACTATTGAGTTTTTATCTATGAACAACTAAAGCCGTCTAACCCCTACCGTGTACCCCATGCAGTGTAATTCATTTCCAAGAAAATATTGAAATGCATCTGTTAGCTGGAAATGGTGGGTGAAAAAAAAAGAAAAAACAATGGGAAGCATGGATATGATTTTTTTGCGTCAGGGATGCAAAGACACATACCTATCAACATCTCTGCAGTCCCCAGAGTAAACAGTGAGAGAGAAGGAAAAGGAGTTACCCTCACTGAAACATCTCTTTCCTCCTCCTCCATTGTAAAGATATACCCAGGGGTTCCAGTATTGAGTTTTAATGAAATCCAATCCTGTTCCTAAATATTAGCTGAACATTCCTGTAAAGTTTTATCATGATTTGGTAATTTGTTCTGCTCCTAACTCAGTTTCCTTGTATATAAGATCAATTTTCTCCATTGAAATAAACTGAAATACCATTAACCCTTTACGCCCCACCCCAATTGTTTTGTTGTGTTTTGTTTTTTTAAATAAAAAAAAAAATAGTGTATTGTATAAAAAACATAAAATAGAATGTAATAAATTACGTGTTGTAATATGTTTTAATGTTTATCTTTTTATGATTAATATTTTTCTTGAATAAATTTCATAATAAATTTGGAAACTTAAATGTTTTTAGTTAACTTATTAACATAAGCATATCAGAAGCTCGCCTGTACCTCAAATTTTAGCTCTCAACATAAAGCAAAAAAATAAATAAATAAAAATAAAATAAAATAAATAAACCAATTGAAAGCTTGTAACCCCGAAAACATGTTTAGGCACTTGTAAATCAAGGTACTACAGTACTCAGTGATACTGATAGCTTTTTAATTAGGTGCATCCTGGGATGCACGGATTTGATTTGAATGAGTCCCCGTGAAATTTGATGGGTCCCAACTAAAGTTTCTTAATAAATTGCAGAGTTTTTATCTATGAACAACTAAAGCCGTCTAACCCTCACCTTGTACCCCATACAATATAATTCGTTTCCCAGAAAATATAGAAATGTATTTACAGTTAGCTGGAAATGGTGGGGGAAGAAAAAAAAATCACTGGGATGCATGGATATGATTTTTCTGTGTCAGTGACACAGGACGTGTACCTATCAGATCTGAGTACTGTTTTAAAATATGTATTTAAAAAAATAAAAATAAATTTTTTTAAAAGGACAAAATTGAACTACCATCAATTAGAACATAATTGTTTTAAAGTCACATAATAAAAGAAATACTAAAATGTACTTACAGACTTAACTGATGAAGGTATCCGTTTCCACAAAAATTTAGCATTACATCTAGAAAAGAAGAGAAAAAAAATCATGTCATAAAATCTTTAAAAGAATCTTAAAATTAATTTTATCAAATTAATTCTTTGAAGTTTTAACACTTGGGCCCTCACAGTACCCTCTACTGGAGCCCTCAAAGTACCCTCTACCCGGAGTCCTCAAAGTACCCTCTACCCGGAGCCCTCAAAGTACTCTCTAAGTTTCAGTTGTTCTATTTTTTGATTAAACTCCCCTCTGTTTCAAATCTTTTTATCTGTATTCTTATTTAGTTTCATTAGTTTTTCTAATATAATATTTTATTACATTAAAACTTAAATACTTGCACCTGGAGGGTATATATATTTGCTAGTACATCTAATAAGATAAAGGTGACTTACTGGAGAATAGAATATCAAGTTAATCACAACATTGACTGTCGATACAAATATTAACCAAATATGTCAGGATTATAAAGAATATAAAAGTGCTCAATATGTTACTAGAGCGGATTTATTCACTTCCATAATTGTCTTTAATTAATCAATTTCTTGATATGATTCATTACAATTAACCCTGATGATCCTTTTTTGGTGAAACTTAAGTAGTTTATCTATCTATACTTTTCTACTATACATATATATCGGTGATGCTGATAGCTTTTTAATTTAGTGCATCCTGGGACTCATGGATTTGATTTGAATGAGTCCCTGGGAAATTTGATGGGTCCCAACAAAATTTTCTTAATAAATTGCAGAGTTTTTATCTATGAACAACTAAAGCTGTCTAACCTCTACCTTGTACTCCATACAGTGTAATTTGTTTCCAAGAAAATATTGAAATGTATTTACAGTTAGCTGGAAATGGTGGGGAGAAAAAAAAAAACTGGGACAAATGGATATGATTTTTCTGCGTCCTTTTAGATTTTTCTGCATCAGTGACACAGGACGCATACCTATCAACATCCGTGGGTGTGTGGGTGTATATATAGATAAATAAATGAACTGGGGTGGCCTATTTAGCTGAAATCTGGAATAGATTGATTTAACAGAAATTCCTAACAAATTACTGACAAGTAGTCAGATATCTTTTTTATTACCCTACAGCTGAGCAGACAGGACAATATAAAAAAATTTTTTATTTTTTTAAATCTGTTTTCAAATGCCTTAAAAGTAATAAAGAATTTATCATTCGCATCTGATGAGCTGGGAGAATTAGACACTTTGTCTAAGCTCCCCGAAATAGGCTATAATGCAAAATCTCTAAGTCTTTTGTTATTTCTTTACTTATATATATATATATATATATATATATTATATATATATATATATATATCTCCTTCTGTATACCTGCACATTTATAACATCCTTCTCAACATGAAATTACACATCCACATGCCTTTAAGTCTATGGTTTGATATGTATATATAAGGGTTAATGACAATAAGTCTATAGCTAAATTTTGATCTGAAATTTTTACAGTATAATATTTGATCTATGGTAATTGAAATAACTGAATTAAAGGAAGGGGATTATTTTGAAAAATAAGTAAAACCTTTTTGTTTTCTCTCCCTCCCATTATTATGTTTTGGATTTATTGATTGGTTTGGTTTAATGGCAAATCAACCCTGTGGGTTATTCAATGCCAAATATTTACAGCCATAAAAGTATAGAGATTGAAGCTGTATTTACCAAAATAGAAATGAACCATGAATGGAACATTTTTTTCTTCAGAATACAAGGTGTGTCATAAAAGTGCCGAGTTTGAAGCTGTATTTACCAAGATAGAAATGAACAATGAATGGAACGTTATTTTTTTAAGAATTCAAGGTGTGTCAAAAAGTACAAAAAATCTCAATACTTTTTTGACACACCTTGTATATTATCTTATTTTGATGGACATTGTGTGTATGTCTGTCTGTAACCAAAACTACGTCACCAACAATGTCCCAATTCCCTTACTTATTTACGCTATATTCTCAATGGTTATTAAATAATCACTATTTAATCTTAATTAGCATCTTATTTATTAACAATGTCTCTATTAAGGTCTAGCTGAGATGGATTTGCCTCAATACAGCCCATAGTAATAATGTGTTTAAACTCTTGCAATACGTGTTATATATTATCAAGAAATAAATGTTTACATAGTTATAGTTTGAATAATTTGCATACCAATTTTAACAAGACTGTGTTTAATAAATAATGACTTTGTGTTATTGATTTCTAATATTATTGTTTTATTCTTAAATGTATTAAAAGCAATTATTATAAAAATTTTATATTGAAATCAATTAAAATAAAGTAAAAATAGGTGTATTCATTTTTGTGTTTGTATTTAATTCCATTAGTTTTTCAAATTCAATTTAATATTTAATTATACTAAATCTTAAATACTTGTGCCCAGAGGGTACATTTTTTTGCTAGTATACATAAAATAATATATATATATATATATATTAACATAACATAAGGTATAATCTAACAATATATATATAATGTATACAACCCATATATATATATATATATATATATATATATACATACTGTCAATCAATACATCAAGGAACGGGAGTTGATTATTATTGTTTAGTTCTTATGTAAAATTGAGGAGTTTTTTTTTTACATATGAACTAAACAATAATAATCAACTACACATTATATATATATATATATATATATATATATATATATATATATATGATTTATTGATGTGTACCTAAGTAATTAGAGTAGTAAGAATTAATAATTGCTTTCAAACATTCATTATTTCATGTTTGATCTTAGCTTCTCATGTGAAAATCTCATTTGGGTGGAAGGAAAATACAGTGCAGATTCAATGCAACAACATTCAAGTGGGTGGGAAGAAAATATATAGTTGTGTATTTTGTTCTGATTACTTACAGGTCATTTCGTAGCAAATACATTGCCATCAAATTAATGTAGACATTTGAAGTAGCAATCCCACCTGGAGACTGGAAGAAAGAAAAAAAAGATTTTTTGAAAATTCATCAATAAAAAGATTAAAGTAGGAAAAAAAAAAAAAAAAAAAAAAAAAAAAACTTCTTATAATGCAAACTAAATATATCTATTATGGCAATCTGAACATTAGCTACATAAATGAGAGTAATCTCCCCTTGTTTGTTTCACTTTGAGGAAGCCATAGGTTTTGGTCGGCCATTTTCATTTCACCGTAATTCTACACTGAAAATATAAATTTGTTCGAATCAATATAACTGCATGAAAATATCATATGTGTTCTTAATAACAATTAAGTTAATTTCAAATAATGCACAAGCACAATTAAGAACATTTTATGATATTTTCGTGTTAAAACATTGTAGCGTAATTATTGTGATCTATGGGGATTGAAAGGAGAAAAAGAAGAAAAAGAAATAAGAGCAAACAAAGGTTAAATTTGGAAGAGTAAATACTAAGCAGGGTGCCAGTAATGTGACTGACAAATGACCCCGGAAATAGGTTTAAAAATAAAAACGGAAGTTCCGGGTTTTGACTGGAAACGGATGTGGCTCTCCCACCCCCGGGATGAGAAACGGGAGAAGAAAATCGCGCTCTTTTCGACCAGGCCTCGTGGGAAGCAGGTGGGACCTTCACGGTTCCCCCGATGACTTCGATAGAGTAGTAGCGAACATGATATACGTACCCCCTCTATCTTTCCTTCTCTCTGAAAAAGAACCCACATGCATCAAAGAAATAAACATCCCCATGTGACTATACAACCTGCTTGTGTTATTTCTGAACTAACGACTATTACTACTACAACTTGAGTTGGCTTATGCGACATATATCATTCTGGAGTTATGGTACAACATGCAGTTGTATTGATTTGAACAAATTCTTATTTTCAGTATAGATTTACAGTGAAATGAAAATTATTATATATTGATGTCTCTGATAAGATAAAGCAAGAATTCTTCCAAGCTGTAGCAGTTAGTGCTACTGCAGAGATGATGATGCGTACCTGACGCACAAAAATCTAAAAGGATGCAGTAAAATCATATCCATGCATCCCAGTGTTTTTCTTTGTTTTTCCCTCACCATTTCAAGCTAACTGTAAATACATTTCAATATTTTCTTAGAAATGAATTACACAGGATAGGTTACAAGGTAAGAGTTAGCCAGCTTTAGTCATTTCTCCAGATCATAAATAAAAACCCTACAATCTATTAATAAACTTTAGCTAGGACCCATAAATTTTCCCGGGAACTCATTCAAAGCAAATATGCGCATATTTGCTTTAAATGAGTCCCCAGGAAAATTTATGGGTCCTAACTGTTCAGTTTCAATGCAGACCTCACTAAATCAGAGATGCTGATAGGTATGCATCCTGCATCCTCGACGTACAAAAATCTAAACAGATGCAGTAAAATCATATCATCTCTGAATGATGCTGTTTCAGATAGAATTTTCAACCCATAGCAGTATCAATTTTCTATCCGTAAAAGCATTGAAGTGACATAACATTAAATGAGCACAAAAAGCTCTCCGTTAGCAATTAAAAATTCACTAGTTATAATAAATGAATAGAAAATCCGGATCTCTCCACCGAAAAAAGACGTTCCCCCAACTTCTCCTGACTAAAATCCCACATTTGGGTCAATCGTGCAGTGTAGTAATTTACATGATGTGCGCCAACAAGGTAGTCCGACGTCAAACCACGAATCACAATCAGGAGAATGTGAGTTCAATCTCCCTAATCGACTGCTACACTCCCCCCGATCTCATTTTGCACACCAGACATATTCGTGCACGCTTTGAGCTATTACATGCGAGATTTCTCTTGCCACACTAGTCTTAAAAAATATTCAACAGCAAACAGTGTGCACTGGTCCAAGCCATGATCATAACTGAACGTATCTGGAAAAAAAAATATGGATAGGCAACAAAGATTGAAAGGGATAAGGGAGAAAAAGAGAAGATACAGGCAAAGTGTGAAAGAAGAGCCGAAGCATGAGATAATAAATGGATCAACAACACCTGTAGAATTTCAATGGTTCAAGATAATTATTATCATTATTATTATTTTGCATGTAATTAAATAAGAATTCAAAACAAAAGCAGGTTCTTCGTTAATGAAATATGTGATAACATTAAATTTCATGAATTAAAAACCCTGTCTTTAAAAAAATCATATGGTTAGTTTCAGTAGGTTATATTATCTGTTTTATAAAATAAAGATTTTTAATTTATTAATTCCTTACTCAATGACAATATGGCCGGATTTTACTAATTAATTAATTTAAGACACACACGCACACACTTATATATATATATATATATATATATAAGATAAAAATATATAATTGACTGGTATGTTTGGGGATAACTTTATTTGGGATCATCAATATCACCTGTACATCCACAATGCATGCTCATGTTTATGCACACCTATAGATTTCCGACTGACATTAAAAATATATACGTTGTTGTAGTTTTAACTAATTTCAGACTCTTAACGTATACATTATTATTATTATTACTACTACTACTACTATTATTATTATTTTGAAGACAATTTTTTTAAAACGAAAGTTTTTGAATATTGTCATCTTAGGAAATGACTGGGGTAAAAGAAATATACCAAGACATAGGCAAAAGCGAAAATGGATACGTAAAAAAAACAACATATTCTTTCTCTAGGCAATAACTAAAAGACAATTAAAATATGTTCATTGAATTTTACAATAAAAAATAAACATAAAAATATAAATACCATTTATACTCGAGTATTATAATTTGAATTGTAATGCTCTAAATTTCTAAGCAGAAAAAAATTGGTCTCGACTTTTATACGAGTATGGATGGAATTTAAACGGAAAGAACGAGAAGCAAACTTTAACTTCAGAAATTGATTCCATAAATTAACTATTTCATGATTATAAAATCATCAAGTGTCAATTAATAAAACAAATTATATCGTACTTAAAACGAAAATAAAATTTTAGAATTGAAATAAGATGAGTTTTAATGAATTTTTAAGAAAATTCAAAATTCGTTTTTTCATTCATACATACATACAATATTTTCTTTAAATAAACAATCAAGTTTTATACTGTAAAAATGCATTTGGGGAGAATAAGATTAAAATTTACAGTTAATAAATATAATTGTAAACAAAAATAACAAGAAAATTTATTGATATCTTAATAATGGTGATAAAACTAGTATTCTTTTTGTTTTTATACCAAGTCCAATTTAAATGTCATTATTTCGTTTCGCAGCAAAACGAGACATTTAAACGATTATAATTAAACAGTGTACTTATTTAGAACCACAAAAAGATGGACATTTTTATAGGGTTATTTACAACCAAATAAAATTGAAAGTAAAACCTCAAGTTCTTGAAATTCCAGTTCAGCTACACTTTTCGAGTCGTAAGCAATCGCCATGTTGGTTAAGAATAAAATAAAAAGCCGCTCGGTAACAAGACGAGTAAATAATGACCAATATTTCACAGTAGATCTTGATTTTAGGAATATAAAATATACCTTTCGTTTTTTCACCCGTTTCTCTGAAAAAAGATAGCTCAATATTTTGATTAATATTTTTCTACAGCTTTTAAATTTTTTTATTAATTCCAATACCAATAAATATATTTTTTTACAAACAACTATTATTAATTTTAACATTTTTTGAACATGGCATGCGGGTTAAATAAGCAAATAAAAGAAAAAATATGAAAATGATGAAAGCAATTTATGAATAAATAACATTTTTAATTACCATATTTCATATTATTAAAAAAAAAATGTAACCCATTGATAAATATTTTTAATGATTTAAAACAAATTTTGATTATTACAGTAACGTCAAATTACACATTGAAATAAATATATCAGGTGTGCTTATCTATCTATCTATCTATCTATCTCTGTTCATATATATCTATCTATCTCAGTCATATCTATCTATCTCTGTTCATATCTATCTATCTCAATCATATCTATCTATCTATCTATCTCAGTCTGTTCATATCTATCTGTCAGTCTCCCTCTCCCCCTCTCTCTCTATCAATCTATCTATCTCACTCTGTCCATATCTATCTATCTATCTATCTATCTATCTATCTATCTATCAAATGTCCTGTTGATAGGACCTTGTAGAATACACCAACTATATCTCCTGAAGGGTGGTAAGACCCCTACCAAAAAAGAAAAAAAGAGTATTCTGTGTATGATACTAAACACCATATGGTGGTGAGGTTCCAGTTCCAGAGTTCTGGGTGTCACCCCTTTTTCGATTATTATTATTAAATAGGAATAGATACTTAAAACCATATATTATATTTACCAACCCCCTCCGCATGAGCAGGATGTGACACAAGGTCAATTTTTTAACCTACTGGTTACTTAGCTAAGGTTAAAGAGCCTAGTCTGCCCTACTATTTACCTGTAGCTGGAGGGAGAGCAGATGTATGCATACCTTTCCAAAGGGTATTAGCGCTATGTGAAATGTAAACAGTCTTGTCCAGGATTTGAACAGGTGTCGACGGGTCCATTTCCTACTACTTTAGCCTATACCATGGGCCTCCACTATTTGAATTCATATAACTGTGTGCAGACTATTTGTATTAGATAAGAATACTTGATATCATCTAACTGTATACAAATCAGTTGGGGGCCATGGTGTAAGTTAGAAGCACATAGTCTAATGGTTAGAGTCATAGGAAATGGACTCGTTGACCCAAGTTAAAATCCTGGACAAAGTTACAGTTCACATAGAGCTAATACCCTTGGTAAAGGTATGTATCCAACTATTCTCCCTCCAGCTATGGGTAAATAGTAGTGCAGACTGGGCTCCTTAACCTTGGTTAGGCAACCAGTCTAGGAGAAGGAAAACTCTGAATTCAAACCTGTTAAACTCTGCTTGGGGTGGTCACTACTAGAATAGGCTCAGTCACAGCCTACTAATATATACGGCCCCATATGTCACATAAGCAGGCAGAATTCTAACAGGCCATTTTATAGATAATTTATGTCTGTTTCTAAAAAAAATGTTTTTAAATATACAAACTCGTCGTTTTTTTTCGGAAATGTAATAACAAAAGATTGTAAACAAACTAACAAAAACAAAATAGTTAAAAAATTATGCCGTTATACAAAATAAACACATTTATCTATTATTTCAGGTTATATCAGAAAAAAATTAAACCTTTTCAATGTGAAATGTATTCCCTGGTGATGGTAGGCAATGATGGTGATGATACTACAGAGAAACAGTATTTCTCAAGGAGAACTTATAGTTCCATCTAGCTAAATGTTTGTGCTTTAAGATTTTTTGAAACGATATATATAAAACGAATTGAACAGTTAAAATTCTGCGTGCTTGTGTGACATGTGAGGCTGTATATATTAGAAAGTTGTGGCTCAATCCTAATGAGTGATCTATTTCACTAATAATTTTTTTTATTTAATTTTTTTTTTTTAATAAAATCATTTGTATGAGGGTCATTCTAAAGAATCAGGGACCATATTACCTTTAGGCACTCCTTTTTGATCTCGATTAAGAAAGGACATTTACACCATCAATATCAGGTTGTTTGTTAGGGGTTAGGGTTAGGGGTTAGGGTTAGTTTTATAATTTAAAAAAAATCTAAAAATCGTTTGTTAAAACAATCGGATATTGACGGTGTAAATGAAAAACATAATCGAGATCAAAAAGGGGTGCCTAAAGGTCATATGGTCCAGAATCAGCAATAGGAAACAGTGTTTACAGTTGCAACTTTTTTCAAGGAAATCAATTGCTCCAAAAATCTGTCAGCTTGACCTTCTTTACCGACTGCTGCACCCCAGAACTTTTTCTTTACCTGAGAGTCAGTGCATTTTCACTCCATGGACTTTTCCATTCAGACTTATAGTGGCAAATCCATGTTTAGCCCATTTGCAAACATTTTTTTGACTAAAACATGGTTCTCTGTTAACATTACACATTCTTCTGTAAATTTCATATGCTTTGCATTTCTCAGCCATTGAAGTTTGATGACAGACATCTGTTCAAGCCTGGAGATCATGTAGAGACAATAAATTGGAAGGAAAGAGAAATTGAAAAAAGTAAGAAAGAACATAAAGTAATATAGAGAAGGGAGAAGACAGAAGTATATATATATATATTTTAATTACTTTTTTGCCCTCATATACAACATTTCATCTTTTTTTTTCTCCAGACCGTATGATATACCTTGAAAAAGGGTGAAAGTTCACCCAAAATATCGGAATCGATTAAACCAGGAACAGAGCAACAGTTGAATATAAAAAAATTCTGATTTTTGTTCTGTTTTTCTTGTTTTTGTTCTTTTTTCCAATGCTTCAAAAGACCAAACAAACAACGTTCTCAAGAACATAATACACACACACACACACATATATATATATATATATATGCATACATATTTACCAAGCCCTCTGCATAAGCAGGATGTGACACAAGAACAATTTCTTAAGCGGAGTCAAGTTTGAAATCAAAGTTTTCCTTCTCCTGGTTACGTAGCCAAGGTTCAAAAGCCCAGTCTGCCCTACTATTTACCCATAAATAGAGGGTAAGTAGTTGGATGCATACCTTTCCCCAAGGGTATTAGCGCTATATGAAATGCAAACAGCCTCATCCAGGATTTGAACTCTGGTTGATGAGTCAATTCCTATCCGCTGAATTCTTATTTCTTATGAGTGTTGTCACCTCAGCTAAATAATGGACCATTCCATTTTTATCATAAAGAAAGAAAGGGAAGAAAAAGGACATGCTACACAGAAAACACATAATAAGAAAGAAAGAAAGAAAGAAAGAAAGAAAAGAAAGCAGGGGAAAGATAGAGAGAGAGGGTGAGTGCGTGGAAGTGATAATGCTAATCTGTTTCAATTGAACATAATGAAAAGATGAAAATAAGGAAAGAAAGAAGAAAAAAAGAGTTAAATCAAGATTATTATACTTTTTACATATTGAAGTATTTAGCAATAGCTCTTAAGTAAACATATCAAACACTGTAATAATTAAATAATTACTGTGATATATCTACAGGTCCTGCTAGAAGAAATCAATATTCCTCAATGATTTATTTCATGTTAGTTTAATTTCCTGCAATTACTATGCTTTTTTCTGTGAATTTTTCTCGTTAAATCTAATTCAGGACCATATTACCTTTAGGCACCCCTTTTTGATATCGATTAAGAAAGGACATGTTTTTCATTTACACCGTCAATATCCGGTTGTTTGTTAGGGGTTAGGGTTAGGGTTAGGGGTTAGGGTTAATTTTATAATTAAAAAAAACAACTTAAGATCGTCTGTTAAAACAACCGAATATTGACGGTGTAAATGAAAAACATGTCCTTTCTTAATCGAGATCAAAAAGGGGTGCCTAAAGGTCACATGGTCCCTAATTCATTCTAAATAAATAAATAAATAAATAAACTTGACCTTGTATCGCATCTTGCCCGTGGAAGAAGAGTTGGGTAAATAAATACTATATGATATAAATACTATGATATATATAATAATATAATTATTCTATCATTATATTATAATATTAAATACTATCTCTCTCTCTCTCTCTCTGTTAAAAACCTGTTAATGCCCTACTTTGAAATACTGACCCTCATTGATTTTGCTCGAGTCTAATGTAATTAATATAAACAACATGGTAGCAATGTGAGACCATTTATATACAACAATTTTTTTGTGATTTATCTTTCCCCTGGTTTATGACAAGTGATTAACGAACTGGTTGCTGTTGTAAAGAAATATTTTCTTAATTCATTTTGTAAGTATAACAGACATTTAATTATGAATAATGAATGAATGTAAAATACGAAGACAAGATACGAGAAGAGTTTGTTTTGTTATCTTTTAAAAAGTTAGTATAATGAATTGATAAAAACATCAGGGTAAAAATAATTTTTAAAAAAAATGGTGTTTGTCCAGTATAAAACACCGATGAAATATCTCCAGCAATAAAACAAAAGAAAAGAAAAAGAAAATGGTATTTGTTTATAATTGCTCGCTGATGAAATTGAAGATCGTTTAAAGTCAATTTTTGTACAGTTTGTATAGCGGGCTATTCTGGATAAATACAAAAATTATATAGAATTGTAATACATTTACCCTCCAAGTCATTTGCTTCATTTTTTAATAGTTACCAAATTGCCAAATAATATCGGCAGTTATTGACATTTTAGTTGTTGGGAGAAAGAAAGACAAATGAAATATGGCGGATCGGAGAGTGATAGGTACCACCAATTTTCCCTGTGAAATTTAGCCCCCCTATATTTAACACAATGAAACTTACATAAAGGTTAATATTATCTTTAAAAAATGTTGTCCATTCAAAAGAAGAAACATTAAAAAAACTCCTGATGATAAAAAAATTAAAAAAAACCAGCTTACGGAAATAAAGAAAATTATGAACGAAAACAATGTTTACATTTTCGCACGGTTAAATCAATCGAAATTTAACGTAGTCAAAAACAAGTTATGACTAGAGGCTTTTTAAAAAATGCTATGAAAAATTAATCAATTGTCAGATTTTTACGAAAATTTCCATAATTATGTACCTTTTGATGAAAATATGTTTGAAATAGGTTTTTCCTAAAATATATTAGGGGAAATATTTTTTACGAGGTCTAACCCATCCCCCATTTTATTTTATGAAATATGAAAAAATAAACCGACAAAAGGCGATTTTTACTTTTTTTCTATAAAGATAAGAGTCTGAATAATTATATCAGAAGATTTTTATAAGTTTCTATACGAGAGTTTTTTTTTTTTTTTTTTTTAATAAAAGAACCATGAATACAAAATTCTGCTAAAAAATATCAATAAAGAAATTGGCCCTGTTGTAAAAAAAAAAAAAGGACTTTTATTTATTTTTCAAGATAACGGTGATTAAGTTTTTTCCGAATCGGATAATTTGATCTTTTAATTGTTTATCTTTGTAACAACTCTGTATGTTCGTTATTTTTATTGTTTTGCGAGATTAAAAAAAAAAGTTAAAATATATTTACGTATCTTCCTCCAATATGACTAAACTGATCACGTGGCGTGAATTTGGTGGTACCGACCGAGTGATAACGTAATTTTTAAATGTAACTGTTCAATGAAAAATGAAGCAAATGATTGAAAATTAATCTTATATAGATGGTGAATGTATGTATTACTTTTCTGTAGAATCTTTTATACTAACAGGACCTGTGGATATACAACAGTATGACAATTTAATTATTACAACGTTTAGTATGTTTACTTAAGAGCTATTGCAAAATAGTTCAATATTTAAAAAGTATAATAATCTTAATTTGACTCACCCTCACTCTGTTTTTTTTCTTTCTTTACTTCTTTTCATCTTTTTATAATGTTTGATTGAAACAAATATGCGTTGTTGCTTCCACGCGCTCACCCCTCTCTCTATCTTTCCCCTAATGTCTTTCTTTCTTTCTTATTGTATTTTTTCTTTGTAGTTATGTTGTTTTTCTTACCTTTCTCTCTTTATCTCCATGTTTCTAACACATGTGGGCATGCCTACAAAGTCAGAAAACAGCATTGCTCACATGACTTTCAGAAACATTTTTTCACACTCAGAATTGCTGAGGCATGGAATAAACCACCTGCATCCGTTGTAGGCTGCTGAAACACTGCATCTTTCAAAGCCTCCATGCTTCCTGTAATCCACCAACACTGTACCTGATACCCCCATCCACACATGCACATATACATGTTCCTGACACTAATACATTATTCTATGCACTAGACATGAGACTTTGATGAGTTGTGGTGCACCTGAGCACTGTACACAATAAATTTCATTATTATTATTATGATAAAAACGGAATGGTCCATTACTTAACTGGAGGTGATGACACTCATAAGAAATAAGAATTTGGTGGATAGAAAATGGACTCGTCAACCTGAGTTCAAATCCGAGGTGACACACATAAGAAATAAGAATTTGGTGATTAAGTCGCACTAAATAATCAGGATATACATATTTGCATTTTATCTTGGATGATTTGGACTGTCTCATTTTTAACCAGTGGGTGTTGCAGGATGATAATGCTCATACAATTAAGGAACAAACATTAATATCTTTTGTATATTTTCCTTGTATTTAACATCAATTTTTGTAGTTGAGCTATTCTGGACAAGTATCAACATTTAAAAAAAATCATAACATGTATGGGGTTGCAAAAAGTTTTGGGGTAAGGATAAGGTTTGAGTGTTTTAAAGTTAAAAGATGGCTGGATATTCCCAGTGCATCTTCTTTGGGTTTTTCTTTTTAACCCGATATCATTTGGTTGTCGTGCTGAAAAGGAAGGACTTTAAGGAACAAAAAGGAAAGAGACAAAGGCAGAAGGTGGTTTTATGACTTAGGCTTTATTGACCAGGTCATAGTCACCTGTAGCAAGGGAATATCTCCCTGGCTAGTTAGGAGTGACTACACTCAGTTAAGGCCTGACTCGAAATGGCCGAGAGATTCTTATGGGGGTCGGGGGGACAGTCCTTTTTGTTTGACGTGCACAGAGGGTTCTTCTGGTGAAGGTCCCATGGGAGTTTTTTTTTTTTTTTTTTTTTTTTTTTAATTCTAATTTTATTTTCGTTTTATTTTAATTCCTACATCTGTATGGTTCATGTATGGTTCAACCAACTGAATGATATGCAGGGCCGGATTTATGAGGGAGCAATTTCCCAATGCCCCCTACCAGTGGGGCACACAGATTTCCTTCAGAAAATTTTATTATTGAAAAAAAAAAAAAATGGTGATTTTGTTGAGTTTTTACCAACTAAAATAGTCCCTTGAGCATATAAGGCTACTGCTTGTAAGTTGTGTTTCCAAAACACTGTGGTAAATTACTATGCGACCCCTGTTGGCACCACCAGGTATTAGCGCCTAATTTGTTTTTCCCTTTGTCTTTGTTCTTCCTTGTATCATTCTGTTCAGTGAAGTTAACAAACGTGTAAGCACGTGTGTCCATTACCTCCGTTAAAATACATATTTAATGTAAAATAACTAAGTATCTATATATGAGGCTACTGCTTGTAAGTTGCGTATTCAGAACTACATGACGACCACTGGCACCATAAGAATTGGTGCACATTTCGTTTTCCCTTTGTCTTAGTTCTTCCTTGTATCATTCTGTTCAGTGAAGTAAACGAATGTGTAAGCACGTGTGTCCAGTACCTCCATTAAAATACCTCTTGTATTCTCATTTTTACTAACACTATGAATCAACTAAACCACAACCATATCAACCAGCTATGTGCCTAGTTATTCAACAGATTTGCTGCAAGTTGGAAAGAATTATATCACTTGAGTAGCACAAGGATCTGTGCGGTAAAGTGAGGAGCTGATGGTAGGTGTGGCACTCTGCTTCAGATGCCAAAACTGGTCTAGTGCTAGTGAATAGGGGATAGATTCTGTTGCTGTTTGGCTGATATCGATATTAGGCCACCTCAACGACTTACTTTAGTCATATAATAAATAATACAAATTTTTAAAAAAGTAGTAACGGTTATTCTCACAGTCAATAAAATAAGAAAACCAGAATCCAACATTTTCTTCAGAACCTAACATATATTTTTTCTTTTAATAAATTAATTTTACTCCAATTTTGTTTTATTTCTCATATATCTATTTACCAACCCCTCCGCACGAGCAGGATGCGACACAAGGTCAATTTCTTAAGCGGAGTACAACATGTTTGAATTCAGAGTTTTCCTTCTCCTAGACTGGTTGCCTAACTATTTACCCATAGCTGGAGGGAGAGTAGGATTCATACCTTTCCCAAGGGTATTAGAGCTAAGTGAAATAATTACCATGTCCAGGATTTGAACTCGGGTCGACGAGTCCATTTCCCATGACTTTAACCATTACACCACACGCTTCCTACTTTTTATTTCTCATATAAGTTTAGTCAGCAGAGTGGACTATTGTCAGTATCAGCCAGACAACAAGGGAGTCTATCCCCTTGTTGCTAGCAGGTAGTAGATTGTTTTTGGATTTGACATGGAGTGCTATCAGCTTTCCATTTTACCACACAGATCCAAGCTGTGGTACTCATGCGCTGAGTTGGTGAGGGTAGGTATCGAATCTGGAACCATGTAGTTCCGAGATGGATGCTCTACCAATTGAACTAAGTACCTAATTTAATTTCTATGTTGAGACAACTTGAAGGGCCCCCTAACCAGAAGTGCCCAGAGACCTCCCCTTCACTAGTCTAAATCCGCCTCTAGTGATATGCAGCCATGCTTTTTTTTATTTTTGTGATTTAAGATAAATCTTTAAAAAAAGATGAAATAAGGAAATGTGTGGTTATTTTACTAAACATAGTCTGACACAAGGCTATAATATCTAAGGGGCCCATGAAAACCAAATATATATTGGTCAGATGCTTCGAAAAGCTGTTAAAGTTCTAACATAAGAATAAGATATTAGAAACTATTAGATCATACCAGGACCTCATCAGGGTAATCTGAACATTAGCTACATAAATGAGAGTAACCTCCCCTTGTTTCTTTCACTTTGAGGAATCTGTCTGTTTTGGTCGGCCATTTTTATTTCACCATAAATCTACACTGAAAATACGAATTTATTCGAATCAATACAACTGAATGTTTTAACACGAAAATATCACAAAATGTGTTCTTAATTGTGCTTGTGCACATTCCTGTCCTCATTCCAATAACCATAGCTGGGTACAAGTGTTAAGCTGTGTTAATTATTATTCTATGTTACTGTTGCCCTTGACCAGGATTGAACCTGCAGCCTAGAGATAACTGTCACTTAGAACTGTCTTAAGCCAATGCCTATATCCACTACGCTAGGTGTCCAATTGGACACATCGTCGTCTAAAACATTGTACAGATAACAATAAAGATGAGGACAATAGTTTGTGCGTGTTGGCATCCTTCTGTCTGCAGAAGACAATGGTGTAGTTTATTTATTTTTTTTTTTGTTACTACGTAGCCTGTGCAGGTTGTTTTGGAGAATGTGCTGTTGCCCATGCAGCAGATCCCCCCTCTCTACACTGCTGCTGTGGTTCAAAGGAAAGGATAAGAATCTATGCAGTTTGGCAACGGCAGTGTCGCAGGAGTTGCTGTGTAGCACTGAAATTCAGCATTACTCCACCTTAGGGACTCTGGCTCTAGATTTGTTTTCGGGGTTTACTCCCCTGCCCTTCCTCTGGATTATATAAGCCGTTCAGTGGAAATCATATTATTAAAACAAAAGAATAATAAAGTTAAAACGATGTGTAGGGGTGACAAGACTTTCAAACCACACTCTACTGAATAATACAAATAATCCTATTAATTTTGACACATGGCTGTATTGAGGTCAGTTAGCCTACTGTTGGTTTGAATAACAGCAGCTAAGTACCCCTCAAGCAGTGTCCAAGACAGTTGGTATAAATAGGACTCAAGAATGATCCATCCATGAATCTGGGTGATTTGGGTGATTCCATTCTTTGAGTTCTGATTGGCTGCTTGACTGCTTGATTTGAATGACATTGTGGAGTCTTATATATACTCTGTCATTTTGCAGTGGATTTTGTGGCTTTCGGGATTGTATTCAGTTACAACCGTTTGCTGCCTTGTCTTCCTAGTTCGACGGTAATTGGACTTTAATTATTCTTCAGGCTGTTATATCCTTTATCAGTCATGTCAATTGTTGGTTAGTTCTACTTAATGTAATGTTTTTCATATTTTAAAAATACAGACATTTCATTTTAATGTCATTTAATAGGATGAATGAAAATTTAGTGTGCGAATTTTTGCATGCAATATGCATTTGTCTTCCCACAGAGACACAATGTAACGCAAGGTCATTTAAATTTAGTGGGGGGAGGGGACACATGCTTTTGTATGATGGGTGTGTCGAGTAAATTGCCCAGTTCCATAGGCTTTTGCTGCTAGTGCCGCCAGGGTGTGTCCCCCTGACTCTTATCCTTCTTACAATAACGGGTGGTGGTGCTTGGGAAATAGGTCCCCAGAAACTATGATTATTAAATTTTTTTTTGCTATGAATGGTCAGGACAGAATCCACCACCCCAGACACCCTCCCCACCCCCAGCAAGATTTAATACTACTATTCATAATTTTATATCTACTTACCGTATTTGACGGCATATAAGACGCACCTCCATTTCAGCAGGTCAGATTAAGGAAAAAAAGTTTTTAGTGTATTTAAGCATATATTGTTGAAAACAGTCTAGATATGCATTACACTAGCAGAAACATAGCTGTATAAAAGCAATTTGGCAGTACAGGCAAGCAATAAGCATACACAAGACATCTCAATAGCAGGAAATAATAGAGAAGATTAGCCTAGGCCTACGGGAGGTCTCAAACTTCACCTACGATATATAATATGTTGAATATGAAGAAATACCATTACAATTCCAGATGGAACTCGTTGAACTTCAGAAGATTTGAAGTTTCCAAGTTTTTTTCTATGTGCTTCCATCTGGATGATTCCCCAACCTTATCACACCCAAACCCAACAAGTAGTGAGCATGTTTACTGACTACATATCGCTGTGAGTGTGAACAGTTCTCCAAAATGAATTATTTTTCATTAATAGTTCTTTCCTTTTAATTTCCTTTTTTTTTTTTTGCAACATTTGTAAATTTAGTATTATTTGTATTATTCGAAATATTGTCCTCATTTTCATTGTTATCTGTACAATGTTTTGGTCGATGTGCAATCCGGCCTTCTTCAGGTATTTCTTTGTGGACTCGGGAACCATCTCAGACTCGGGAACCTTCTTTTCGAACTCGGGAGCCATCATGGAACTTTGAACCAAACCCTTTATTATTTATTTATTTAGTTCCAGGATGGCTCCCAATTACAACAAGAAGGTTCCCGAGTCCGACAAGAAATACTTGAAGAAAGCTGGAGGGCACATCGTCCTAAATGTTGTACATATAACAATAAAGATGAGGACAATAGTCCAAATAATGCAGATAGTACTAATTATCAAGCCATATCTCAAAAATTCAGATAAATAGTATTTGTAAATTATTTGAAAATTAATTATTATTAAAAATAGTTCAATAAGGTTCCTGAGTTTGACAAGTAACACCTGAAGAAGGCCGGAGAGCACATTGGCCGAAATGTTGTATATATAACAATAAAGATGGAGACAACAGTCTGAAAAATCCAAATTATTGACAATAATTTTGATAAGAGATTCAAGATGAACTGTTTTGGTTTCTTTGTTTAATGGCATATTCATATTCATGGGTTATTTAATGCCAAAGCCATCCTTGTAGAAGAACTGTCTGCCTGTCATTTCAGCATCTGTTTATGTCCACCATATTGTCAACTTGTTTATTCTTGTGTCACTTCTAATTGTCATTTCTTGTTTCCGGCGGAAGGAAGAATAATGAGACTACATTTTTATGTGCACATATTTTATTTCTTTTACGATGACTTCCATCTTATTAACTCACATCAGACTGGCAATCAGTGAATCAGTAGAAATTTGACCAATTGCCTTGGTGATTTTTAACTGACTAAAACTTCTAGCTAAATTCTTAGTACCGTTTGATTAGGTGACTTTTAAATCCAATCAAAGGCACAGTCTCAAACGACCTCTGGGTCATAACCCATCAATCAAACTTAATGATCCAATGTATTTTTTTGTATGCACCGTTTTAATATTGTTATCTTGTTCATTTTTGTGTTGCTTCTCATCTTCATTTCTGTCGGGTCTTGTCATTACTTTAAATTCTTCTCAGTTGAAATGAGGAGTTGAATGAAAACACATTTTTATTACTTTTATGATGACTTGCATCTTACTGTCCTCACATCAGGCTGGCAATCAGTGAATCAGAACATAGTAGAAACGATCTATTTGCTTTGGCTATTATCAAATGACTGAAATCTCTAGCTAACATTTAGTGATCTTCTGTTGTGTGACTTTTTAACCTTTATCTACCATTGCCATCTGCAATAGCCATTGAATTTTCTGCAAAATGAAGGGAAATAACTAATGTGATCAATTAAATGTTGCCTCCCTTTAAGTAGATTTTTTTTAATAAGGTAGGATGAAAATTTACAAAGATGTTTTGATACTTTTATTTATTGATCTCAAGCATTTTCAAGCAGTCCGGCATTTTGATTGTCGGGCGGTTTTGGTAGATAAAGGGTTAATCTAATCAAAGCCTCAAACTACTTCTAGGTCATCACCCATCAATCAAACTAAATGATCCAACATATTTTTTTTTTCAACAACATTTTAAACTTTTTTATGTGGCCTGTCAATAATAGATTTCACCAATCTATAACTGTGGTGAGAGAAATCATGCATGTGGTAGCTCAAAGCGTGCACGAATATGTCTGGTGTGCAAAATGAGATCAGAGGGGAGTGTAGTGGGCAATTAAGGAGATTGAACTCACATCCTCCTGATCGTGAGTCATGGCTTGACGTCGGACTACCTCGTTGATGTGCATGTAAATTACTACACTGCGTGATTGACCCAGATGTCGGATTTTAGTATGATTATTTAAGGCCTGCTTTAGCACACTGAGTAGTTGCATTCCAGTCTTGCTGACAAGGGCACTGACGTACGACAAGGAACAAGAGGTGAATGAGCTTTGGCGAAGAACTGCTAGAAAAGATTGTTGCAGGCGACAAGGACAAGGACTTGGTCAGGAGAAGCTGGGAGAACGTCTTTTTTCAGTGGAGAAATCCGGCTGTCCAACCCGATGGATTTTTCTATTCATTTATTATAATAATGTAATAATTGAACTTTGTTGTCTTATGTTTTAATCTCCATTTTATCTTTTAATTAACAGATTGGATTTGCTGAACAATGACTTCCCAAGATACGTTGCTAGTCCGTCATTTGCCCACAGAGTTGAGTTATGAAGACAAAAAAGATTTATTATACCATTTTGGTGCTGTTAGGGTTAAAGTTATGGGAGGTGCAATGGTAAGTCATCCAATCTCAAATATTTTCATCCTTTTTTTTTTCTCCAGTTAATAGTTGCAGATATATTTTTTCTTCTCTAGTTGCATATATATATATATATATATATATATATATATATATATATATACTAGCAAATATATGCACCCTCCAGGTGCAAGTATTTAAGTTTTAATGTAATAATATATTATATTAAATTAGAAAGGCTAATGAAACTGAATAAAATACAGATAAAAAGATTTGAAACAGAGGGTGGTATAATCGAAAAATAGAACAACTGAAACTTACTCTTCCATCACTCTTGTCTTTCATTGTTATTTTTTCTAATTTAAGTATTTAGTTAAAAGAGGAAGTGAAGAATAAAATGACAGTTATTTTTTCTTGTTAATGGATTTCATTTAAGATTCATTGAAGAAATGTTTGCTTATATTCATTATAATAAAACCAAACAGTTAGAAATCAATAATACTAAGCACATATTTATTAAAATCACATTTTTAATATCAATATGCAAATTAGCCTTCCCATTCACACTGTAAACCGCTATTTTGTTGTACATATAAATATAATTGCATGCTATTAGTATGTAGATATGGTTAACAGTATTAATAATGTAAAACAATTTTATTAATAATTGAGGTTTAAATAAAAATAAAATCATTGAGAATGTGATATAAATAACTAAGGGAATTGTGACTTGAGTAGTAATATAGTTTCGGTTACAGACAGAAAAACACACAATCTCCATTATAATATATATAAAGTTAAGGGATATATTATGAAGTTGGTATTTGGTATATTATAGCAGTAGTAGCTGGTACGTCGAATAGCAGTACATCTTCCGAGCAGTCGTGGTGTAGTCTGGCGAGTAAGTTTAGGCTGGTAGGCTTAGGTGCTTGTACTACCAGTGTTGAATATTTATACATGACACTGTCCAATCAGATTATAGTGAGGGGGCACCAAGGTATTTACATATTCATTACATCACTAATGAACTTTTCTAAACTGCCTAACCCAAGGATTGAACTCACATCTCCACAGATCAGAGTAAAATAATGAGTCATAACCAGCATTTTTAACCTCAGTTCATTTTCAAAGTAAACAAACCAGTGGTATATTTATAAACTTTACTGTTCATGTATTCTGTATGTAATCTCTTTGGGCACTTTTTAGAATAGATGTTTATTTTCATGAAGATACGAGATGACCTGAAACTGCGGTCCTCGTACATCTCAAATTATCAATTTTTTTGAAACACTCCGTATAGTAAATATTGTTAAAAGTGACTGTTTATATATTTTTTTCTTTTCTAGTTGCATATGTATATATATATATATATATATATATATAAAAGTCAATACTTTGAATATTAGCATATTGTAAAAAAAATTTTTTTAAATGGATTTTATGAATTTATTATTAGATATTTTATATTTAAAAACAAAAATCATTCATTTATAAAATAGTTGTTGATAATTTTTTTTCTTTATTTTTCAGAAAAATTGTGCTTTTGCTACTTTTTCAGATGAAGAAGAAACTAAAAAGGTAGGCAATTCTTTCTCTTTCTAACATGTAGTAAAGAGATGTGCACTCGGTAATCTGAACATTAGTTACATAAATGAGAGTAATCTCCCCTTGTTTGTTTCACTTTGAAGAAGCCGTTTATTTTGGTCGGCCATCTTCATTTCACTGTAAATCTACACCGAAAATACGAATTTGTTCGAATCAATACAACTGCATGTTTTAACACGAAAATATCATAAAATGTGTTCTTAATAACAATTAAGTTCATTTCCAATAATACGTAAGCACAATTAAGAACACATTTTATGATATTTTCATGTTAAAACATGCAGTTGTATTG
Source organism: Doryteuthis pealeii (assembly GCA_023376005.1). NCBI lineage: Eukaryota > Metazoa > Mollusca > Cephalopoda > Myopsida > Loliginidae > Doryteuthis > Doryteuthis pealeii. Next base: position 52,633,357 of record CM042155.1, read on the forward strand.
ATTCGAACAAATATCCTTCTGCAGGGGATGCAGGGGATGTGTATTCTATGCCCCACCAACAGGGTGTTATTTTAGTTGAGAAAAAAGACATTATTCTGCCATCTCTTGTCTGCAAAGATCCAACTGTAAGCTTAACATCAACCAATTAAATAAACTAACAAAAGAAAAATGGAAAATTGAAGACAATAGATGTAACATAAAACGTTATATATTGAACATAAATCTATATATAATGGAGATAGACTGCATTTTTGTCTGAAGCCAAAACTATATTACTACTCAAGTCACAATTACTTTAATTATTTACGTCAAATTCTCCATGATTTCATTCTTTTAAACCTTCAGTTATTAATAAAAATTGTTTTACATTATTAATACTGTTGATCATATCTACGTACTAATAACATGCAATTGTATTTATATATACAACAAAATAGCGATTTACAGTTTGAACGAGAAGGCTAATTTGCATATTGATATTTACAATTTTATTTTAATAAATATGTGCTTGGTATTATTGATTTCTAATTGTTTGGTTTTATCTTAAGAAATATTAACAAAAATCTCGTAGATAAATCTTAAAAGAAATTTATTTACAAGAAGAAATAACTGTAATATTATCCTTTACTTCCTATTTTAACTAAATAGTTAAATTAGGAAAATTTACCAATGAAACAGGGGAGTAATGGAAAATGATGGAATAGTCAGTTTCAAAGTTGTTCTATTTTTCGATTATACCCCCTCTGTTGCAGATCTTTTTATCTGCATTCTTAATCAGTTTCATTAGCCTTTCTAATTTAATATGATATTTTATTATATTAAAACTTAAATACTTGCACCCGGAGGGTGCATATATTTGCTAGTACAAATAATTAAACAAGATAACAAAAAAGGAGGAACAAGTTCAAAGTTTTTAACAGACCTCAGGTAGAAAAGGATTGAGTGTATGAGTGTGATTGAAGAGTGGTGAAGAGATGTGTGTTGTCGCTTAGGTGTTTTGGTAAGAACTGCCGAATTGTCCAAACGCGCGGGAAAGGGTCTGGTGGGGTCAAAGGTAGGTACATGCTGTCAGGTTAGCATCGGGGGGTCATGCAGTTAAAAAAGAATTGAGTGTATGAGTGTGATCGAAGAGCGGTGAAAAGATGTGTGTTGTCGCTTTGATGTTTTGGTAAGAACTGCCGAATTGTCCAAACGCGCTGGAAAGGGTTTGGTGGGGTCGATGGTAGGTACGTATCGATTGTCACTTAAGCATCGGGGGTCATGCTGAGGTCGGACATAGGGGTGAGAAGGAAGGAAGGAATGGGTTTTCGGAGAGGAGTCTATGTATGTATATATGTAGGCAGAACAGACATACATATGACATAGATTTATTTGTTCTTTGAAATCTTGTTAAAAGTCTGATGCATTTTTCAAACTATTTTTTTTTAGGCAATCTTAAGACTTCATCAATTGAAAATCTTTGACAAAAATCTGGTGGCTGAATACGCGAAAATATCCCAAAAGGAATATTTTCCAAAATATATTGATGATGAAAGGTAAGTCCTTTTTTAGAAATTGTTAGATTTGCATACTAAAACTTTGTATACCAAACTGTTAGATTTGTATACCATGTAACAACTATGGTAATCTGAACATTAGCTACATAAATGAGAGTAACCTCCCCTTGTTATCACTTTGAAGAAGCCATATGTTTTGGTCGGCCATTTTCATTTCACTGTAATCAATACGACTGCATGTTTTAATACGAAAATATCATAAAATGTGTTCTTAATAACAATTAAGTTCATTTCAAATAATGCACAAGCACAATTAAGAATACATTTTATGATATTTTCATGTTAAAACATGCAATTGTATTGATTTGAACAAATTCGTATTTTCAGTGTAGATTTACGGTGAAATGAAAGTGGCAAACCAAAACATATGGCTACCTCAAAGTGAAATAAACAAGAGGTGGTTACTCTTATTTATGTAGCTAATGTTCAGATTACCACATCTACATAGCATATGCATGAAACTGGCACTTGTGGTGTAATGGTTATCATCATAGGAAATGGACATGACAACCTAAGTTCAAATCCTGGACGAGGCTGTTTGCATTTCACTTAGTGCTAATACCTTTGGGAAAGGTATGAACCGAACTACTCTCCCTTCAGTTATGGGTAAAGTAATAGGGCAGACTGAGCTCTTTAATTTTGATATTGCAACCAGTCTAGTAGAAGGAAAACTCTGAATTCAAATCTGTTAAACTTTGCTTAAAAATTGACCATGTGTTGTATCTTGCTTGTGCAGAGTGGTTGAATAAATACATAACCAATCAGCTTTCTTGTTGGAAGTGAGTTCTCCCATGGATCTCTATTAAAGTTCTGTATGGTTTCTTCATTGTCAATTGTATATACTACTGTGCCTGCCTATATATTCCAACTGACAATTTTATTAATTTTTATGATTTAATTCTTTGAACCGTCAGAAACCCTGTAACTGAGCTCGTAGATATCACTCACATAAAAAAATCTCTCGCAAAAACCCATTCAAGTTTTGATCGAATTTTAATAGTAGTTGGTTGGTTGTTTGTTTTTGTTTTATGGCATATCAACCCTTTTTGGGTCATTTAATGGTGAAACAAGTCATTTTGATGTACAAAGGACTCTGATTGATTACAGTACCTGCTGTTACTTAAGTGGTCAATTAATTAAATGATTAAGAGGCTCATTGCTGCTTAACTTCAGTGATCTAGTGAGAACCAGTGCTTTCAGTATGACTTGACTGTAATTCACTAGTAAAGTTTGGTTGGTTGTTTTTGTTTTATGGCATATCAACCCTTTTCAGTTCATTTAATGCTGAATCACGTTATTTTGATAAACAAAGGACTCAGGTTGCAGTAGCTTAATTGGTTATCCAATTAAATATTGAATATACTCATTGTTTAACTTTGGTTCTTTTTCAGGAACCATTGTTTTCAATCTGATTTGAATTTTATTATTCCTTTATGGCAAGCCCCAACACCTTTTTATCATATGGGTGCTAGAAGGCGGTGCTGCGGGTCTACATGTCCTGGGAATGACGTTAAACTCTATCTGATGGTGAGGTTCCAGTTTTGGAGGTTTGGGGAATGTAGAGCACCCCTTCATCACCATTGCTCCCTGGTCCACTCTGATCCGGAGTGGTAGTACCTGTTAGGGTCCCATCTATGGGTTAAATAGAAAAATGTACTTATAAAAAAAATTGTATTATCCATTAAGAATTGATTTATTTCAAAACTTTATCGGCATTAAATGACCCACTGAGGTTGATATGCTGTAAAACAAAACAAAACAAAGCAAAACTTGAATTTTATTTTTATTTGTAGAAAGATTTTATGAAGTTCTGAAGTTCAGATTAGAATGAAATCTTTTTTAAATGTTTGAATTTTTTTTCTTATTTTTTTTATCAATTTTTAAATTTTTTTATTTCAGAAAAATTTTAAAAGAAGACAAAAGAAAATCCAAAGGAGAAAAAAAAGAAAATGTTATTGAAATTCAACCGCAAGTTGATGAAGTTTACCAAAAATGGGGGTAAGTAAAACAATGCTTATTGAAGATATGGGAAATTACGGCCGATTTAGCTCAGTTGGTAGAGTGCTCGGCTAGGAATCACAAAGTTCTGGTTTGATACCAGCCCTTGCCAACTCAGCATATGAGTAGCACTGGGATCTGCGTGGTAAAGTGAGGAGATTATACTTAAGTTGAGTTAATCAACTTTTGCTTCCTAAAGGCTTTTTTACTGTTTAGTTTAATGACATGAAAATTATACTAAATTATTCCTTGCTTTTAGGATTGAATTGTGTTTGAAAATAAATTATGTTTTAATTGGTTCTAATTGGTCGTAACTTGCAATTGAGTCAAAAACCGAGCATCTCTTACTTTTCTCTGTGTCTATCTCTTTCTTCCCCTCTATGTATCTCTTGACTACCTCCTCTTTATATAATGTTAGTTTCTCTGGAGAGCAGAGAGAGAGAGAAGAGAGAGAGAGAGAGAGAGAGAGAGAGAGAGCCGGAAGAATTTGAAATGTATTTCACAACTAGCAACCCGTAGCTTAAATGAGGTCAAACATTTTCTTTCTTAGAAAGCTAACAAAATGATTTTAAGGTTTCATCCGGCCGTATTTATTTAAAAAAAATTTTTTATTCGCTTTGCTAACTCCCTTTTCCCTAATCTCAATTATCTACCCAGAGCTGAATGGGTGACCCAATAGGTCACGTTTTGTCTAGTAATTTATAAATGTATGTTTGAAATATTTCAGGATTCGATATTGTCCCAACCCTCGACTCCATTATCAGTATCCTCCTCCAACGATGTCTGTGATTGCCAACATTGCTAATGCACTTGCTTCTTACCCAAAATTCTATGTCCAGGTGAGTTTTATCTTTAATATTATTTACCTCCCCCCTACATTATTCACTGTGTTATATACTGGCCCCGTCAAGGAACACGAACACTTGTATTTATAAAATATAAGATTATATCTTTATTTCCTCGGTTGTCTATAGACTGAGAGTCGTTAGCAGGGCTTATGCACACATGGAGCCTTCGGGAGTTCTCTGCAAACGATCTCGAACCTGATCTCGGTCTGCCTAAATTGATTTCCACGGGCTTTTTTATTATTGTCCAACTCATGGGGTCACGCCTCTTTCATCGAGACACCTATGCTGTTTTTCTGTAGACACACCTCCTAACCCACACAGCCTGTTTTCATGGTTATGGGCTACGCCTACAGATTTTCTGTGCCTACACAGTGTCAAATGTACACCTGCATCTCTGGGTGCAAAAGGTTAGTTCAATGCCATATTCTATTTTTGTTTCAAGTCATGTGAGACTTAGTTAGTTAAGTCAGTTTGCAGCCAGATGCCAAGCAGAGAGGGTCTCTGTTGACTCCCGCGCAGTGTTATAAAATGGGCTAAAATAAACCTTTGATCAAAGTAATACAAGTCTTGCTAGTTATTTAATGACTTGAAAAGAAGCCCTGAGTTAGAAAATGAAGCAGCAACAAGTTAGATGATCCAACGAAGATAGAAAGAAGTAAAGTAAGAACCTAGACGTTCACATCATGGCTAAAGTGGAGAGGAAAAAGATAGAAAAGAAGTCTCTATTAAGTAAACGACTGTCTATCTATCTATCTATCTATCTATCGTCTCTACTCTCTCTATCACCTGTAGACTTTATCACTCTTGTGTATATACCCAACAAGGTATATGAGTACATAACATATGGATAGTATGAATAAGAATATTTATTTAGACAAATTTAGCTTAGTCAGTAGAGCATCTGCCTCGGAACCACAAAGTTCCAGGTTCAATACTGGTCCTCGCCAACTCAGCGCATGAGTAGCACCACTTAGATTTCTTTGGTAAAGTGAGGAGCTGATGGTAGGTGTCGTGCTCCACCTCAGATGCAAAACAATCTCCCTGGTCTAGTGCTAGTGAAAGGGGGATAGACTCCCTTGCTGTCTGGTTGATACTGACAAAAGGCCACTCTGTCTATTTTACTTTATTATAGGTAAATAGTAGGGCAGACTGGACTCTTTAATATTGGTATGGCAACTCATTTTGGAGAAGGAAAATTCTGAATTGAAACCAATTTTATTCTGCTTTAAAAAAATTGAGCATCCTGCTCATAGTGGAGGGGTTAGGTAAATACAAACTTAATTTTGTTGGACAGTTGAATACTTTAAATATATGCTCCTACATTTGGGGCGCTGGTGGTTGTCGTCAGTGATGTAATCCGCAGGGTTCATTGGGAAGTTTCGGGTCTTCCAACATCAGACTTCCCTCGCCCTGCTGACCCTATCAGAGGTGATCAAACTCTGGTACAACCACCAACCATAGCCACTAAAAGACGTTTGACAATGAAAAAAAAATTTTTTTTTTTTTTGACAGTTGAAATAAATGATGGATGATGGTTTGAAATTAGGATTGGATTTACTGAAATATTTTATATTATTTCTTTACAGATGAATTCTTAAATAAGTTTAAAAAATTTTTATTTTATTTTTTTGTTTTTCAGGTTCTACATTTAATGAACAAACTGCATTTACCAATTCCTTTTGGAAATATAACACCAGCTCCACCAATTGTAAGGATTTTGAAAATATTTTCATTATTTCTTGTTTCCATTTTTATATAAACAATATCAACGATGAATATGTTCATTCCTAAAAGAAAATTTCTATAAAAAGTTAATTATCCTTTTTCTAAACTAAAGATTTTTCTTATTTCGAGTTAAAAATTATACAACCAAAATGAATATTATTAGGTGTTATTTATTACCAAACTCTTGAAATTTTTAATTATCTAGACTTTAAAAACATCCAGGAACCTATTAAGTTCCTGTTCCAAAAGCAATCCATGGTGATATTGGTGCTTCTATTTAGGAAGGAGTGAAGGATTCTAATTAACATTTCATAGTCAACAGCAATCCCTGATGATATGGGTGCTTCTATTTAGGAAGGAGTGAAGGGTTCTAATTAGCACTTCATAATTAACAGTGGTCCATGATGATATTGATGCTTCTATTTAGGAAGGAGTGAATCAGTTAAGCTCTCCAATTTTTTTTTTTTTTTTTAAAGTAATGTGGTTTAAGTAATGGTATTTTTCAATGATGATCTTAGCTCTTGTGAAAGTTTGGGTGCCAGGGTCAGAGTTCTTCTTCACTTTTTGTTTTAAATCATCATAATCAGCAGCTGATGGGCATCTACTTGTGGGTCTTGCTTCAAGAAATGTGAGTCACTGACCATAAAACACTTAGTAAACCAGTAAATCCAAATTTTATATCTTGTAGATAAATTTGAGTTGAATGTTTAAATGTTTTTGTATCTTTAATGAGTAAGAATTGATGGCATTTTGTTGGTTGTTTTGTTTTTTAAACAGCCACACGATGAAGAAGCAAGAAATTTGGATATTTTGCAAATGGAGGATATTTCATCTCAGGAAGAATCAGAATTGGAATCAGATGATGAACAAAGGTAAGATTTCTTTTTTCTCTCTCTGTCTCTCTCTTCTTTTCTCACTCACTCTCTCTTTGCTCTCTCTTTCCTCACTCTCTTTCTCTCTTTCCTCATCTCTCTATCTCTCTTTCTCTTTGCTCTCTCTCTCTCTCCCTCTTTTCAACTCTCTCTATCTCTTTCCTCTTTCCCCACTCTCTCTTTCTCTCTTCCCTTTCCTCACTTTCTCTCTATTTCCCCTTTCATCAGTTATTGTTACTCTTTCTGTCTCGTTTCTTTTCTTCACTCTCTCTCTCCTTCTTTTCCCTTTCCTCTCTCTCTTCAACTTCCTAACTCTCTGTTTCTTTCTCACTCTCTTTCCCTCTCTCACTTACCAATCTAATTCATACTCTCATTCACTCACTGGTGAAAAATCTCTAGCAAAGAATCCACTCTGTCTTCAATATAAACATTATTCTGTATTCTCACTTGTGTGAACGGAATCGACAGCAATCAAACCAAACAGCAGCAAAAGGACATAAAACAATTAGATAAAAATAATTAAAGACAAAACTGAAGACCGTAACAATTTATGTATTGTTGACAAATACGTACATTTAAGGAGAAATAACAAAAAAAAAAAAGGATTGTCTTATGTATGTAGGTAGTAATTTCTACCTAGTTTGTGGTCAGTTAATATTAGAGGATATGTGTGTGGGGGAAAGAGGGGGTTATTTCCTATAACTCCAACCTAAAAAAAGGGGAACCACTCTGATTGACTGAAAAATTATTTATTTATTTATTGATCTACTAGGAAAAAAGAAGACGGGGTTAGGGTTTAGGGTTAGTTTAATGGGAAAATAATGGGTAGATTAATTAACAGATAAAATTCATTCAGAGTGGTTCCCCTTTTTAGGTTGGAGTTATAGGGAATAATCAACAGAGGGTTGCCTTCGATGAAGATAGAATAACCATTGTATTATTGTTCATTTGAATTATTATGTTGTTTCTAAATGTTGTTGCATTTTAATCCTTTCTTAGAAATGTGAAAACAACGGGACCATCATTGAAGCGGCCGCAAAAACAGAAAGTGAAAAGAGATTGGAAAAAACTGAAACTGAATTTGGCCGAGACGACAAAGTTGCCGACTTCATCATTACCTGCGTATTCAGCGAGCGATGTGTTTGAAGCAAATCCTCTTCAATCCAAGAAGATCCTTTTTAAACTCCCAGAAGCAGTGCCGGAAACGGCAGAAGAGACGCAAGTTCCGGTCAGGGCACCTGCCAACGTGGATACAAGTGAAATTGGTAATACTGATTATTTACTATCTTTTCTAATTCAGATTCTGTTTGCCGTTGTTGGGACTGTCTGTATCCCCTATAGAGGGGTAAGAATCCCCCTACAGGTTGTCCTGGGAATGACTAAAAACTTTGTATAAAAATATATTAACACAAGGACTCTGATTACCACTTGTCATTATTGAAGAATAATTAAAGTTCCAATTACCTTCGAACTGGGAAGACAAGGCAACAAACGGTTGTAACTTAAATACAAACCCAAATGTCCAAAGTCCACTGCAGAATGACAGGATATATATAAGACTCCACAATGTCATTCAAATCAAGCAGTCAATCAGAACTCAAGGAATGGAATGACCGAAATCATCCAAATTCATGAATGGGTCATTCTTGATTTCTATATATACCAACAGTCTTGGACACTGCTTAAGTTGTACTTAGCTGCTGTTATTCAAACCAACAGTAGACTTACTGACTTCATTTTTTTTTATATACGAAGGTAATTGGGCACCTCACGTAGTGTAATGGTTTTGCAAGTTTGATTCACAGATCATTTTTAGTGAGTTAGATTCTCATTGGGCGCCCCATACTTCTGGCCTTTGACAATATACAATAAACGTTTCTGTGATTTCTAAATATTTTGGACACCTTACCTTTGGGATTATCCTTGTATATATATATATATATATATATATATAGAGAACCTACTCAAGTTTCGCTAAGCTCTTCAGGGTTAAATCATTAAAGATTATCATTAATTTATTGCAACTTTTTACTTTTAGTTTATTGAATAATTTTTAAAAATTTTTAAAAAATCAACTATTTGCTGGGCACCATTTACCAATAGTTTGGTATATTATATATATATATATATATATATATATATATATATTAAGGTAACAATGGTGTTGCTTGTTAACCTGTAATTTAATTACAAATTACAGGTTAACAAACAACACCATTGTTACCTTATTATATTTTTTCTTTACACCTGCATTGTGATAGCCTTCAAAATCAACCTCCAAACCAATATATACACAATGCTTCAAGCAAATTATAAAAATTCTCTTATATATATATATATATATATATCTTATTTTATTTTATTATGACACAAAAATTTAATGATCACTAAGATCATATTAAAAAACAAACAAATAAATTACCAATAGAAATACATGTATTTCACTAAATTAAAAAACAAAATTTTAATCTTAACGTTTCTTTGCACAAATCAATTATTTATGAAATTAAAATTCCCTTTTTCACATATCACCCCCCCCCCCAATATTCTCTAACCAACCATCATACAAACATCACTTTTTCTCCAGCTGTGGAGCATCTCTCAAATAATTAAAAATTTAAAAAATTATTTTTTCAAACACTTCAAAATTCTCTGTATTTTGACCGTTTTAACTTCAAATATCAAACATTTTACTCTAATGAAAGCAGTTATTCTTTGTATGCTTAAAGATTTTATAATGTTCTATTATTATTATTTTATTTTATATTTAAAATAATAATAAATAGAATACATGTGTACATGAACAAACTCCTGGTCGAAACACGTGTTAGTAACTCATTAAATCTATATTATCCATTCAACATTTTCTTTCCTTTATTTATTTATCCTTTCAACATATGGTCAGATTCATTTCCATTTTCAACTTGCATATATATATATATATATATATATATTTTTTTTTCTGTTGTAGATATTACCCCAACAGATGATCCTGTTTCAACAGGATTTGGGAAGATAGCTCCAGTGGAAAAGGTAAAAGGGATTACATATTTCTTTCTCTCCATTTTCTTTTGTGATTCCTTCAATTGTGAATAAAGGATTTTTATATTAATACTTCTGTTTCTTAATCATCTGATTGTTATCATCTTGCAACATCCTTTGGTTAAAAATAAAACCGTCCAAATTGTCCAAAAATGCAAATCCTGATTATCTGGTGTTGCTTATCCGCTGAATTCTTATCACTCTCGTCACCTCAGTTAAATAATGGTACCTTTCTGATTTTATCATAAAGAAAGGGAAGAAATAGGACATACTACACAGAAAAAATATAACAAGAAAGAAAGAGAGCAGAAGAGAGAGAGAGGGGGTGAGAATGCAAAAACATTAACACTAATCTGTTTCAATCGATGGTGAAAAGAAGGAAAGAAAGAAAAAAAGAGTGGGTGAGAGTGAAATCAAGATTCTTATATATTTTTACATATTGAACTATTTTTTCAATAGCTCTTAAGTAAGCATATCAAATGTTGTAATAATTAAATTATTATATTGTAGTAATCCATAGGTCCTGCTAGTTTTTCTTATTTCTCATTATTTCTTTGTCATTTTTAAAAATCTTTTCAGGCTTCATTATCAACGGATGAATCCGAATCCCAACAATCAAAATCTTTCCAGTTTGTTTCGGCAGATGAACTAAAACAAGGACGCATCTCATCAAAAGGTTTTCTTTTCTGTTCACTTTTTTTTTTTGTTATATGCGTCATTCCATGTCAAATCATCCAGGCCATGTCACTCACTCCCTTTCATTTTTCTGAAATTTTTGTCATGGCTGCAGTAATTACAATTATCTAAAAACAATCAGATATATATATATATATATATATATATATATATATATATACCTAAAATTTTATTAAAATCAGATCATTATTTGAATATTCTCCTTAATGACAGTGAATAGAACCAGAAATTTACGTGAGTTAAAATTTGTTTTTAAAAAAAGTTTGTTTTGAAAGTTTATTTTAATTTTTTATACTAAACTTTCAATTTACAAAGCTCAAAAATCTACTTAAAATTTATCAAACATATTTTTAGGGAGGGAAAACATAAGTTAATTGTTTGATTTCTAAAAAAATAAATAAAATTGATGTCATATTTTAAAACAGATTTTTAAAAAATTTGTTTAAATTTGTTTTGTAAAAACAGATTTTTCGACAAAATTCCAGATTGCTTGTCAAGAACCATTTATATCTCTTAGCTTTTAAATTGTCGAAATAATATTATCCTGTGATTTTTTTTTTTTTCAACAATATATCTTGAGCTCAATGGGTGACCCAACGAGTCAGGTCTTTTCTAGTATATATATATATATATATATATATATATATAAAAGTTTAAATGTATCTGAATTAATACAAATTGTCACAAGATTTATTGATTGCTTTCTTTTCTTTTTTTTAAATTCTCCGCAGAAATGAAAGAATTGTCTGTATTTAAGAATTATTCAGCTGGTGAACCATCCAGTCGACTTTACATCAAAAATTTATCCAAACATGTTTCTGAAGAAGTAAGTAAAAATAAATTCTTTTTCTTTTCATTTTGACTTTTTTTCTTTCTTTTCTTTTTCCTCCTTTTTTTTCTTTGATTTTTCCACTTTCATTTTTACTTTATTTTTTCCCAATTTTTTCGTTGTTTTTTTTTTTTCACTAATTTTTGTTTTTGTTTTACCTTGTACTCCTTACCCCCCCACCCCCACCACTTTTCATCTCTTGAATTACTCTTTTTCTCCCTCTCCTCCCCCCTATTTTTGAAAATCTTTTTAT
>CM042155.1:52647675-52652675 GCA_023376005.1 Doryteuthis pealeii
TATTATGACTCTATATACTTTTGCAGGTTTTATATTCGTCTTATGCAAGAAGGACGTATTCGCGGTCAAGCATTTGTCACTCTCCCCAGTGAAGAAGTTGCCTCAGTTGCCCTTGAAGATACAAATGGATTTCTTTTATATCATCGACCAATGGTGGTTGTATCCTTTGCAATATGCTCTCAACAAAAAAAAAAATCTTTATTTCAGATTTTCTATTTAAAAAGAAATTTCCTTTCATTTCTTTTGGGGGCTGTTAAACCTGTTAAACTCCACTTTAAAAAAATTGACCTTGTGTTACATCCTGCTCGTGCAGAAGGGCTGGGTAAATTCATATACCACCTGAGGTGCCTAAAGTCACCTTCAGTAGCAGGAGTTCAAATCCTTGATTAGGCTGTTTGCATTTCACATGGTGAAAGGTGTAAATCCAAATATTCTCCCTTCAGCTTTGGGTAAAATATTAGTGTCAGACCGGTCTAGGAAATAGGAAAACTCTGAATTCAAACCTGTTCAACCCCACTTAAAAAAAACTTGATCTTGTGTCACATCCTACTTGTGCAGAGGGGTTGGGTAAATACTATAAAAACATTCTGCAAGTGATGGGGCGGCATTTTTTTCTCACATAAAGAGGAATCCAATGACAGTCCTTGTTTCACTTCAGATAATATTTTGAAAGTTATCTCCCTTGAATTTAATGGATGCAATTTTAAGTGAGAAGATTTCAGGTGTTTTTTCAAATCTTTCAGTTTTTTCCAAGAATTACAGCACCTCCCCCTTTTCTTAAACTTTTATAAAAAAAAATTGTAAATTGTCACTTATTCTGATTTTTTTTCCTTCAGAGCCTAAACTTCATATTAAAAAATTGTCTATGAATTTCTTAATTATAATAATGAAATAAATCATGTTAAAAAAGCATATCTTCAAGAGAGAAAAACAGCAAAAATGCACCATTCTGACAGATACAGATTTTAATTTGTAAAATTCTCCTGTGTTAAAGACTATAAAACAAATAATTTTTACATGGATTTTAAAAAAAAAATCCTTCCTCTTCATAATACAGCAAACATTTTGTTAAGTTTTATTCATTTTTTCTGAGTTTTTGTTGAATCATAATTCATGATTTTTTTTTTAAGACCCCCCCCAAAAAAAAAACCCCTAAAATTTTAGCAACCGAAGTTGATTTTTAAAACAGTAAATTCCATTTATTTCAAAATTTAAACTTTTTGCTTAATGATTTCTTTTGTTTAAATATTTGTTTTCCTTAATTTTTTTTCCAGCAATTTGCACGCTCTGCAAAACAAAAAGACGAAAATAAAAAATAAAATGTTACATATTTTTTACTACAAAGTGTTATTCATTTTTTTATTTGGTAATATGAACATTAGCTACATAAATGAGAATAACCTCCCCTTGTTTTTTTTTTCACTTTGAGGAAGCCATTATGTTTTGGTCGGCCATTTTCATTTCACCATAAATCTACAAATTTGTTTGAATCAATACAATTGAATGTTTTAACACGAAAATATCATAAAATGTGTTCTTAATAACAATTAAGTTCATTTCAAATGTTGTGCAAGCACAATTAAGAACACATTTTATGATATTTTTGTGTTAAAACATTTAGTTGTATTGATTCAAACCAATTTGTAGATTTAGGGTGAAATGAAAATGGCCGACTAAATCATATGGCTTCCTCAAAGTGAAAAAAAACAAGAGGAGGTTACCCATTTATGTAGCTAATGTTCAGATTACCTTTTTATTTTGGTTCCAGGCGGTTTCTGCTAACTTCTGGTTTATTCGTCAGAGGATGATTTGGTCTTTCTTCTTACTTTTAACTTCTTCAAAGTTCTGGTGTCTTCAGATATGCCAAGGTTGTCATAGTTTTTAGAGACAAACTCAAGGCATATAGTTTTTGTGATCACATTTTATTAAACTTTAAATTTCTTAACCGTGCCAAAGCTGAGCTGTCTTTACATCATAAGGTCTAATGGCTGACTGAGTAACTAAGTCTTCTCTGACTATCTATTCCCACCATTTCTTTGTAACCAGAAATTGAAGGTTAAGCTAAGGTTATTGCATGTCAATCACTCTAACAATTCAGATTTGAATTCAACAACACCTGAACTCAAATCTGTTTTTTAACTGTCCAAAAGCGAAGGTATGCCCAATATATAACAATACTAGAAGTGGCTACCCAACATTGCCTGGGTAGTGGGGGAGGTAAAAAAGTTAATCTTGCAGATCCATTCTTACTGAATCACAAGTTGGATCCTCAAAGGATGGCCCATTAAAATAACTATGTAAAAAAAACAACAATATTGCGTTGATCCAGCTTCTCTTATTCTGCACACAGGATTCAGTTTACTTATAGCAACTGCTATTAAGTGGTCACCCAACTAAGTATTGACCAAGCTTATTGTTGCTTAACTTTAGAGATCTGAGGGAAATCAATCTTTTCACCATTTTTATAGAATTGTTTAATGTTTAAAAAATGGTTGAAGAATAGTTGGAGAATGTTTAAAGAAATGTTGCACCTCCTGTGTCTGCCAATAGCTACTAGGTGGCATGGCCAGCAGTATTATAAAAGAAAATACAGCAAAGTCAAAATCTCTCTCTTAGTACTTTCTGCCTCAACAAGCAAGACAGGCATCTCTCTGTCCACCAATTAAACATGGGGGTTTTGAACTCCAGTAGCATTGTGTTACATGACACTTGAAAAGAAAAATTCATGTCTACTAGTTAAAATATCAACCCCCCCCCAAAAAAAAAAAAATTCTATGTTGTTATCATTTAAATATCATTTTTTAATTATCTTTACTAATATAAATCAAACCTTCGTTATTTTTACTGAAAAACCAAGATCTGGTGATAGTGAATGTTTATATATATTTATTTTGTTGTTGTTTTATTTTCGAGGTTTCCTCCAGACGTATACATACACACAACTGCCCTTTATATATGTACTAGCAGCGGCTACCCGGCGTTACCTGAGTAGAGGGGCATTTTTTAAAAGTTAGTCCCGCAGATCCATTATTACTGAATCGTGAATTGAATCCTTGTGGGATGCCCCATTTAAACCCCTATGTAAAAAAAATAGACCTTGCATTGATCCAGCTACTCTGAAAAGAAATGTTAATGTCTACTATCTAAAATATTAAATGAAAAAAAAAAAAAAAGAAATCCATAGTGTTATCATTTAAATTTTATTTTTTAATTATCTTCACGAATATAAATCAGATCTTTATTATTTTTGCTCAAAAACCAAACCCTGGTGATATTTAATGTGTATATATATTTACTTTGTCGTTAATTGTTTTATTTTCGAAGTTTCCTCTGGACATACATATCCACACAACTGCTCTTTATATATGTATAGATAGAAGTTTCCTCTGGACATACATATCCACACAACTGCTCTTTATATATGTATAGATAGAAGAGTGGAAATATATCACATCTTAATTGTTTTGCCTTTGTAAGAGCAATATTCTTTCTACTGGATCTGACCTCCAGGATTTCCAGGTAAACTCCAATGAGGCTTTTATCCTCTTGGTTTATTAGTTAATCAGTATCCAGAGTTATTTCACTCTTGCTTTAAATTTACAGTGAAGCTGGGCTCAAGGATTGAACTCAGACTTCCAAGTGGACTCTCAACTAGAAATTCTAAAACTAACAACTTTATCCTGTAGGCCATTGTTGTAGGGGACAATTATACGACTACTTTTAAGTCTTAAACTTAATGGCATTTAAAGAAATAACATCAGGTTTAAGATACTTAAAAATCACTTCTTACAGAGCAAATGGGATAATGGTGTAGAGGAGAGAGTGTTGATTTCATTAGAGCTTCTTGTTGAAGTTTACCTGGAAGTACTGAGTTCAAGTCTTGGGCTCAGGTTTAGTAGAAACAAAAAGTGATATTACAAAGACAAACCAACTGATATGAGAGATATCTATTGGGGATATGTGGTGTGATGGACAGAGTTGGAGGAAACCTGAGTTCAAATCCTGGATGAAGCTACAGTTCACAGAGTGTGAATACCCTAGAGAAAGGTATGAATTTAACTACTCTCCCTCCAGCTATGGGTAAATAATAGGAAAGACTGGGATCTTTAGCCTTGGTTAGGAAACCAGTCTTGGAGAAGGAAAAATCTGAATTCAAACCTGTTAAACTCCGTTTGGGGTGGTCACTACTAGAATAGGCTCAGTACTAATTAGTGATCTATTTCAATAATAATAACATCAATTAATATAAACAGCGGAGTGCAAAATGTGAATAAAACAAAAGGTTTTGGTTCAAAATTACCTGAAGATCGTCATTATGACAAAAACACCTAAAGTACGATAAGCGTTTATTTTATTTACAGGACGGGGGTGGGGGGTTACTGCTGTTTACCTATCAATTAATTCACCTGAGTATTTAACCTTTATAATATCACTTTTCTTCATCTTCTATACCCTTCTTCACAGGGTTTGAACCCAGGACTTCCAGATAGACTTCAACTAGAAGCTCTAACTAAACCAACACTCTATCCTCTTGGCCAATGGCCCATGGGCCCAAACAAGAAATAATTTTGAAGTATCTTAAACCTAATGTTATTTTTTTAAACAACATTAAGTTTAAGACTCTTAAAGAATAGTCAAATAATTATTCCCTGGCTTAATGGCTGACAGAATAAAGTTGTTGGTTTTAGAGCTTTTAACTGAAGTCCTAAGTTCAATCCTTAGGCGCAGGTTCACCAGAAAGAGAAGCAACCATTACAAGAGTGTAATGAACATCAACAATAAATTAACTTATATAATATGATAGATGTGGTGTAATGGTTAGTCATGGGAAATGGACTCATCACCCCGAGTTCAAATCCTGGATGTGAAAATTGCATTTTCACTTAGCGCTAATACCCTTGGGAAAGGTATGAATCCTACTCTCCCTCCAGCTATGGGTAAATAGTAGGGCAATCTGGGCTCTTTAACCTTAGTTAGGCAACCCGTCTAGGGGAAAGAAA
>CM042155.1:52655175-52662675 GCA_023376005.1 Doryteuthis pealeii
TATATATATATATATATATATATATTTCAATTGAATTATTATTATCTTATTATAATGGAGATTGTGTGTTTTTCTGTCTGTAACCGAAACTCTGTTACTACTCAAGTCACAATTCCCTTAGTTATTTACGTCACATTCTCCATGATTCTATTTCTATTTAAATCTCAATTAATAATAAAACTGTGTGACATTATTAATACTGTTGGCCTTACCTAGATACTAATAACATGCAATTGTATTTATATATACAACAAAATACCAGTTTTCAGTCTAAACGTAAAGCTAATTTGCATATTGATGTTAAAAAAAACTGATTTTAATAAAAATGTGATTGGTATTATTGATTTATAATTGTTTGGTTTTATCTTAATGAATATGAGTAAAAATCTCTTCAATAAATCCTAAAAGAAATTCATTAACAAGAAGAAATAATTGTAATTTTATTCTTTACTTCCTCTTTTAACTAAATAGTTAAATTAGGAAAATTTAGCATTGAAAAACGGAAGTGATGAAAGAGTAAGTTTCAGTTGTTCTATTTTCCGATTATACCCCCTCCGTTTCAAATCTTTTTATCTGAATTCTTAATTAGTTTCATTAGCCTTTCTGATTTAATCTAATATTTTATTACATTTAAACTTAAATACTTGCACCCGGAGGGTGCATATATTTGCTAGTATTTTAATATATATATATTTTTTTATAATTTTATTATATATATATATATATATATATATAATATATATATAATTTAAATTGAATTATTATATATATAATATTCAATATATATATATATATATATATATATAATTTAAATTGAATTATTATATATATATATATTCATATATATATATATATATATATATATATATATATATATATATATATATATATAATTTAAATTGAATTATTATATATATAATTCAATATATATATATATATATAATTAAATTGAATTATTATATATATAATATTCAATATATATATATATATATAATTAATTGAATTATTATATATATAATATTCAATATATATTTATATAATATATAATTTAAATTGAATTATTATATATATAATATTCAATATTATATATATATATATTAATTTAAATTGAATTTATATATATAATATTCAATATATATATATATATATATAATAATTGAATTTTATATATATAATATTCAATATATATATATATATATATATAATTTAAATTAATTATTATATATATAATATTCAATATATATATAATATATATAATTTAATTGAATTATTATATATATAATATCAATATATATATAATATATATAATTTAAATAATTATTATATATATAATATTTCAATATTATATATATATATATATAATTTAAATTTAATTATTATAATATAATATTCAATATATATATATATATATATATAATTTAAATTTAATTATTATATATATAATATTCAATATATATATATATATATATATAATATTTAATTTAATTATTATATATATAATATTCAATATTATATATATATAATATATAATTTAAAATTAATTATTATATTATTAATATTCAATATATATATATATATATATATATATATATATATATATATATATATAATTTAAATGAATTATTATATATATAATATTCATATAATATATATATATATATAATTAAATTGAATTATTATATAATAATATTCATATATATATATATATATATATATAATTTAATTGAATTATTATATATATAATATCATATATATATATATATAATTTAAATTGAATTATTATATATTAATATATATATATATATATATATATATATATAATTTAAATTGAATTATTATATATATAATATTCAATATATATATATATATATATATATATATATATATATTTATATAAATTTTAAATTGAATTATTATATATATATATATATATATATTTAGTATATATTCATAATTTAAATTGATTTATTATATATATATATATATATATATATATATATATATATATATATATTTGAGACTACGTAAAAGTGTATACATCATGAAAGAGGAAAATTTCTTAAAAGAAAGTTAGGGAACCCTTATAATTAGATATATAATCTAAATGATATTATTCTTTTTTCAATCAATTCTCATCGGAGAAATTCATTGATAGATGTTTGGACATAATATCGGAATTGTTATTGAAAAAGTAAATTTAAGGGGGGGTTCAAAAGTTACTGGTGCCACCACACGAAAGGTTGAGGCTTGAGGTATCAAAAAGAAGCACTTTGTGGAACAGTTTATATATCTATAATTTAAATTGATTTATTATATATACATATATATATCTTATTATAATGGAGATTGTGGGTTTGTCTGTCTGTAACCGAAACTATATTACTATACAAGTCACAATTCCTTTAGTTATTTACATCATATTCTCCATGATTTAATTTTTATTTAAACCTCAATTATTAATAAAATTGTTTTACATCATTAAGACTGTTGACCATATCTACATACTAATAACATGCAATTGTATTTATATATACAACAAAATAGAAGTTCACAGTGTGAATGGGAAGGCTAATTTGCATATTGATTTTTAAAAATTGATTTTAATAAATATATGCTTAGTATTATTGATTTCTAATTGTTTGGTTTTATCTTATTGAATATGAGCAAAAATCTCTTCAATAAATCTGAAAAGAAATCCCTTAACAAGAAGAAATAACTGTAATATTTTTTTTACTTCCTATTTTAACTAAACAGTTTAATTAGGAAAATTTACCAATGAAAGACGGGAGTAAGGGAAAATGATGGAAGAGTTAGTTTCAAAGTTGTTCTATTTTTCAATCATACCCCCTCTGTTCAAAATCTTTTTATCTACATTCTTATTCAGTTTCATTAGCCTTTCTAATTTAATATGATATTTTATTATAAAATTTAACTAAATTACTTGCACCCGGAGGGTGCATATATTTGCTAGTAATTTAAATAGAATTATTATTATATAAAATATTCAATATATATTTTATATATGTGACATTTTAGTTAATTAGCTAATTATTTATTACCTTCTCAGTTGAGCCAATTGATTTTTGGAGTCTGAGTTTTACTTCTACTTGACTAATTTCCATGATGAAGTGAAAGAGACAAGTTTACCCATTTACCCATAACCGCAGGGAGGAGAGATAATATATAGATTTATGGATTTCCCTCTGTCTCTGTCCAGTATTTGAATTTGGATCACAGAATACTATTGGTATTCTAATAATGAAATTTATTGAGTATAGTGCTCAGGTGCACCACAACTCATCAAAGTAGCACACAGAACAATGTACAAATGTCAGGAACATAAGCAGCATACAGTAATAACACACATGTATGAGTGCGTATGTGCATATGCATGTGGAGCGGGGTATCAGGTATAGTTTTGTCGAATTACAGGAAGCATGGAGGTTTTGAAAGATGCAGTGTTTCGGCAGCCAACAACGGATGCAGGCAGTTTATTTCATGCCTCAGCAACTCTGAGCAGGAAAAAATGTTTCCAAAAGTCATGTGACTTATGCTGTTTTCTGACTTTGTAGGCATGCTCACGTGTGTTAGAAACAGGGAGATCAAAAAGGTGCTCAAGGTTGCTGTTGGTAAGATAATTAATGACCTTATGAGCGTTTACCAAGTCAGTTGCCAGACGCCGGAGTTTTAACAAATCCATTCCCAGGGCAGCAAGACGTTCAGAATATGATAAATGCCTGATAGAGGGTATTCATTTGGTTGCATGTCTCGGTACACTTTCCAGGAGGTTATCATCTACCTGATATCTCCCCTCCATAAACACACAAACTTTTCATTTTTCTAACATTTGTACATTATTCTATGTACTATATATGCATCTTTGATGAGTTGTGGTGCACCTGAGCACTGCACATAATAATTTCCTTTTTATTATAATTCTAGCAAAAACATTCAACCTCCGGTTACAAGTATATAAGTTTTAATATAATTAGATATCATATTGAATTAGAAAGACTATTGAAATTAAATATGAACACAAAAAAGATTACACTTATTTTTAATTTATTCTAATTGATTTCAGTATAAAATTATACACAGGATTGCTTTTAATACGTTTGAGAATAAAACAATATTAGAAATCAATAACACCAAGTAATTATCTATTAAACACAGTTTTGTTAAAATCAGTGTGCAAATTATTCACACCATATACTATGTAAACATTTATTTCTTAATGGTATATAATACACATTGCAGGATTATTTTGAGGCAAATCTATTTCAGCGAGACTTTAATAAAGACATTGTTTAATAAATGAGATGTTAATTTAGATTGGATAATGATTATCTAATAACAATTGAGAATATAATGTAAATAACTGAGGGAATTGTGATGGTGGTGTAGTTTCGGTTACAGACAGACAATCTCCATAATAATAACAATATTCAAGTCATCAAAATCAGTAATCTTCATTTCTTTCTTTCATTTTCTCATCTCTCTCTTTCTTCCCTTCTTCTCTCTCATTTCTTCTCTATCTCTTTTTTTCTTTCTCTCCCTCTTTCTTTCTCTCTCTCTTTTCTTTCAATTCCTTACTTTCCTTTCTTATATTTGCTTTCTTTTTCTCTCTGATGTATAACATATTCTTTATTCATCTCTCTCTCTCTCTCTCTCTCTCTCTCTCCTATTTTTTGCTTTCTTTTACTTTCAGATGTGTAACATATTCTTTTTCTTCCTTTTCTTACAATCAAAACATAATCACACATTTTCTTTTTCTCTAAGGGCACAAAAATCAAAACAAACGCATTCATGTCTTTTTCTATTAATATTCAAGATGGTCTTGATACACCCCTTAATTTGGAACCTGTGCATATATTGAATATTTATTCTAATCAACTTAATTTACCTCATGTATAATCTTGAAGAAATTAAAACACGGATTCAGTGTATTGGGGTTACAATTCCATTTTCTATCAGTGAGTGTGTATGTGTGTATATATATATATATATATATATATATGAAAAAGTGAATGGAAGTGAATCCGACAGTATGAAATAAATATTTAAAAAAAAAACAAACAAATGATGTTATAATTCGCTGACAGAAATCTGTTTCAACCCTTTATTGAAGTGGTCTTCATCAAGAGCAAGGTGTGTGTGATAGAGAGACGGTTTAATCACACCGTCTCTCTTTCACACACATCTCGCTCTTGATGAAGACCACTTCAATAAAGGATCGAAACAGATTTCTGTCCGTGAATTATAACATCATGTGTCTGTTTTTTCTAAAAATATTTATTTCATATATATATATATTTTGTTACGTATAATTGATTATCTGCAATTAGAAACGAAATTCAAAAACCAAAATAGATTATACTAGAATGTTCTTAGGGCCCTGTGACGTCAGAGCTGAGGTGCATATCCTAGAAAATGACCCCAATCACTAAGTACATTAGAACAACATATCATCGAAAGGAAGGGGACATTTTGCTTAGTCACGTCACGTAGGCATTGGAAAAAGAAAGGGCCAAGTGGATAGACAGAGATGTGACATCACAACTTTTTTGGGGGGTAAGGAAGAAATTTTGATGACTGGGTAGTTTGACTTCAGACCCCTTCAAGGGCGGCCGCCAGCTATCTCCATGCGGTATAGAAGAAATTAGACCCAGAGTAGTCATCCACACAGATATGGGCCGAACCAAGAAATAAAGGAAGCTTACCGGACATAACCCCACGGAAATAGAAGGTGAACCAGCCAAAACAAAGCTAAGTGCTATACTCCGTCATGGAAATTCTCTATAACCTGTTCCCTTTATATTTTATCCAAGTTGTATATATGTATGTTTTCGAATTGACTACGACCTATGAACAAAAGCTATAACGAAGCCTATCTTGCCGTCTCATTCAAACCCCAACAGAGAGTGTCATAATAAATATCCCCCTAGAAGATTATATATATATATATATATATATATATATATGTGGACTTCCATTTTATCCTCCTGCCAAGCCTTGGAATATTGAATAAATTGATTTGTGAAATATATATATTATCTTGAGTTGTTCTTTTGCCAAATTGCATGTTGCACCTCTCATCTCTTCTTTGGTATCTCTGATGGAAACATAGCATGTCAATGTTGAAAACAATAGGCAAACGTAACAATATATATATATATATATATATAATCTTCATACAATGACTGCTATTTACACAGTAGCATTGCAACCAACAAAGCCTTCATCAGGTGATGACTCTGGGTTCAGGCATGGTTTCGGGGCCGAAGCATCATTACCACTAACCCAGAGCGCCCCAGCAGTATCTCACGATACCACCAGACTTTGTCGGTATGATGTCACAATATAGGACTGCCGTATCCACGCTGATGCGGTTAGAGCTTTCTCCTAGATCTTCTTTAAGCATTTCCTCTTGTCTGGTGGAGAAAGTCCAAGTTTAGACAAAAATCCCCGACATCCGACTTCAATGGGAATACATCTGTTATCCATCCGTTTCTGACACATTGTTCCCATAGGTCTTCATATTTTTCCAACTTCAGCTGATGGGCCCAATCAAGATTTTCTTCAAATGGAAAATCTTGATTGGGCCCATCATATATATATATATGATATCATATATATATATATATATATATATATATATATATATATATATTGAGAAAGTTTTAATTATTTATTTGTTGTTGAATCTAATACCAAAATTAGTCTTCACAAATCCTGTGTTAGTACTATTAGATATACAAACACTGATATTAGTAACATGAAGTGTTCTAACAATGCAAATTAAAAATTAATCATTTTTAGATAATCATATTTTCATCTAATACTCTGACATATTCCTCTACTCATTACTGTATGTTTCAATTTACATATAGCTCAAGTATTTCAGTTACAAGTTATATATATATATATATATATATATATATATATTTTATATTAATGATTGGAAGGCAATTACAATGCATATAAAATAAAAACAAAAAGATGTTTTTAGTCTTATCGATTTCAAAGTAAACTTTGTTTTCAGAAAACCGTCTCTGATGATAAAGTTTACTTTGAAATCGATAAGACAAAAAACATCTTTTTGTTTTTATTTTATATGCATTGTAATTGCCTTCTAATCATTAATATATAATAACATACCTAACAATGCTTCAAGCAAATTACCAATTACTGTTATATATATAAATTAAGCCTACTGGCTTTACTTTTTGTATTGAGCACTTTAGTATATTTAACTTAGGCAACTCTTGCAGTATTTTTTTCTTTTGGCCATTTTAATAGTATCATCTGATTATTTTCAGGTGCATATAATTTCGTCTTTTCATTTTTTTAATAATTTTTTTTCCTCCTGGCAAAAGTTTGTATTGTGTAATTAAAAAAAGTCAGGAATTTTTTTTATACTGTCAGAGTTTAGAAATAAAAATATATATTTGATATAAAGTAAATAGTGCAGATATATTTTGTGTACATATTTTGTTTTCA
>CM042155.1:52665175-52682675 GCA_023376005.1 Doryteuthis pealeii
ATAAACATTACTTAACAGTGTCCTGAAGATGGTACAATATACCGAAATGCTTAAGTATTGACACATAAAATTGTTTCCCTTAATCATAACATCCTGTGTTTGTTATATTTTAAAAACATTTTCTTCTCATACAATTTCCAGCTAACAGTTTCAATATTTTATTAGAAATGAATTACACTGTATGAGGTACAAGGTAGGGGTTAGACGGCTTTAGTTGTTCATAGATGAAAACTCCACAATTTATTAAGAAACTTTAGCTGGGACCCATCAAATCAAATACATGCATCCCAGGATGCACTAAGTCAAAAAGCTATCATCATCACTGCTTGTGTATACCTCACAAATCCAGACGAGAGACTAATTCAATCTTGGTGCTTCCTTCAATTGTATATTCAGGCAAAGTACAGAAATCACTTTCAGTTAAATCGAACTTAACGGACCTAAATTCTACCATTGTATGTCACCCCGCCGAAAGAAAAAATCTACAAAAAATCAGGGAATTAACTGAATTTAATGAAATTTTCAGTGTTGATATATTAATGAATAAAAGATATAATGCACCAGTATCTTTGAGAATCTGTGTTAGGCCTCAAATTTACATGGTTCAAAGTTAAATGACCTGAAAAAAATGTAAAAGTTTTTTAATAAAATACCTGGTGCATTATATCCATTAAGTTCGATTTAACCCCACTTTCTTATAGAGTTACCAAATAATTTGTTAATGGGTGTTTGAATATCCTGGGTTATTTAATGAAGAATTAAAAAGATTCTTTGTCAGTTTTAGAATTGATAGGAAGCAATAAAGAGTGTTCAATTTGTCAGAATTTTTGAGATGAGGCTTGATTATTTAGGTTACTCGGACTATTGTCCTCATCTTTATTTTTATGTACACAATGTTTCAGCCGATGTGTCCTCTGGCCTTCTTCAGGTGTTTTGTGTCAAAATAAAATAACAGAGAGAAGATATTTATATCAGGTGAGTATTCTATTTTATGGCGTGAGTATGTGGCGCTGTAAGTGTGTGTATTGAAAGGAAACATTGTGCATTTTTTTTAGGTATGTGGTTGTGTATGAATTTTTTCTGTTGCGATAAACGACAGCGGAAGTGAAACTCAAAGTTGTGTGTGTGTGTGTGTGTATGGTAAGAGGTATATATATATATATATATATATATATATATATATATATATAGTTTAGAAAAAACAATAAAATTAAGTCAAAGATTGACTTACATATAGCCGACGCTAAAGTGTTTTCGGTTTTAATAAAAACCATCAACAGGGCTTAATATAATGATATAAATTCATATAAAAGGTATGATGTAAAAGTAAGCAAAAAGTTTGTGAGCCTCAACTCTGCAACCGAAATTTGACTTAATTTTGTTGTTTTTTCTAAACTATATATATATATATATATATATATATATATATATTTATTTGTTGAATTTTTAAATATAATTGTTTTCCATAAGCAACTACCCAGGTTTCTTATGGAAAAAAATTATATTTAAAAATTCAACAAATAAATAAATAAAGCTCCTACAAATTTGTGGTTGAGCACTGTGATTTCTTTGTTTCACCCCCACCCCAAATCTTTTAAATATGTATCTATCTATATATATATATATATATATATATATATATAAGTGAACTACTTTTGGATTATTTGGACTATTGTCCTCATTTTTATTATATTGTTATATACACAACATTTCAGCCAATGTGCTCTCTGACCTTCTTCGGGTGTCTATATATATTTGTCTAATATTAGGAAACAAATTGTGATCGTAGTAACTTAAAAGTCAAAATAAAATAACAGAGAGAAGATATTTATATCAGGTGAGTATTGAAGATTTTATAAATATGAGAATGCAATGAAAATATCAGCTGTGAAACATCATTAAGTTACATATTCACCAAAATGGCAGCATTTTTCAGTTTCCATCCACAAATTGAATAATAAAATCCAACAAAATCAGAAATAAAGAAGAATTTTCACACGATTCTTCTTTTTGTTTTTCTTTCTTTTTTTAAATAAGATTAGCGTGGAGACTTTTTATGCAAAAGGAATTTGCGCTCAAAGAATTTGATTAATAAGAAATAAAAATCAGTTTTTTTTGTTTTTTTTTATCAAGAAGAAAACTGATTTTTTTACTTAATCAATTAATTTCTTAAATATTTATAAAGTTTTTTTTTTTCCCTTTCAGTGCATCTATAGAATAATCGATCCATAGAACTTTGTGTGTATATATATATATTATATATATATATATATGAAATATTGTAAAAAATTGAAAAAAACATAAGTATAAACGAATAATTTAATAATAACACACACTGAAACACTGCAGCATAGGTAAAATAAATATTATTCATTTATAAACTTGTATTTTTTTTCAATTTTTTACCATATTACATACTGTTGGATTCACTTCCATTTTTTTCTTCATATATATATATATATATATATATATATATATATATATATATCTCCTTAGCCAATAGAACATAGTTATCACTCAATCTTTTTATACTAATTCTTAATTTTTAACCTTTTATGCTGATTTTTATTAACCCTGATACCAACTCCCATAATAAAAGACATTTGTACCAACATCCTTCAGTCAAAATTATCCTGATGAACCATTCAGGTGAAATCTAAGTAGGTATGTCTGACTCCTTTAGGTCCTTATAATTCTGACTCTATTTAGCGTATTGAGTACTTTCTACATATATAACTCTTTCTCTCTTTCTCTCTCTCTCTCTCTCTCTATATATATATATATTGATAATATATTTTGCTATATTTATAAGTAAAGAGTATCAATATCATTGATAGAGCATCTATATCTTATATTCTTCATTTGAACATAATTTTCAGATGCAATATTCTAACATTGCGCTGAAGATGGTAAAAAAAATAATAAATAGATAAATAAAATGTTAAGTATTAATATATTATGATTTATAAATAAGTACAGCCTCTGAATATATATATATATTTTTCATATTTTTACACACACATACACACACATGATTTATCAACCTATTGTATATATATATATATATATATATATATATATATATATATATTATCAACACCTATTGGGTGAGCGTATGAGTTGGATGAAAACTATACACAGCATCCCTTGCATATGAAGCAACAATATTTCAAATTATAAATAATACAATTGTAGTTTTATTGGAGACAAAGAGAGCAGACATCTTCTTTGTCACAAAGTGTTTCACCAATGCATAAAATCCACGGTTGATAGGTGAGATATGAACCTTAACACATATAAAGACAGTATTCTTTAAATCATATTCTATATAAAGTTTTTAAGATATATATATATATATATATATATATATATATATATTTTTTTTTTTAAAGATATATATTAATTAATACATATATTAATTATATATATAGTAATTAATAAGTTTTTAAGATATATATTAATTAATACATATATTAATTATATATATAGTAATTAATAAGTTTTTAGATATATATTAATTAATATATATATATATATATATATATATATATATATATATATTTGGATCAATGATTGGTTACATAGATCTATGGATTGACTATTTTGTAGAAGCACTTTCATTTTTTTTTTGACAACATAAAAAAATGTTTTTGAGATTATGTGGAGAGTGTTATGTGGGGAGGCCATCAAATAATGTTTTTTTTTTTTTTTAAAGAAACAGTGAAACTGCTCTTAGGGTTTATTTCATTTTTTTTTCTTTTTACTAGCTTATTCCTTAAAAACAACCAAAAGATATCCTTCATTATTCCTAAGGAGATTTAAAAAAATTCTTTAAAGGGTTACAGGATCTGCTAACGTGATGGCTATTGTTTAGAAAGTAGCTGACTTTCTAGTTTGGAGCAATTAAACAAAAACGTTTTTGCATTTACATAAAGAAAAAAAAATGTATTTGTTTTCTTTCGTCTGTGTTGTTAAAACTTTAAGAAATATAAAGACATGATAACAAAAAAAAACAAAAAAGAAAACAACAAAAAAAAACAATCTGATATTTTTCTTCACAAAAAGCATCAAGAGGGTCTGACTTTTTTTTTTAAATGCTTGTCCACATATTTTTTAAAAATGCCATCCTTACAGAAGGGTTTTTTCGACAATAAAATTAAAGACAGATTTAATTTATTTACAACAGATATTCTGTAACCATTCAAATAAAAAATAAAATAAGTTCTTTTCTTGTCGAATAGAGGATTTTTTTTTTAAAAACTTCACAACATAATTTTAGCGCCTACTTTCAGGTCTTTGAGAGAATTCAGATTCTGTTCTTGTGAATCTGGGAAAAAACGGTGAATTACATGAGATCATGTTTTATCCAAGTGAGGGTGACATTCAGGTGGGCATCTTTTCGTGCTGGATTTGAAAATAGCAAGCCTGGAAAAAAAAATGAAATTGAATAAAATACAAGAAAGAAATGACGTGCAGGAAATGAAAAAGAAAGAAATGATGTGCAGGAAACGAAAGAAAGAAATGGTGTGCAGGAAACGAAAGAAGGAAATGAAATGCAGGAAATGAAAGAAAGAAATGATATGCAGGAAACACTAAAAAAAAGAAGAGAGAAACTGAAATATTTGACACACAAAAATGAAATAATCCTTTGTTGTTTGTCTTTGGAGCATAAAATAATCTCAAGTCTCAATACAAACAAAATTTGGTTGGATTTTACTGCATGTTAACCCTTGTTGGGTTATTTTATTCTAAAAACATTCATCAGAGTCACCTTTTCTTTTTCCATGTCAGTTTCACCGCTCGTAGGTAAAGGTTATCAATGGCTTCCAAATCACCAATAGCATGTACAGACATTTGACAAAAGTCGTATCTGTCCATCTTTGTAAGGGTATCACTGATAAGAGTCGAGCCAGAGAAAAAGAACAGGTGACTCTGATGAGTTTCGTATCTCAAGATGAGAAATGATTGTGTGAATAAAATGCTCAGAGAAAACTTGCCCCCCCCCCCCAAAAAAAAAACCAACAAAAAACAATAAAATAAAAATTAATGTGTGTCATTTTTTTGATCATTTCATCAAATTACCTTGAGTGTTGTGAACATGATACCCAACTCTCCGTATTCCAAATGTCGTTCCATCAAATCATCAATGAGGTGAATCTCAGCCCCAAGGTGCTGGATCTTGGATCGAACCACAACATATTGGAAGATCGGAAACAGATCATCCATGCACCAAATATAATCGTTACCAAGGGTGATTTGCACAGCCTGAAAAAAAAGAAAGGAAAAAAATAAACAAAATCCAAACATATCTCCAATACTAACATGATTCCCAAGCCTTTAAAAAAAAACTAAAAAAAAAACTTTGATTTGTCCATATTTAAACCTTTGATCAGTTTTGTGTAATTAGGTGGGGGTGGGGCTGGGATATGCGATCGATTACATCCCTTCCCAGATGTCACTGTTGGCTTTAACTTCGACTGTTACACCTGGAATAAGCAGCCAACATAGCAATTTTGGGGGAGAATTTCCATGATCTCCAATCAGCAATCGATACATTTCAGGGTTATTTCCTATAAGTCTAACATGATCAAAGGGGAAACACTCTTAACTGATAAATCATTTATTTATTTTCCCATTAAACTA
This sequence comes from Doryteuthis pealeii, assembly GCA_023376005.1. NCBI lineage: Eukaryota > Metazoa > Mollusca > Cephalopoda > Myopsida > Loliginidae > Doryteuthis > Doryteuthis pealeii. The sequence continues at coordinate 52,670,819 of CM042155.1, forward strand.
ACCCTAAACCCGAACCTTAACCCCGTCTTCTTTTTTCCTCATTCATCATTGGCAATTCAGTCTCGAAAAACTATGATAAAAGTTTTTGTGTGCCCCTGAGGTTGCAGCGCCTCCTGTGACTATGGAGTCCTATGTTTGAGAAACATTCTCGACCACAGATTTTGCATTTGTAGGTTGTCCTGTAGATGATGATGTTCCGATGCTTTGTTGCTGTTTACTTTCTTATGGACCTCTTAGCTTCATGATGTTGTATCAGGGTGAATTCTGACGTGTACAGGCCTCTATGGAGATTCTGCCGCCACCGAGGGCGTCTTTGAGCCAAATTTTCCCAGCTGGAAGGGACAATGCCAAAGCACCTGAAGATCATTTTTGGCAGACATCCTTGAATCGCATATAAATAAATAAGAATGGTTCCCCTTTGATCATGTTAGACTTATAAGAAATAACCACATTTCAGTTTTACACTTCCATACTTGGAATGAAAATCAATTAACAAAAAAATAAAAAAATTCAAATTGCTGAATTTCTTCCTACTGAAAAACAACCAATCATCGTCAACGAGGGAAGCCCTTAAAGAAGTGAGCAATTTCAAATACGTTGGCTAAGTAGTCACTGCAACGGGTCAAGGAGAAGAGGACATTGACGGATGCATTGGTGCCGCTCACTTTACTTTCTGTTGTCTTCATGTAAAGTTATGGTCCAGGCAGGAGATAAGAGTGCACACAAAAATATGTATCTACCAAGCTCGTTTGCCCCATCCTCATCTACAGCTGTGAAACTTGACCGATGAGGGCTCAGGACTTGCACAAACTTCGAGTGTTTGACCATTATTGTCTTTGCCACATCGTCCGTGTTTAATAATAATAATAATAATAATGTAATTTATTGTGTACAGTGCTCAGGTGCACCACAACTCATCAAAGTCTCATGTCAGGTACACAGAATAATGTTGTGCCAGGAACATGAACAGTTCACAGTAGTAATATGGATGTATGTGTGTGCATGTGTATGTGGAGAGTGGCATCAGGTATAGTGTTGGCGGACTACAGGAAGCATGGAGGCTTTGAAAGCCTCAGTGCTCCGGCAGCCTACAACAGATGCAGGCAGTTTATTCCATGTCTCCGCAATTCTGAGCGTGAAAAAATGTTTCCGAAAGTCACGTGAACAGTGCTGTTTTCTGACTTTGTAGGCATGCCCACGTGTATTGGAGAGATGGAGATCAAAAAGGTGCTCCAGGTTGCTGTTGTTCAGATGATTAATGACCTTATGAGCATTTACCAGGTCAGTTGCCAGACGCCGAAGTTTCAATGAATCCATTCCCAGGGCTGCGAGACGTTCAGAGTATGGCAGATTCCTGGTGGAGGTACTCGCCTGGTTGCACGTCTCTGTACAGTTTCTAGGAGGTTAATATTCTGAGAAAGGTAGGGGTTCCAGACTGGTGATGCAAACTCCAAGTGTGGCCGTACCATAGCTTTGTACAGCTTCAAATAGATAGCCGGTGAGCGGCTGACAAAGGTCTTGCTGAGTGACGCCAGGACGCCCTCGGCCTTTTTGGCAATTTTGGAGATGTGTTTTGTCCAACGTAAATCATTGCTGACAGTAATACCCAGATCACGTTCGCAAGAAGATTCCTTGATATTAGTGTTGTGGAGGAGTATATGTATGATGGATTTTTCCTCCCAAAATGCATGGTGGTGCATTTGTCCACAGCCAGCTTCAGTTGCCAGTCAGTGATCCATTGTTGCACTGTGTCCAGGTCTGATTGTAGTAACGATCTGCAGCGTTCAGGATCTGTCTTTTTTATTTCAAGGTACAACTTGATGTCATCGGCATACTTCAGGACTATGGTATTCCTTAAGTTTAGCATCTATATCATTGATATACGCAACAAACAAAGGGGCCAAGAACTGAGCCCTGTGGTACCCCAGATGACATCTCATATGGTGAGGAGTGTTGCCCAAGAACTGTAACTACCTCTCTCCGGTTGAGTATGAAGGACTTTAACCAGTCAAAAAGATCATCCTTCACCCCCATTGCAGAGAGTTTTGCCAAAAGTCTTTTGTGCGGCACAGAGTTGAAGGCCTTGATAGTGGCAATTCATCTGTAACACCACTGTTCCAGCAAGATGCAGAATCTCCTCCCTCCAGCAGGATCTTCTTGCGAGATGTCTTCACTGGCTTGGTCATGCTCATTGTCAACAACCTGGTGACATCATCTGTGAATCCATCGACTCAGTATGAAATGTCAAGGGATTTAACTGAAAACCTGGCTCAAAATAGTCAAGCATGATGTCAAGCTGATCCTGGCCTCAGGCCTTTGTGGATTTCGTTGATGGAACCGCGAATGGCTGACTTCTCTCTGTTATTTTATTTGGACTTTTAAGTTACTACGATCGGGTTAGCTCAGTCGGTAGAGCGTTCGGCTAGAAACCACAAGGTTCCTAGTTTGATTCCGGTCCTCGCCAACTCAGCGTACGAGTAGCACAGGGAACTGTGCAGTAAAGTAAGGAGCTGATGGTAGGTGTGGCGCTCCACTTCAGATGCCAAAACAATCTCCTTGGTCTAGCGCTACTGAAAAGGGGATAGACTCCCTCGCTGATTGGCTGATACTGACTTTAGGCCGCCCCGACGACTTTACTTTTACTTTATATATAAACACCTGAAGAAGGCCAGAGAGCACATTGGCTGAAACGTGTATATAACAATAAAAATGAGGACAATAGTCCAAATAATCCAAAAGTAGTTCATATATATATATATATATATATATATATATATATATAAGTGAAATACTTTTGGATTATTCAGACTATTGTCTTCATTTTTATTGTTATATACACAACGTTTCAGCCAATGTGCTCTCTGGCCTTCTTCAGGTGTTTCTTGTTGAACTCAGGAACCTTCTCTTCGAACTCGGGAGCCTTCAAGAATCTTTGAACTGAATCCTTTATACTCATCTCTTCAATTGTGTTGGATCACCGCACATTGTCTGCCTTGATACAGTGAATTTGTCGGTGGAGCCAGCTAAACCCGACCCAGATTGAATTGTCATCACAGATAGAGATTTGAAGTAAATTATGTACAACACAGCCAAAATGATTATGTATGAACACATGGTGCGGACCAGTGTTTATGAAGAATTACACAATATGGTCATGGTGCTTATGCTTGATTACTGGGTGGGTCACAGCACTTTCGCATGAACACACCGTGTGGGCACAGCGCTCATGTAGGATTAAAGGGCATGGCTATGTTGCTGATTCATTATTACAGGGTGTGGTCACAGTGTTTACACATGATTACATAATATACCCACAGTGATTATGCATTTTATTCAATCTATCTAAAAATGTACGATTAAAAATGTGCAATTTTTGTGCAACATATTTTCCGAGATTTTTATATATCTAAGAATTATTACTAAAGATTGTTCTTTTTTGTTTAGGGAAAAAATCAGGAAATTTACGATTTTTTAATTTTTTACATCCTAATTATTGACTTAAAACTTTGATTATTTTCAACGCACATGACAAAAAAATATTAAAAAATGTCCACATTCTTTCAACTTGTTGATGTTCATTGTTCATTTTTTTAAGGCTACAAAAGAATAGGCACTGGCAAAATGAGCCTAAAATGCGTTTTTGACAAAATGACTTTAACCTCCCTACAGAAAATATTGAAATTTTCTGCACTTTATTCATTAATGACTTAATTTTATAATGAATAGGTTATCTTTAAAAAAAAATTGAAAAAATGTTTTTTCCCCTTTTTACATCAAAATTACTGGATTTTTACTCTTGGGTTTGGTTTGGTTTGTTTTACGGCATATCAACCTCTGTGGGTCATTTAATGCCAACAAAATTGTGAAATAAATTCATTCTTAATTGAAACGCATTTTTATTAGGGAAAAAATCAGGGAATTGACCATTTTTTATGAAATTTTCTGCACTTTATTAATTAATGACTTAATTTTATAATGAATAGGTTATCTTTAAAAAAAAAATTGAAAAAATGTTTTTTTCCCCTTTTTACATCAAAATAACTGGATTTTTATTCTTGGATTTGGTTTGGTTTGTTTTATGGCATATCAACCTCAATGGGTCATTTAATGCTGACAGTTTTGAAATAAACTCAGTACAATCAGACCCTCCACATTAGAATTAAAGAACACATCCACATACGTGCATCCTCATTCCATAAACATTTAATCAAATGCAAAAATAAGGACAATAATTTCTCCATTAAAATAGAGACAATAATATGCAATATTGGCAATCTCAGAATTAGAGAAGGTTTATTAATAGCTATGTTACAACCTCGCATAAACAGTAGGTTAGAATTAAACACTGAATATATAATTAGTTAGCATACACATTCCAGAAATACACACACACACACATATATATATATATATATATATATATATATATATATATAAAATCAGTTATCTCCTTTTAACTTAGTATCTGCATTATTCGGACTATTGTCTCTCATCTTCATTGTTATCTGTACAATTTTCAGCCAATGTGCCCCAGGCCTTCTTCAAGTATTTCTTGTTGGACTCGGGAAACTTCTTGGACTCAGAAACCTTCTTGTCGTAATCAGGAGCCATCATGGAACTTTGAATCTAACCCTTTATTCAGTCCACGGGGGTATCCTGTTCTCATTCTGCTAACCATAGCTGGGGTAGAGGCATTAAACTGTGTTAATTATTATTCTGTTACTGCTGCCCCTGGCCAGGATTGAACCTGCAGTCAAGAGATGTCACTTAACCTAACTCCTTTATCCTCTAGGCCACATGTCCAATGAAGATGAGGACAAAAGTCTGAATAATGCAGATAATACTAATCATCAAGCCTCATCTCAAAAATTCAGAGAAATCCTTTTAACTTGTTGTGTAGCCACAGTGATTAGGCAAGATTACACAAAATGATAACAACAAAGAAAGAAAACCAAAAAACTTGCAAAATCAAAATGAATCTTCCCAAAATTATCAACACAAACAAGTGATGATTATTTAAGAAATCCCTTTGTAGCTTGGATTATTTGACTTGTCCTCATCTTTATTATATATATATATATATATATATATAATATGAGAAAAATGAGTAAAGAAAAGAAATGTAAATGGATAAATGAATTTAATCGATATCACATTAATCGATATCACTTACACATGTGTTTCGGTCAGTTTATGTGTGTGAAAATATTTTGCACACATAGAAGAATCGACCTTCATCTTCTATGTGTGCGAAATATTTTCACACACATAAACTGACCGAAACACATGTGTAAGTGATATCGATTAATGTGATATCGATTAAATTCATTTTATCCATTTACATTTCTTTTCTTTACTCATTTCTCCTCATATTGTCGGATTCAATTCCTTTTCCATTTTTCCATATATATAATATATATTATATATATATACACACACGCAACATTTTGACCAATATGCCCTCCGGCCTTCTTCAGGTGTTTCTAGTCGAACTCACAGACCTTCTTGTAAAACTTGGGAGCCTCCATGGAACTTTGAACCAAACTCTTTATTCAATCTATGGGGATAGACTGTTCTCATTCTGTTAACCATGACCAGGTACAAGTGTTAAGCTGTGTTAATTATTCTATGTTACTATTGCCCTTGGCCAGGATTGAACCTGCAACCCAGAGATGACTGTCACTTAGAACTGTATTCCCTCAACACCTATATCTGTTGCACCATGTGTTTATTTGGAGTTAACATTGAATCAATTTTTACATGTAAATATACTTGTCAAGTTTAAAGAAATCTCTACATACATAAGAGGCAGTTGGCGTGTATGCTTGGTTACTGACAGTTTCTCACTTATGCGGTTATTAAAAACAACTTGGATTCCCAAAAAGATAAATTAATTCTAGACAGTGAAGACGACATTAAAATGTTTTGGTTTTTATCAAACCTTCATCAGGACATTAGGATGGAAAAAGTGTTGTCTGAACAGCGATGGAAATCTTTTCAAAATAAAATGGGAGATAAGATGGCGTATATATATATATATATATATATATATATATATTTACCAACCCCTCTGCATGAGCACGATGTGACACAAGATCAATTTCTTAAGCAGATTTCAACAGGTTTGAATTCAGAGTTTTCCTTCTCCTAGACTGGTTACCTAGCCATGATTAAAGAGCCAGTCTGCCCTGCTATTTGCCCATAACTGGAGGAGAATTCGATTCATACCTTTCCCAAGGTATTAGCACCATGTGAAATATAGCTTTGTCCAGGAATTGAACTCGGGGTTGACGAGTCCATTTCCTAACCATTAGACCATGCGCCTCCATTAAATAAGATAAGATGGTGTATAGAGAAAAATGTTCTGTTTCTTTTCTTTTTTAATTTATAATATTTCATAAGAAAAGCGTCACATATTTCAACGTCCTCACTGATACAATTAAATCACCTTTTTTTCAAAAACGAACGCTGCCAATGGATAAGAACATTTTTCACAAAACAGCATCAAAATGACTTGAAGTGAAACAGAATACAGGAGTTCATGCCTTTCTTAGGGGCCAAACATAAACTGACCCTTAGGTTAATAATCAGAATATGTATTTTCCTAACTCCACCACACGAGCAGGATGCCACACAAGGTTCATTTTTAAGTGAAGTTTAACAGGTTGAATGAGGATTTTCCTTCTCCTAGACTGGTTGCCTATACCAAGGTTTAAAAAGCCCAGTCTGACCTATTATTTACCCATAGCTCAAGTGAGAATAGTTGGATGCATACCTTTCCCAAAGGTATTAGCACTATGTGAAATGCAAACAGCCTTGTGCAGGATTTGAACTCAGTTCACTTGTATCCATACACTTTCCCAAAGGTATTAGCACTATGTGAAATGCAAACAGCCTTGTGCAGGATTTGAACTCAGTTCACTGTATCCATACCTTCCCAAAGGTATTAGCACTATGTGAAATGCAAACAGCCTTGTGCAGGATTTGAACTCAGTTCACTGTATCCATACCTTCCCAAAGGTATTAGCACTATGTGAAATGCAAAACAGCCTTGTGCAGGATTTGAACTCAGTTTCAACTGTATCCATAACCTTTCCCAAAGGTATTAGCACTATGTGAAATGCAACCAGCCTTGTGCAGATTTGAACTCAGTTCACTGTATCCATACCTTTCCCAAAGTAATTAGCACTATGTGAAATGCAAACAGCCCTTTGTATTTCTCACACTTCCATACCTTTTCCAAAGGTATTAGCACTATGTGAATGCAAACAGCCTTGTGCAGGATTTGAACTCAGTTCACTGTATCCATACCTTTCCAAAGGTATTAGCACTATGTGAAATGCAACCAGCCTTGTGCAGGATTTGAACTCAGTTAACTGTATCCATACCTTTCCCAAAGGTATTAGCACTATGTGAAATGCAAACAGCCTTGTGCAGGATTTGAACTCAGTTCACTGTATCCATACCTTTCCCAAAGGTATTAGCACTGTGTGAAATGCAAACAGCCTTGTGCAGGGATTTGAATCTCAGTTCACTGTACCATACCTTTCCCAAAGTATTAGCACTATGTGAAATGCAACCAGCCTTGTGCAGGATTTTGAACTCAGTTCACTGTATCCATACCTTTCCAAAAGGTATTAGCACTATGTGAAATGCAAACAGCCTTGTACAGGATTTGAACTCAGTTCACTGTATCCATACCTTTCCCAAAGGTATTAGCACTATGTGAAATGCAAACAGCCTTGTACAGGATTTGAACTCAGTTCACTGTATCCATACCTTTCCCAAAGGTATTAGCACTATGTGAAATGCAACCAGCCTTGTGCAGGATTTGAAACTCAGTTCACTGTATCCATACCTTTTCCCAAAAAGCATTAGCACTATTGAAATGTAACAGCCTTGTGCAGGATTTGAACTCAGTTCACTGTATCCATACCTTTCCCAAAGGTATTAGCCACTATGTGAAATGCAAACAGCCTTGTGCAGAGATTTGACTCAGTTACACTGTATCCATACCTTTCCCAAAGGTATTAGCACTATGTGAAATGCAAACAGCCTTGTACAGGATTTGAACTCAGTTCACTGTATCCATACCTTTCCCAAAGGTATTAGCACTGTGTGAAATTGCAAACAGCTTGTGCAGGATTTGAACTCCAGTTTCACTGTATCCATTACCTTCCCAAGGTATAGCACTATGTGAAATGCAACCAGCCTTGTGCAGGATTTGACTCAGTTCACTGTATCCATACCTTTCCCAAAGGTATTAGCACTATGTGAAACTGCAACCAGCCTTGTACAGGATTTGAACTCAGGTTTCACCTGTACCATACCTTTCCCAAAGGTATTTAGCACTTATGTGAAATGCAAACAGCCTTGTACAGGAATTTGAACTCAGTTCACTGTATCCATACCTTTCCAAAGGTATTAGCCACTGTTGTTGAAATGCCAAACAGCCTTGTGCGGATTGAACTCAGTTCACGGTATCCATACCTTTCCCAAAAGGGTATTAGCCTATTCGAAATGCAAACAACCTTGTGCCAGGATTTGAACTCAGTTCACTGTATCCATACCTTTCCCAAAGGTATTAGCACTATGTGAATGCAAAACAGCCTTGTACAGGATTTGAACTTCAGTTCCACTGTATCCATACCTTTCCCAAAGGTATTAGCACTATGTGAATGCCAACCAGAAACTTGTGCAGGATTTTGAACTCAGTTCACTGTATCCATACCTTCCCAAAAGCATTTAGCACTATATGAAATTAAACAGCCTTGTGCAGGATTTGAAACTCAGTTCACTGTATCCATACCTTTCCCAAATGGTATTAGCACTATGTGAAATTGCAAACAGCCTTGTGCAGGATTGGAACTCAGATTCACTGTATCCATTTCCTTTGATGATAACCATTACACACTCTATACTTATAAGACTACATTTGTTAAAATACATTATAAATTATTGGAGGCATACTTAGTTGTAATGGTTATCGTGGAGGAAATGGAATTGTGATCTGAATTTCAGTCCTGGATGGGAATTAGGAAGGGCATGAATTCATTCTGTTCTCCCCCCCACACACCACACACACAGCTATCGGGTAAATCGAATAGGCAAATATGTCTTCAGCCTTGATAAAGTAAGTGTTAGAAGGAAAAAACTCTGAATCTTCAAACCAGCTATACTCCACTTAAAAATTCACTCTGTGCTCACATCCTGCTTGTGATGGAGGGTTGAGTTAAATATATACAAATAATAGTATAAATGATAAAGTGTGTTAGTAGTCAGTTAGTAGTAGAGTGTGGTGATATTATTAAAAGTAGTAATCAGATTTTGTATTCAACTTTTCTTTTGCCTCGACTAGTTGCCTAACCAAGGCTAAAGAACCCAGTCTGCCCCTACTATTTATCCATAGTTGAACATATATAGTATAATTGATAAGTTCATGAATACAAAATCTATTACTACTTTTAATAATATCACCACCACTACTACTACTACTACTACTAACACTTTATCATTTATACTATTATTTGTATATATTTACTCAACCCCTCCATCACAAGCAGGATGTGACACAGAGTGAATTTTTAAGTGGAGTATAGCTGGTTTGAATTCAGAGTTTTTTCCTTCTAGACTACTTACTTTATCAAGGCTGAAGAACCATATTTGCCCTATTATTTACCCATAGCTGTGTGTGTGTGTGTGGGGGGGGAGAACAAATGAATTCATGCCCTTCCTAAGTCCTCATCCAGGACTGAAATTCAGATCACCAATTCCATTTCCTACCACGATAACCATTACACTAAGTATGCCTCCAATAATTATAAATGTATTTTAACAAATGTCAGTCTTATAAGTATCAGAGTGTGTAATGGTTATCATCAAGGGAAATGGATACAGTGAACTGAGTTCAAATCCTGCACAAGGCTGTTTGCATTTCACATAGTGCTAATACCTTTGGGAAAGGTATGGATACAGTGAACTGAGTTCAAATCCTGCACAAGGCTGTTTACATTTCACATAGTGCTAATGCTTTTGGGAAAGGTATGGATACAGTGAACTGAGTTCAAATCCTGCACAAGGCTGGTTGCATTTCACATAGTGCTAATACCTTTGGGAAAGGTATGGATACAGTGAACTGAGTTCAAATCCTGTACAAGGCTGTTTGCATTTCACATAGTGCTAATACCTTTGGGAAAGGTATGGATACAGTGAACTGAGTTCAAATCCTGCACAAGGTTGTTTGCATTTCACATAGTGCTAATACCTTTGGGAAAGGTATGGATACAGTGAACTGAGTTCAAATCTGCACAAGGCTGTTTGCATTTCACACAGTGCTTAATACCTTTGGGAAAGGTATGGTACATGAACTGAGTTCAAATCCTGTACAAGGCTGTTTGCATTTCCACATAGTGCTAATACCTTTGGGAAAGGTATGGATACAGTGAACTGAGTTCAAATCCTGTACAAGGCTGGTTGCATTTCACATAGTGCTAATACCTTTGGGAAAGGTATGGATACAGTGAACTGAGTTCAAATCCTGCACAAGGCTGGTTGCATTTCACATAGTGCTAATACCTTTTGGGAAAGGTATGGATACAGTGAACTGAGTTCAAATCCTGCACAAGGCTGTTTGCATTTCACACAGTGCTAATACCTTTGGGAAAGGTATGGATACAGTGAACTGAGTTCAAATCCTGTACAAGGCTGTTTGCATTTCACATAGTGCTAATACCTTTGGGAAAGGTATGGATACAGTGAACTGAGTTCAAATCCTGCACAAGGCTGTTTGCATTTCACATAGTGCTAATACCTTTGGGAAAGGTATGGATACAGTGAACTGAGTTCAAAATCCTGCACAAGGCTGTTTACATTTCACATAGTGCTAATGCTTTGGGAAAGGTATGGATACAGTGAACTGAGTTCAAATCCTGCACAAGGCTGGTTGCATTTCACATAGTGCTAATACCTTTGGAAAGGTATGGATACAGTGAACTGAGTTCAAATCCTGTACAAGGCTGTTTGCATTTCACATAGTGCTAATACCTTTGGGAAGGGTATGGATACAGTGAACTGAGTTCAAATCCTGTACAAGGCTGTTTGCATTTCACATAGTGCTAATACCTTTGGGAAAGGTATGGATACAGTGAACTGAGTCAAATCCTGCACAAGGCTGGTTGCATTTTCACATAGTGCTAATACCTTTGGGAAAGGTATGATACAGTGAACTGAGTTTCAAATCCTGCACAAGGCTGTTTGCATTCACAACAGTGCTATACCTTTGGGAAAGGTATGGATACAGGAACTGAGTTCAAATCCTGCACAAGGCTGTTGCATTTCACATAGTGCTAATACCTTTGGGAAAGGTATGGATACAGTTAACTGAGTTCAAATCCTGCACAAGGCTGGTTTGCATTTCACATAGTGCTAATACCTTTGGGAAAGGTATGGATACAGTGAACTGAGTTCAAATCCTGCACAAGGCTGTTTGCATTTCACATAGTGCTATACTTTGGGAAAGGTTATGGATACAGTGAACTGAGTTCAAATCCTGCACAAGGCTGTTGCATTTCACATAGTGCTAATACCTTTGGGAAAGGTATGGATACAGTGAACTTGAGTTCAAATCCTGCACAAGGCTGGTTGCATTTCACATAGTGCTAATACCTTTGGGAAAGGTATGGATACAGTAACTGAAGTTCAAATCCTGCCCAAGGCTTTGCATTCAATAGTGCTAATACCTTTGGGAAGGTATGGATACAGTGAACTGAGTTCAAATCCTGCACAAGGCTGTTTGCATTTCACATAGTGCTAATACCTTTGGGAAAGGTATGGATACAGTAACTGAGTTCAAATCCTG